>BPMX01000011.1:44297-107820 GCA_019972555.1 Ustilago shanxiensis | reverse complement strand
GACTTGTTGCACGAGGCTTCACCCAGCGGGAAGGTATTGACTTTGAAGAGACCTTTGCACCGGTAGCACCACTCAGTGCAATAAGAGCCTTGCTGCCTCTGGCAGTGGAGCGCAACTGGGAAGTGCACCAGCTCGACATCACAATGGCATACCTCAACTCCACGCTCAAACATGTGATCTACATGAAGCCACCAGAGGGTGCCAAAGTACCAAATGGAAAGGCATACCGTGTTGTCAAGGGACTTTATGGCCTCAAGCAATCAGGACGGGAATGGAATATGGAGTTTGACAAGTTCCTCCGCCGAGCAAACTTCCACAGGCTTGACTGTGCCCCATGCATCTATACTAGAGGCAGCGGTGACAACTTTGCAATTGTGGTCATCTATGTTGACGACACCTTGATTATTGCACCAAAGCTGGAAACAGTCAAGCAAATAAAAGAGGAGATCGGTAAAAGATGGAAGATGGAAGATGGCGGCGATGTCTCTCACTTCCTGGGGATCAAAATCTCCAGAGACCGGGAGGCAAAGACAATGGACCTTGAACAGACCAGCTATGTTAAGCAGTTACTTGATGAGCACCTAGACAAGCGCAGAAGGAAGTCAAGTGTWCCACTACAGGACATCCCGGTCCCAGAGACAGCAGCAAGCATTGCAGAGCGTAAGGAATACCCACAGATTGTTGGCAAACTTCTATGGCTATCCAACGGWACACGACCTGACATCAGTCAGGCAGTTGGAGTCCTTGCACGCTACATGACACAGCCATCAAGGGAACAYTACAATGCAGSRCAGAAGGTRCTCCAGTACTTGGCCCACACRCAAGACATTCATTTGCAGTACAGTGGCAACAAGCGACAGGATTTCTTGRCTGCCCATAGCGACGCAAATTGGGCAAGCGAYGCCACTGCACATCGCAAAAGCTCATCTGGCTCAGCAGTATTTGTGCACGGTAACCTAGTTGCATGGAAGTCAGCACTGCAGCGCTGCACTGCATTGTCAGCRGTAGAAGCAGAGTTTGTTGCTGCAACAGAGGCCGCACGGGAAGTTCTCTTCTTCAAGCACCTCTTCCAAGCTATTGGCATTGACACAGGCACCCCTACTATTCTGTCAGACAACACCGGCACAATACAGGTCAGCAAAGACCCTGCACAACACTGGAAACTAAAGCACATTGACACCAAGTACCACTTCATCAGGGACAACGTACAGGATGGAAAGATACAGATCAAGTACATTAATACGGCTAACAACCTGGCAGACATCTTCACTAAGCCAGTGGGAAAAGACACGCTGCAGAGGGCAAGGCTTGGCCTTGGTTTGAGCCGGCAGCAATCAGCAACAGCAGAGCTAGAGCATGCTCTGCCGTTGAGGGAGGCAGTTGAGGGTTACCACCGGTTACCCCCGGTCATATGACCGGGCAAAAATTGGAAAATCAGCCGGTCAGAGGACCGGCTGGAAATTGTAGTTGAAAATCAAGGAAAATATTTTCCACACCTGTACCTAGCACTACCAACACACAAGCGATCATACACACCGCAACTGACTTCCGTCTCTGAACGGAACTCCTGACTTCGAAAGCTCCGTGGCAGAGCGGAGACAGTGACGATGACTCGCGTGTTAATAAAGTGTGTACAACCATATCGACGTGAATGAGCAAATTCAGGTGTGGAAGAACGTACAACGAAACGAGCCTCCGCCCCTGAACGGAGCTCGCCGGTCGGAAGATGAGCTTTTCAGTCTGGACAACTAACGAGGTCCAAGTGACAATTATTTTGTTTGAGAACGACGAACAGCCTCCGTCTTTCAACGGAGCTGTACTCAGCTCGTTTGTGAATAATGTCTTTCGTGTAACGATGGTCCA
Organism: Ustilago shanxiensis; assembly: GCA_019972555.1. Lineage (NCBI taxonomy): Eukaryota > Fungi > Basidiomycota > Ustilaginomycetes > Ustilaginales > Ustilaginaceae > Ustilago > Ustilago shanxiensis. The sequence goes on along the minus strand of BPMX01000011.1, from coordinate 105,957 downwards.
GATCAGCGATCGGTCTCTGCAGTGTGAGCGACGACTGGCATTGCTAGACCGTTGACTCACGAGCCGCTTCCGTCTTCGGACGGAGATCGATACCTTCTGGTCGAATCGTCATCTCTTGGTGTCTCACGTTATTTTGTGTTTCTCTGTCGACTCCCGTTCAGATACGAAGCATGGCTTCATAGTCGGACTGACAAGATGTATTAGACGGACTCATGCGTCGCACGCTTATTGACAGCTCAAGCAGTGCTTCGGTCGACCGATCACATCGTTCAGAGCGGTAGTAGAGCCATTTTGCCGCCGCTCACAATACGTCGCGTCGACAGACGACGGCTTTGGACACTTGCTAGTTTGCTCCGTTTAAAAACGGACGTGCTCATCTGCTTAGGGTTTCAAGGTGACCTGCCCTTTGATACTTCGTCAAACACACACCGAGTCGCCACGAGCTTCAACGCCTCCTATTGTGAAAGCGAGTTGGATTTGCTTCGATCGTCGAATGTATTGACGGGTGCACTCAAAGCTGTCGACGCAACTTCACAATTTGTGAACATCGTTACACGTGGGTTGAAGTATGAAAGAGCTCCGTTGAAAGACGGAAGTTAGTCACTCAATCCACAATCACTTCTTCCAGATGATCGTCACTTGGACGTCGTCAGTCGTCCACGTTGAAAAGCTCATGTTATGACCATCGAGCTCCGTCCGGAGGCGGAGGCTCGTCTCGCTAGACTTTTAATATCTTCACTTTTCTCCGTATCCTCAACGCTTTTCGTAATGTTACGAATTGGATTCATACCCACTACTCACACCTACAGATCGATTCCCGCGGATCGAGACAGATGAGGGGCTGTACTACTCGAATGCGATGGAGAGCCTCGTCTCGGCCATGGAGACCAGTACCGTTGCTGCCAAGAATACGGCTGGGTTACTGCTTAAGAAATGGTACGGTGACGAGTTTGTGAACGGCAGAGACTGCAAGTACGGGGTCGAGAATGAGTTGAAGGATCCAATAAAGAATGACAATTGGGCCGGATGAGGATGTGATTCTGGTTAGACTAACTCAATTACCACTTGCAGCTAAAAACTCTACCCAGCCTCGTGCCTTTCCACCCCTCCCGTGACCTAGCAACTGAGCATTCGCTCGATGGCCCTCCTAACCTGACTGTATGCGCTCCGCTCTCACCGAGACTCGGTCCATGACTGCCCAACACGATGTAATGTCTTCGCTCCTGACCATCATTACTTCCCCAAGATCCGAAACGATGTCGACGACTTCTTTGCCCATCTCTTCGGCCCCTGCTCCCTGGCCGCACGAACCACGCTCCGATGGTGCTTTACGGGGCTCTTTGCCCCTAAAAGTTCCTCGTCAAAGCTCTCGATCTTCGCATATAATGATTGTTTCTCGACAAGAAGGTGCTACCACGTTTGCAGCTCGGTCGGAGGGAAAGAGACATGTCGTAAGAGGTAAGATCGACACTGCAAACGAGAAGTACATGCGCAACTTCATGCTTGGCCGAGCGGGAGGACAAGACTGTCTGCACATCGAAAACAAGGACGTAGGCCGCTTTGTAGCATTGCAAGGCCTCCCTCTCGCACTGTCGCCGACCATGCCGATGGTGATCCGCTCAACAATGCTGCTGAAAACATCCATTGGGGCACGTCAAGCTTCAACTACTCTAACCGGGCAGGTTCCACAACGGATACACACGATAAAGAGCTTCATAGTCTGTCGTTTGGAGGCACGGAGGAATCATAAAACTTGGAAGTCAAATTGGACGTCGTTCAGAGTGCAAAAAAACTAAATACATGTCGGAAAAAATCGGGTAAAGACAGAATGGTAGCTAAAAGTACAATATATGGAATCAGACCATGCAATCGACAAAAGAATCATGGAGAGCTTAGCCCGAGCACATCAAACAAGCGTCGCGGTTGGTCAAGCTACAGGCCAGTTGATCCGCTTCCAACTGCCTCAACCTCTGCCTTTCCAAGGCGGCGGCGAAACCAGGGTCAACCTCCTTTCCGTCCTCACCCTTTTGAGCGATGAGCTCGGCTGTCTTGGCAGCTTCAGTCTCGGCAGCGGCTTGAGCATCAGCGATGCGCTTGAGCTCGTCGGAACCAGGACCATCCTTGGTAACGGTACCGTCGATGCCAAGCTTACCGACACCAGAGGCGAGACCCTCGACGGAGGTGGACTTGGGGACGGAAACAGCAGCAGAAGCGGGTGCAGCCGAGGTAGGGGCAGGGGTAGCATCCTCAATCTTCTTGGTAGGTGTGGCGGAACGCTTGTTGGCTGCTGCCTTGGCCTCGTTGACCTCAGCGACTGACAGAGTGAACTGAACAGCGTTGGAAGCGGGTTTGGTTCGAAGGTAGTAGGTACCGGTCTTGAGACCCTTCTTCCAGCCGTAGAAGTGCATCGAAGTCAACTGACCGAAGGTAGGAGCCGACAAGTGAATGTTAAGCGACTGAGACTGGCAGATGAAAGCACCTCGGTCAGCGGCCATGTCGATGATAGCCTTCTGCGAGATCTCCCAAACGGTCTTGTAGAGCTTCTTGATACGGTCGGGAATGCCAGGAACGTTCTGAATCGAACCACCGTGGGCGATGATACGGTTCTTCATGGTGTCGTTCCACAATCCCTGCTCGACAAGTTCTCGGAGCAACCAAGGGTTGACGACCTGGAATTCACCAGCAAGGACACGACGAGAGTAGATGTTCGAGGTGTAGGGCTCGAAGCATTCGTTGAAACCCAAGATCTGACTGGTGGATGCGGTGGGCATGGGAGCGAGCAAAAGCGAGTTGCGAAGGCCGTGCTTGGCGATCTTGGCCTTGAGCGAAGCCCAGTCCCAAAGATCGGAAGGTGTGACACCCCACATGTCGTATTGAAGCTCACCCTGAGAAGCGGGCGAACCGGCGTAGGTCTCGTAGGTGCCGTGCTCTTGAGCCAACTCGCACGATCGCTCGAGAGCGGCGTGGTAGATGGTCTCGAAGATCTGAACGTTCAATCGACGAGCCTCGGGCGATTCAAAGGCGTATCCCATGATCATGAAAGCATCGGCAAGACCCTGAACACCAATACCGATGGGGCGGTGACGCATGTTGGAGCGACGAGCCTCCTCAACGGGGTAGTAGTTGATGTCGATGATCTTGTTCAAGTTCTTGCAGATAGCCTTGGCAACCTCGTGCAGACGCTTGAAGTCGTAGACCTTGGTGATAGGGTCAATGAAAGTGGGGAGAGCGATGGAGGCAAGGTTGCAGACAGCAACCTCATCGGGAGCACTGTACTCGATGATCTCAGTGCAAAGGTTGGAGCACTTGATGGTACCAAGGTTCTTCTGGTTGGACTTGCGGTTAGCAGCGTCCTTGTAGAGGATGAAGGGGTTACCAGTCTCGGTCTGGGACTCGAGGATGGCGTACCAGAGCTTCTGAGCCTTGACGGTGCGCTTGGAGCGACCCTCAGCCTCGTAACGCTCGTAGAGACGCTCAAACTCTTCACCGTAGCAGTCGGCAAGACCGGGGCACTCGTTGGGGCACATGAGCGACCAGTCGCCGTTCTGCTCAACCCTCTTCATGAAAAGATCGGGAACCCAAAGAGCGTAGAAGAGCTCACGGGCACGAACCTCTTCCTTACCGTGGTTCTTGCGCAAGTCGAGGAACTCGAAGACGTCCGAGTGCCAAGGCTCAATGTAGATGGCAAAGGCACCGGGACGCTTGTTACCACCCTGGTCAACGTAACGGGCGGTGTTGTTGAAGACACGAAGCATGGGAACGATACCGTTGCTGACACCGTTGGTACCAGCAATGTAGGAACCAGTACCTCGAATGCAGTGAATGTTCAAACCAATACCACCGGCGGTCTTGGAGATCATGGCACATGTCTTGAGGGTGTCGTAGATGCCATCGATCGAGTCATCCTTCATGGTGACAAGGAAACAGGACGAGAGCTGGGGATGGGGAGTACCAGCGTTGAAGAGGGTTGGCGAGGCGTGAGTGAAGTACTTTTGCGACATGAGGTTGTAAGTCTCGATAGCGCTCTCGATGTCCTGACCGTGGATACCAACAGCGACACGCATAAGCATGTGCTGAGGACGCTCTGCAACCTTGCCGTTAATACGGAGCAAGTAAGAACGCTCGAGGGTCTTGAAACCGAAGAAGTTGTAGTGGAAGTCGCGCTCGTAAATGATTGCCGAGTCAAGCTGGTCCTTGTGCTGCATAACGACCTTGTAGGTAGCATCGGAGATCATAGGGCTGTGCTTGCCATTCTTGGGGTTGATGTACTCGTAAAGGTCCTGAACGACCTGGCTGAAGTTCTTGCTGGTCTCCTTGTGCAAGTTGCTGATGGCAATACGCGCAGCAAGGACGGCATAGTCTGGGTGTGTTGTTGTCTTGTAAGCGGCAGTTTCGGCAGCAAGGTTGTCAAGCTCTACGGTGGTAACACCTTCGTAGATACCGTCAATGACCTTGCGGGTGATTTCGATGGGGTCGACATAGTTCTGGTCAAGGCCGTAGCAGAGCTTGGAGATACGAGCTGTGACCTTGTCGAACTTGACCACCTCCTTGCGGCCGTCTAAGGGAGAGAAGCAGAAAGAGAAGAGAACGAGAGTTTAGTGTCAGATAGATGTTGGTGTTTTAGACGCGCGCCAAAGTGGTGGTAGGGAATAGTGATGCTTACCTCGCTTGTATACGTAGATCATATTGTGATTGTGAATGTGACTGCAATGTCAGTCAGGGGGTGCGAAGTGCTGGTCGTATAATGTAGATATGAAACGCGTCAAGACTGTACTTGAGCGGTGGTGTCGCGGATGAATGAAAATGCGATGCAATGCAGAGCGATGAGAAGTAGAAAGACGTGCGCACGGCAGTGGCGTGTAGATGCCAGAAAAGATATGCTAGAAGGGAAGAAGGGGGTATGGTGGAGGAGTAGGACCAGTGCGACGATGGAGGAAGAAGGACAAGTTGCGCGATGGATTTCAAGCTGAGCATTATATGTTAGCCAGACTAAGGCTGCGCTATACTGAAGGAAGGCAAAATTTCATGTTGTGTGTTGCTCTCACTCTCTTTTCTCTCTCTCTCTCTCTCTCTCTCTGTGTAGAACAGAAGAAGCAGTTGAGCTGAGCTTCTCGCGTCACACACACACACTCTCACTCATTTACACCAACTCCACGTCGCGCTTCCAGCTGAGTAAACCGCGACTTGCGTCTATCTCGTGTGAGCTCTGAAGTTGGCTACGACGCGGTATAAAGAAATCTCGAGGCCTCGGACAGACGTGACTTTTTCTTTGTGGCTAAGCAAAGCTGTTCTCAAAGCTGGAAATTGGATTCAACACGCTCCAAGTTTCGAAATTTGTATTCTCTACCGGACTCATGACTGCAGCTTTTCACCGAGTCGAAACCCCGAAGTGTGATCTTCAAAAGCAACGCGACCTGGCTGCGACGCGTTAACGTGGATTGCATTCCGGCGTGTAAAGTGCACTCACAGTACACGCTCGGAGTTAGAGTTGGAGAGAGCGAGTCCAACACTTGACGTATCTTGCAAGAAGCTCACACTCTCAATTCGTGCTGCCTAGCTTGTCTTGATCTGACTCGCGTCTTGGTCTGAATTGCTGCAACTTGGAACTCGGCGTAACTTGTTCAGATCAGATCGCGTAAAGAGCGCGACTGGGCACACCCTCGCATCCTTCGTCCTCTTTCTCGAACCGCATGGCTTGCTTGTTCCGGCTCGATCGACACCGGCCACTGTGAGTGCGATAAGCAAGCCTCTTTTTGGTACTCGTGTTGATCGACCCGACTCAATCTCGGCAATCGCCAAATAGAGTGGACAGCTTGCGTCACCTCACCTTTCTCCGCACCGACTTTGGTCCCAGATCGTGTTGCCAGTACTCAGTCTTTGTGGGCACTGTTTGTATTCAAGGTTCTTGACATGAGATCATGGCAGTCGAGCTTGGCCCATCTTGCAGGCGCTTTCTGTCCGATTGTAGCTACCTCTCCTCTCTCTAGATCGCTTTCCATTGCTGAATTTCTCGACCTCTTTTTGTCAACAATTTCGCATCACAACAAAATCGTTCCCTGATTAATTCAGTACTTGGTGTTCGCAGTGTGTGACAGGGTTGACAGCCTAGGAGCGCAGTTCGACTATGGAGTCCCGTCCAGAACCCGAGGTCGTAAATACTGCTCAAAGAAGCCCTTCTCGACAAGTCTCTTTCTCCCCGCTGAGAGGCATGACGTCTTCACAGAGCCGCTGGCCTGTCAAAAAGATGGCTTCTGCTGCTCGTCTGCACACAGTTCATCGAGTCAGTCCAGCATCGAGCCGCAAGAATGTCAAACATGATTGATAAAAAACATATTGCACCAGTTACTATCTGTTCTCTTCGTCGAGATACAAATAAATGCAGTGTCTAAGGAGGTTGACCATCTACTTGCCCAGCGCTGCAGTCATGGAATCAATTAAGCTTGGCTGATTGGGCTTCCATCCAAACTTGGCAGTCTTTGCACTGACGGCCATAAACGAGTTGCCTCCAAACATGTAAGGATACCCTTCGCCTTCTTTAATTGATTTGGCCGAAGGTTCATCCACTTCTCCTCGCTTGTGCAGCAAATTGCCAAGATGTTCAATCACCGGCTTCCACGTGTGTTCTCCTGTTCCAGTATAGACAAGTGTTCCGAATCCGTAGTCCGCTTCCGAAGCCTTGGTTGCATCCGGGTTTGCCAGAGCATACTTGATGGCCAGCAAGTAGAGGTCGGCTAGGTCTTGCACGTGCACATTGCCCCATACGTTTTCGCCCTGGCCGATGTAGGCGGCCTGTCGCTTGTCCTTTGCATAACGCACGTAGGCTGGCATCTGCAACGAGAGCTTGTTGCCGGGACCAGTACCCGGTCCATAGACAGTCGGGCTCACAAGTGTATAGGCCGAAATTCTGCCTCGCAAAGCTGCTTGAGCTACGACCTTGTAGCCACCGTAAAAGTAGGCGCCATCAGGTAGGCTCCTAAGACGATCGTACTGCTCATCGGTCCAGACATCGGTACCCCGCTCGCCGTTCTGACCGTACAGGAAGGTACCCGATCCACCCGTGTGCAGCAGAAGCGGCTTGAGAGATGCGGTTCCAGCCCGAGACTCGAGTCCCTTTATCAGTGCTGAGATGCTCTCTTCGTCGCCGCCGAAGGCCACGGCAAAGTTGAGTACCACATCGTGTTGAGAAGCGAGCTTCTCGAGGAGTGACTTATCATCGCGTGATCCTTGTTGAACATTGACACTCAGGGGCTTGAAGAGAGCCTCTTGTCCAGGCTTCTGTACGAGTACAGTGATGTTGGATGGGGCGGTGCCTTGTCGCAACAACGTGGTCAGCACCGTGCCGCCAATGTAGCCAGTGGCACCCAGAATGAAGATGGTGGGTTGAGACGACATTTCGATCTAGTCTTGAAGAAAGGATAAATTTGAGTGCAGGATGAACTGAATGGATGAAAAGATCCGTCGTAGAGTTGATTGGATGAGTGGATCCGTTGAAGTGCTTGAATGATGGAATGATTCAAAACTTCGTCGACACGGACCCGCCTTTTATGCTTTACGTTCTCTTGTTGGTGTTTGCTTGGTAGCTGCAGAAAGCTTTCTTGGTGTAATGACTTGAACTGTACTTCACAGTACAGAGCAGACACAGCATACGTACGCTGGAGTTGCTTCAGTCCAGCCAGGGTGTTTACGGATTTTACAAACAGATGATCACAACAAATATCCGTGCGACACATATGCTCGTTCGCAACAGATCCTCCAGTGTCACAGATGCTCGGATATCATCGAGGGCCAGAGCCGAACCCGTGTGACCTCGTGTGAGAGAGTTAGGTCCCAGTCATGTCGAACAAAGTGATTCACGGCAAAGATAAGGGCTGTCATTGGCGTTGCCGAGTGTCGACCAAATGCCGCTGCACTCCTTGACATATTTCGGCAGGTTTATCGGTCTTAGGCAACAATCGGTCCGGTCTGTATAAGCGATTCGGGTTCGGGTGGTGCCATCCTCCCGTATCCTGCAGATTTCACCCTGGTACGGCGGTAGTTGTAGCTGCAGCGGTACCGTCTGAAGCTGTCAAAGCAAATGCCGCCGAGTTGATCCATGCGTGGCTTGCACGTGTGGATAAACGATTCCGCCGGAGACTTGAGTCAAGTCGCGACATTTATTCACGGACTTTAGCCATTTCCTGCGCTTACCCGAAATCTCGAACATGCACGAACTCCATTTTGCCACGACAGCCACCTCACATCCGAACACTGCCGAACAAAAGTCAAGCATCTGTCATGCTTGACGTTATCCGCCACTGCCGCCGACCGCGACAGCACAAGATACATCGTCATAGTTTGCGCTTCAAGATGCGACTGGGCGACTGACGAAGAAAATGGGTGCAAAGATATGTTGGAGGTACAGAGACAGCTATAGGTACGTCTACAGCTACGTCACAACTAAGTCCACAGCTACGTCTACAGCTAAACCTACCAGTATCTGAAGGCTAAACTCCGAAATGGTAGCTTCCTAGGGTATAAGAGAATGCAAAGAGTGACTGCTTTCTCTCGCATGTCAAGACCAGCACATGTAGTCAAGCTTCGTTGCAAAACAAACAATCTCTCCCTGAAAGATCATCGCGCAATCAAGTCATTCGGTCTCCCATCAAGATGTCGTACACTCAAGTTCAACAAGCTCGCATTCAGCTTGAAGATGGCGTTGAGGTGTTCTACCGCTACGCTGGAGCTCCCAATGCGCCTCCTTTCCTCCTCCTCCATGGTATGCCAACTAGCTCGTTCCAATATCGCAACCTGATCCCGGCCTTGGCTACCAAATACCGAGTCATTGCACCCGATCTTCCTGGCTTTGGCTTTACCGTTACCCCGCAAGACTTTGTCTTCACCTTTGACAATCTCTCCAAAACAATCGATAGCTTCATCGATTCCCTTCAGTTGAACCGTCAGCCTTTCCCCGTCTACATTTTTGACTATGGGGCTCCGATCGCCCTGCGTATCTTGACCAGGCGACCGGAAGTGTTCAGTACCATCGTCACGCAAAATGGCAATGCCTACGAGGCAGGATTGGCTCCGGCATGGGAAGAATTTGGCATCAGCAAGTACTGGCGGAATCCGACTGCTGCCAATCGCGACAGTCTACGTGAACTGATCAACTTAGAGAACACAAAGTTCCAATACACCCATGGACACCCCGATCCAAGCTCGATCCCACCAGAGACCTACACGTTGGATCACTATTTGTGTGTCTCTCGTACAGAGGCAATGATGGATCTCTTCGGCGATTACAAGAACAATGTGGCACTCTACCCGGCCTTTCAGGAGGCTCTCAGGACAGCTTCCAAGCAGTACAACTTGCGTGTGCTAGCCATGTGGGGGCAACACGACCCGTTTTTCCTACCTGCTGGTGCTGAGGCATACAAGAATGATGTGGCCGACACAGAGGTGATCATCTTGAACACAGGTCATTTCGCTCTTGAGAGTCATCTCGAGGTCATTGCTGCCAAGATTCTGAAAGTTGTAGAGTAGTTGACCAAATCGATTCATTTCCCAGCAGAGAACAGGGTGTGCGAAGAGACAAAATTGAGACAGTCAAATCATCGATAACTCGGCTGTCCGGAAAGGAGGAACAATGTGCGTGAAGGTTGCTAGAGCAAACATGGAGAGCCGCAATGACGGAGATGCCCAAGCAAGTTCTCATCGCCTGAGTAGAGGCTGGTGAACGGATATCTTTGCATCAAGAGTGTAGGCGAGAATTAGCTGGATTTGGAGCTATGACCGCGCATCTTGCATTCTCATCCGGATGTCGATCCTAGCTGCGTGACTGTAGCTTACTTCCCGCTGATCTACTGCATCGAAGACGTGGATAATGCTTGGATCGAAGAAGAGCTCCCGGAGAGCGAACACCACCACAGGCACGTCTGCATTGGTCTTGCTGATGGAGCGTCAACGATTCGAGCTGGCCAACCGGCTTCGGAAGGCATACTTCGACTGACATTGCCTGCATCGAGCAACACACTTGAAGTCGATGATTTCGTCAGCTCAGCTTCTGCTTACGAGCAAGCTGGAAAGGGACGAGATCTAACCTTCATTCCCTACTACTACCGATCTGAATGGAAACCAAGCGTAGGATGCACAATTCTCTACTCATCAAGCTCTAGTGGACCCAAACAATCTGCAAGTTGGCCGTGAACTCTCTGTCAAAACTACTGTAGATAGAGCTGTACAATTGGATCGAGCAACATCGTAGCTGATCCGCTTCTTGACTGCGAGTGGGCATCGATATCGCCGATGTTGTGACAATGAGAAACGTGACACATGATGGATCGGGAAAGGCATGAAAAGTTGAGATGCCAGGAGGCGTCTAGAAAAGAAGCTCGGAAGAGCTGCACGGCGACCAAAAAAAGATCGGAAGCGAGAAGCTCGTGTTACCAAGGCTATGGACATGTCGCAACAAGCCCCTTGCATCATTCTCATTCTTGAACTCTACACTGAGATTTTCATGCGAGCTGTCCATCTCACTGTCATTTCAAGAGCACGAATCAGCTCGAGAAATCTTTTGCGCATAAAGGTAATTTGCAACGTTCGAGTTCGGCATGGATGTCAACCTTTTGTCTCGAAATGAATCCCCGACTGTATGGGAAAGGATAGGGTGGAATCAAGCAATATGAGGATGCCACGCGACGGTCGAAGCGTCCGAACATCGACCCCGATTACTGTCTCAGTTTTTTGAGATACTCTACACGTCGGCTTTGAGTTCGCGTAGAAAAGCGCGTAAAGAACCTGGCAGCTTTTTAGTCGATTGTAGTCGTTTAGCGAGGCTCGCTACGTCTCTTCGGGTCTGTTGCACATGCTAGACGTGGTGTGCATGTGTGCTAGAACGCTTGCCTTTTGAGCATCTACATTATATGTAAAGTTCGCTACACAATACACATCCGAGCCTGTACACGGCGACCAGCTTTTTTGTGGCTGACAAGGGTATGGGAATTATCGGATCCGTTGGAACCTATGGCTCGAAAACCTTGGCAGCTGGAAGGCGATCGCCTAAGCCCACAGGAACACACAGGGCTAGAGAGAATGGAATTCAAGGCGGAAGAGCGGGGCAAATCCGGTAACTGTCTTTGCATGTGAACTTGTGGCTCATATCTGCAAGAGTGGCAGAAATTGAGCAGGAAATTTTGAACCCTAACGTACCTGAATGAACGAACTCCGTTGCTGCAAGATGGAGCACGTCAAACCATAGGAGAGGTTTAGAAAGTGTTAGAGGAAGTACGATGGAAGAGAGCTGTCAATTTTTTCCCCTCCTTTGGTTCGGGGCGGACTCCCAGCTCGGGCTGCGTCTTCTCGGCGCCAACTGCAGTATTTTTGATCAGCCGCTTCGAAGTCCGACATTCTCTCGGCTCGTGTCAGCGCCTTGATGCCATTTGCTTCTTCTCCTGCTCGCTCCCGTCGGTAGCAAAGCTGCTAAGTTTTCCGCACTGAACTCTTGTTCGGCTTGCGGGCCGATCGAATGTCTGAGACGGCTGCTCCGGGTGAGAACATCTACTCGTGTTTCATGTGGGACATACATTACCGTACACGATTCATGGTGGGAAAAGAGCAGGTTTGATCAGCTTTTCATTTTGCTGCTGCAACCTCCCATGCCCACGTCCCACGCCACTCTGAAGTTCTGTCGAGTAGATGGCGGCCCGTTTAATCGTTGTTGTAAGCCATCAGTGAGAAAGAAGGAAGGGAAGTTGACCGCTGCAAAGCAACCAAACCCACAATCGAGCAATCTGCCGCACGGGATTCCTGCACTTGGACCCTCTTGGGCTGTGAGGTGAGGAGGCGCTTCACGCAATCTGAAGGTGGCTACGACTGCAAAAGAGTCGCGTTCATGGGTCATGCTACTGTACGCTGCAAGATGCAAACTGTGATGCCCTTTACTCAGTTTTCCAACGGTCTGGAACGAGTCTCCGCAACAGCAACAGCAAGCCACCAATTGATGCTCATTTTTTCTCTTTTCTTCTCTTGATTTTCGCACACAAAGCGCATGAATTGGATCGAGTGGTGGCACTAGAGTAGGCAAAGAGATAGAGCAGCAACCGAAGTAAGCCACCGACGTTGACAAGTAACAGAACAAGATGCCCTCTTCTTGCTCGAACTTGAATTTTCCCATGACATTTTGGCACGAGATCGGTCAAGCCAACTTTGCTCACACTTTTCCCATGTGATGGGGCGTGAAGGATGTGCAAGTGCCGTGTCGACAATCAGTGTACTGTACAGTAGCTGTGGCACTTAGCATTTGCATCGTCGTGCTTTGCCATGTCGTATGTAGCGGGCATGTACTGTATGTACATACTGTATGCTCTAGGCGAGCTGCAAAGACGGAGAACCTAGAATGTTGCGCGAAGAACCGAGGAGGTAAGAGCAAGAGGGGTCTGTGACACAGAACGAGCTGCAGTCAAACTGCCTTTCTTGATGCACCTCGTCTATAAGCGAGCAACCTCAAAGCAGCAACTCTGAGTATCAATCGCCGTCACGCGAGAGCTTCTTTCTCTCTGTTGTCTGCGCTGCGACCGTTCGGAAGATCTGCCTCCTGTTGGTTTCAGCCCTGTCCCGCTTCTCTGTCTCTTCCATTCTTCTTTTTACTATGCTTTCTTTTCTTTTTTTTTTTTGACCCTGAATTTTAATCCTTCTCGCTTCGTGCCTTGGCCCCCGCGCTCTACTCCTCGGCTCTCTCATACACACAGACACACACTCACACTCGAACTCGCACACACGTTCGATTCATTGCCGACGACATTCGAGCACCCTCGACCTCGATCTCGACCTTTTAACACCTCCTGTCTTGCGGTCCTCCTCTCCATCTCATTATCATCATTGTCTCGTTCATCGGCTTCGTCAACTTGATCTTGCCATTGTCAAAACCAAGTCCGTTACCCACCACCCACTTCCACACTATTTTCATTTCGGATACTGCCCAACACTTCGTCCTTCCCACCTATTTGCTCTCCAACAGACCCGGTTATTCTGCAACCGGCTCGACATCCTTCATTGTCAAGAACGATTCGAGCACGATTTCCTTTTCACTTGTTTGCGATTCGTAGTCTGTCGCATCCATTGTCCTGTGACCCAACGCATCTCACGCTAGGACCCCACCAAAGAGGCCGCTGGGATCCTCCGTCATTGTTCGCCTTGTCCTTCTAGCTTCAACAAAGATCAGCAGCACGCATTTCCGTAGGCCCTTTCCCCGCATCACTTTACCGACTTGGTCCACGTCTTTTACACGCTTTGAATCGCTCCTTCAAAGTGCAGCACTGGCCTCCTCACGCCCTTCTCTCAGCACAGTCCTCTTGCACTCTACCCAACCGCCACATCTTTCACTTGACGCATTTCCGCTCGTTTCCGCTCCTGGACCCTCCACTGTCAGCTTGTATCTCGCAAAGCTCGATCGCTGCTCTCCTTGATCATACAATATTCGTCAGAACGAGTTCCTCCGGCTCTTCGGATTCCCTACCCAAACGCTTGATCATCACTTGCTTTCTCTTCCCAAACGTCCATCTCTACCATCTACCAGCATCGCTGAGCCGAGATGGGTCTCTTTGACGTTGGCTCCCTTCGGAGCAAAAAGCTCTCTAGTGCTCGCGACATCAGCAGTGCAGATGCCAAGGCCTTACGACGTCAGAACGATGAAAGGCTCGCTTCCAACCTTGGCATCTACACCGATTCACGTCATGGTGCCTCGACACGCTCTCTGTCCGCTACTCAGGCCTCGGTATCTCACCTCGCTCCACACACTCTCAATACAAAGCGCAGCGTCTCCGGCATGACATCAAGAGACGCAGCAAGGCAGACCAAGCTCGAGCGAATGATGGGTGCTGGTGTTCCTCAGATCCAGGTCGTCAGTCGTCAAGATCGTAGCATGCCCTCAGGCTACGTCCAACATGCTGCCCCTTCATTCGATTCCTATCATCACCGAAGTCAGAATTCCACATCTACGATTCGCAGTCCGGCCATCACTAGGACCAAATCCGTTTCGGAAATGAGCGAGGCTCATTCTTCTTACTCGAGAACTTTTTCTTCCGATATCTCAAACACTGTTGGAGGCGCTACAACTTTTACCGAGATGTCCGAAGTCGACTGCCCTGTCTGTCTCGAGCCACTCTCGCACCGATTGGCTGGTGAAAAACCTCACGTCGTACCTGTTTGTGGTCACGCCCTTCACAATGCCTGCTTCACTGCCATTTACGGCCCTCCCGAGGCGTTGCTAGCTGCTCAGAATCCTGGCAGTCGTTTGCGCGGTGCTGGAGCCTCAGCAAGGCATAGTGTCGGCCCTCCGGGCATGTGCGGTGTCTGCCGCAAACCCATCGCTCTTGGTGACAACACCACAAGCAAGTCTCACAAGCTCACAGGGATCAAGGGAATCGCATCCGGCTCCCCGAAACTTCGTTCCACCCTATCCTTCGCAGACGATGAGGAGACCCCTCAGGCACACAGCGATGATCCCATCGAGCAACCACAGTCAAAGCAGAGCAGACATCCCATCAGCTCGGGTGCTTCTTTCTCCTCTACCTCTTCCAATAGCCACACTGTGCCCACCGTGCGAGCGAGGCCCGAATTTCCAACAATCTACTCCAAACCCAATGGCAAGCAGAATGCAAAGCTCAACGTTGTTTCAGTGCTTTCCATCGAAGTTCCGAGCCGTCGTTCTCCTTCTGACATTCGCGACCACACGCTCAATACCATCTCGGACGAGTATGCCGAAGACAACAGCACAAACGGCGCCCGGGAGGACGACGACTCTTATTCGGACGATCTGAAACGCAGCGGATCTGGTTGGGTTGTCAATGGCTCGGACGGTGTTTTGGCTAATGATCGTAGCCGCAGTCCCATGCCCGAAGCTCGTGTCGGCTTTACCGAGCAAGGTGACAAGCACAATGTCATGGCGAGTATCGATTCGCCTGATGAGCCAGGATTCTCTTTCGGTGCCACCCCTGCTGGTCTTCCTGCCGCTGACCCGACTCGTGGTATCCTCGACGACCTTCAACAGCGTGTCGCCGACTGGAAGGGTCACTCAATCGAACACTTCGGTCCCCTTGTTCTGCATGACTTGCTTAACATTCGACAGGATGCTGTCGTTCGCGAGTTCCACGTCTACCTCTTCCAAGAAGCGCTTCTCTGCGTCACCGAGGAGAGACGCAAGGGCCTGGGACGATTCATTTCCAATGGTGGCGCAGCCAATGGAGCTGGCCCGACTGAGGCTGACACAGGTAAACCCGCGCTCAAGCTCAAAGGACGTATCTATTTGCGTCACATCCGACGCGTTATCGACTCTTCCGTGGCGGGCGAGCACAGCCTTAGCATCACCATGGATGACGAGAACTTGGATCAATTTGTCCTCTGCTTCCGCGAGACTGGTACCATGGCGGTCTGGCGAGCTCGTCTTACGGAGCTGACGGAGGGTGCTGGCAAATCGCCTGCCATTCCTGCCGCTGCTGAAGAAGCACCTACAGCCAGCCCCGTCGTGCAGTCTGCCTCGGACTCGCTCGAGCAGCACAAGTCGCTGGCTGCTCCAGGATTGTCCCCGAACCGACCTTCAGCAACGCAGCCGCTCGTCAGTGGCTCCGCTTCAGTTCTCAGCGGCAAGTCTGGCTCCCAGCATGGGTCAGCTGCAGCCTTGCAATCTCGTAACAGTCGACGCCTCTCAGCCGTTTCTTCCAGCTACCACAGCAACCATGGAAACGGCTCCATCACTGGCCGTCGTATCTCTGCCTCGAGCGACACCGTGCCTCCGTACCAGCAGTGGTCTAGCTCGGGCGGTCTCGACCCACGCGTCCCGCCACCCAGCATGCTTCCTCACACTCCCATCGATCTTGTGCTTATGATCTCAGTGCCTTCAGTGCTACCCGAACACGTTTCTGGCTCCATCAGCTCTTCTGCTGCACTCAAGCTTCGCCTCATTCGCTCGTCGCTCGATTTTGTCATACACAGTCTGGGACCAAACGACCGAATTTCGCTGGTTGCTTTCACGGTCGGCATCGATGGCGAAGTCAAGCGCACCGGCATGCTCAATCCTCATCGCGATGCCAGTCGTCAGCTGCTAGAGGAGTTCGTCCAGAACATCGGGCGTCCTTGGGACAGTCAAGACTCTGACCCTTTCAGCGTCGATCTCAGCAAGCTTGGCGGTTCCAGCGAGCGCATCGATTCGGTCACTGCAGTCAATGTTGGTCTCGACGTCGTGCTTGGCAGGAAAGCCAAGAACCCGGTCACGAGCATGATGCTGGTCAATGACGCTTCGGATGGACCTAAGCGCAATCAGATGGATCTAGTCATGGCACGTGCTGAAGCAGCCAATGTTGCCATCCACTGCTTCGGCTACGGTAAGACGCATGACCCTTCATCGCTCTGGCTCATTTCGAACCATACTCGTGGCTCTTACACTTTCGTGCGCGAGTGGTATCAATTGCGCGAGTGCTTGGCCGGTTGCTTGGGATCGATGATGTCTGTTGCTCTGACGGATGTCAAGTTGCACATCGGGGTTCCCGAGGACAATTGCTTCAGGATTAGAAAGATTGCGGGTTTGCCAGGAGCCATCATCTCGAGCTCGGGTAAGGATGTCGATATCGATATTGGTGAGATCAAGTTTGGTGAGGCGAAGGACTTGCTCGTTGAGCTCGAGCTTGATCTTGAGACTCTGCTGCCTAGGCTGTTGGAGAACAGGAGGGACAGCAAGAGTATCGGACCTGGCCCCATTGAGCAAGGAAGCGCGACGGATGACTTCATGCAACGCATGGGTATCCAAGATCTCAGCCTCGCCGACTCGGACGGAGCCGAAGGTTTCATGGAACAAATGGTCGAGGAAATCGGAGTCTTTGAAGCCGATGTAAGCTTCAAGGACCCGGCTACCGGCATGATCACCTCACGACTTCCGAACCCAG
Organism: Ustilago shanxiensis; assembly: GCA_019972555.1. Lineage (NCBI taxonomy): Eukaryota > Fungi > Basidiomycota > Ustilaginomycetes > Ustilaginales > Ustilaginaceae > Ustilago > Ustilago shanxiensis. The sequence goes on along the minus strand of BPMX01000011.1, from coordinate 89,047 downwards.
GCATCCTCACACTCGAGATCGACACCCATTCGGCCGATCCGCTCACCAACGGTCCACCTGGTCTTGCAGCAGTGGTAGCCGAACCCACCGTTACCCGCCGACGTCTCGAAGTGCTTGTCTCCGAGATGATCACTCGCTCTCTCCTCCTCATCTCGCGCAAGAACTACGGCCAGGCACTCAAAGTCATCACCGAGACGCGTCGTATCATCGACACCGTAGTCCAAGCACTCAACGGGCCGAACCAGTCGAAGCGCAAATCTCTAGTCATTCACCGCTCCAACCAACGCAGAGTTCGCGAGGCCGCCAACCAGCGAACCATCGCTTCACTCATGGCAATGATGAGCGATCTCGACGTCCTCGGTGAAGGGTTGGAGCATCAACATCGATCCAGCTTCGATCGGGATGGAAGGAACTTCGGCGCTCAACAAGCTATGATTCTGCGTGATCAGAAGGCTTGGACCACCCGAACGGATACCGAGTTCCTTTACTTTAGGGATGATAATGCGGCTGCGTTTACTGCTTGGTCTGCTAGCTTTGCTTCCATGCGCTGATTGATGAAGCGACGAAGCGAGCAACCTTGGCTCTTCTTATGCGTGGAACCTCAACTTGGCGAGAAAGTGGCTTCCGGGCAGAGAACAAATGTATACCCGATCAATTCACCCGAGCGATGGCATTGATCACTGATTTCTTTCGTCCTTTCTCCATTCAGGCTTTTCACAATCTTTGTCATTCGTTTGTTCCGCAGCTTGTACTGTCATTCTATGTTCTAATCTGTTCTGATCTAGTAACTCGATCCGACTGCGAAGCGTCGTGTGGTTGGAGATGAGACTTCACTGGGAATGCAGCCAAGAGCTATCAGCATGCGAAACAGACTTGAAGACTTGGCTTTGTTCTTCGGCATTATTGACGGAGAATATCACAGCGGCAGACGGTTGTTTCAGAGCAGCAACCATTGAAATTGGTTATGCCAAGGAGGTAGAGGGTGTCATTCGACCTGGTAAGCGAGCTTAGCGCGGGAGTGTTGCTAGTTCTAGAAGCATATAGCAGTCAATGCCTGGAAAATGACACTGGTGCATGAGTCAACGTTGGACCCTGTTTGTGCTCCTTGGACGGTGGAGAGGGTGAGAGCGTGAGAGCGGGTGTGAAGGGCCAAGACTCTGATGTTCCAATGGTGTGGGTTTAGGGTGCCAAGACAGCCAAGTCAAGAGGGAGCTGGGCGGTTTGAGTTATTTTTGCGTGTGCACACCTCCACGCAACTCTCCACTCACTCTGTTTTTGCCAGTGCAGTAATTATAGTGCGAGCCTTGGCCTGCATAAGGAACTCTGCTCTGCAATCGAAGCCAAGAAATGTTTGCGACAATGACTGGGTGCATCTCCTTTGGATTGCATGTCATGTGCGAGACAACAGACCCTTGGCGCCCTACTCTATGGCGAGCAGCCTTGGTACGACAAAAACAAAGAGGTAGAACCGGCGGTGGCAGGGTATCATAGTACTGGCAGGTCAAGTCAATATTGCTAGCGAGGTTTCTCCTCGGCTGGCCTAGCGTGTAAATGTTCCGAGTTATGACGAAAAGCTTGTCGCAACGGTAGGATATTCGACAGATGCATGGAGCTCCAAGATAGTGCAAGAACGAGTGCTACATCGGGACAGAATGATACAAGGTATGTTATGGTGACAGTCAGACAAGGTCCGCCTAACTACACGTGTGTTCAAAGACGGAGATCAGAGGCGGCGGAGAGAGAGCTGAGTGAGCGGTGTCTGGCATGTGCTTCAATCAAATTGAACCCTCTTCTCAGCTGGTGATGAAAGCGGCATTTGCCCTCCAGCATGTGTGTCACAGAGACAGAAGGATGGCGGAGGCTGAAAATGTTGGCACCATTACAAGGTGTGCACCTTGAGAAGCTGATAGACCCTGAAAGCACCTGCTAGGTAGCTCTGCTGCTACTTCCTAGGATGGGTTGCTGGCACAATCTACCACGATGTTCAGAGAGGAAGGGAGAGAAAGGGAGAGAGTTGCCAAGCACGATGGTTGCCAAGAATCGTCGAAATAGGCAGAAATTGGTTCTTGACTCTCACACTCTGTTCTTGACTGCTGCGCTGCTGTTGTGCTTGAGGTTTGGTGATGCCAAGAAGCTTGGATGGTTGGCCCGGCACTCGACGCTGCCAAGTCGGACAGCCCGGACAATTTTTTATGGCCATTTTCTTTTGGTATTTTCATTACTCGTAGACAGCATCTCAGCTACACACGGCTCGGCTTGGTTTTCTTTCTTCTTTTTTTTTTTTTGTTGAAAAAGAAATCCTTGTGACAGCCAGCCTGCACAAATGGTTTCAATGCCAAGAAAAGAAACTTGCTTGGCTTTGTCCAACCGTACTCAGTCGATCCTTTCATTCTCGCAGATGGTGGTGGTGGTGGTGGTGGTGCGGCTTGTGTATATGCCATCAATCCAGTTCGGGAGTCAATGATGTTAATGCCTGATGCTGCTGTAGCTTGGGCTTTTCGCAGGCCAACATTTTGATTGTCCAGAGTTGCAGAAGATATATATCCCTGCCCTTGCCATCATCTGCTTGCAACAACGAAGCGTCTCCGCCCTCATACAAATCTATACACACCTTACGCATCGGTACCTCTGTAACACCCCTCGACAGCGCTATATTGCTGGCATATCTCTCAATCTCCTCTCAGCATCAGTTCTCTTCCCATCGCCAGAAACAGCACATATTCGCAATATAGCACCACATCATGCCGTTGCTGATCTCGCGAAAGTCGCCCGAGGCAGAAGCCTCAACCTCCTTTCGAGCACGATCCTCCGGTTCTTCCTCATCACACCGCTCAGAACGTCCATCGTCACAGAAAGCTGCAGAGCTTCGTGCCAGATACGAAATGGCACAAGCTATTCAAAAGCCCTGGCCACTTCATTTGCTCGAGAACGGTGTCAAACCCGCTTCAACTACGGCTTCCGCCCCATCAACTACCGCTAGCAGCTCTCGTAGCACACGTTTATCTTCCGCAACTAAATCTTCTAGCCGTTCGTCATCATCGGCACGACGCGAGACAAGGTCAGGGACCGCTGCAGCGGTTGCTACCACCCATGCTGAGCTTGCTGCACTTGATTCGGAAGCAAGGTCAAGCAAGAAGAAACGCAACTCCGCCAACTCACTCGACAAGCTCTCGCTCTCTCCAACATTAAGCAACTGGATCAGAAGAGCAAGCAAGGACTCGGACAAGAGCACTAGCAGCACAACAAGTAGCAGCAGTGGAGGAGGTCGCTCAAGCAGCCCTCCCTCCTCCACAGCTACTTCACCCCTTTCCTCCCCCAAAGATCTCTAGTTTTCATTGCCTCCCCCAAACATTCCTTCTTTCGTTGCACAAAGCATAGTCATGGTGATTTCAGGTCTCTTGATCATACCCTTCATATATACCCCGAGTCGTCATTGAGACGGCATTGCATCACGTCAGCATTCACGTAATAGCATGTTTGAGATACTTCTTGCTCAAGATTTCCCGTTTGAAAGCCGTGTGCTATAGACGACCATCATCCGAATGAGCTGACGGCTAAGCGTGGTTGAATAAGTAATGTCATGTCCGATATCGGCGAGACATTGATCGAGAATCTGAGCAAATGAGTTGTACTGAAAAGCGGAAAGAGAATGACACAACTGCCTCCAAAACAGTGATCGAGTTTGCGTGTAAGGTAAAGATTGGCTAGCTGGCTAATTTACATGTAATGATGAAGGACATCTGCTCGAGCTGATCTGCTCGGCGTCGGGCTGGATGTGGAAGAAAGCCCTTCTTTTGGTCCTGCCTCTTTGTTGTGAAAGAAGCAAGATTAATGCTGTCGTGACGTGATTGCGGAATCTATTGGTCCTCGAGGGCAAGCTCAAGATCAGCGCCGTAGAGCTTCGAGTTGAAGAAGCCGGGGTCGAACCAGTTGACTCGAACGTAACCGTCCTCTCCTCCCGAGGCGTAGGCAATGCCGGCAGGGTGAATAGCAATGGTGTTGATAGGACCGAAGTGACCGGGAAGACGAGCGCACTCCTCCTCAAACACCTTGTGCCAGAAACGGGTCTCGAATCGACCCTGTCGTGCCGACGTTGTTGTGACGTTCATGGCATCTTGACCACCACCGACAATGACGAAAGGCTTGGTAGGGTGGATCGAAGCGCTGTTCAATGGTGTCTCGGTAGCGTATGTCTTGATCACTTGCAATGTCTTGGAGTCAATGAGCTTGGAAGTCTTGTCTCTGGACGAGGTGACAAAGTATGTGCGGTCGGCGCTCATCTGCATGTCCGAGATCATCTCTCCAGGATGTGCGTCGGTGTATTGCTCCTCGAGTTCGGCGTCAATGCCGCTCTCGGGCTCCTTGTCGTCGTGATAGTAAGCGGCAACCTTTCCGTTCTCGTGGCCGGTGATGATGTACTGATCACAAGGGGCGAATGCGGCGACCACAGCCTTGGGTCCTGAGAAGGTAATGGTGCGAGTTGGCTCAGGGTCCTGTTGTGTCCATGTGGCGGGGTCACGGTTGATGCGGAAAACACGCAGCGATCCACGGTAGCCCATACGCTGTTCTGTGACGACAAGAACCTGAGTACAGTCCTCGGACCAAGCGACACGCTTGGCGGCGGTGGTGAACTCCCAGGTGTAAAGGCACTTTCCGGTAGCGACCTCCCAAAGACGCATTTGATTGTCGGCAGATCCGGAGATGAGGAGAGTGGAAGTGGCTGATGTACCGGCATGTAAAAGGTCGACGTGATGTGTCGAGGCAGGTCGAGAAGTGATGCGGTGCGAACATTTCAATGTCAAGAGGGTGATTGAGATAAGTGGGCGGTATTCGAATGCAGATGCGATAGTGGTGGTGCAACGATGAAAATATAGAGGCAAATTGGTTCAGTAAAGCAAATCACAGATGACGGACGCATAGGGAATCATGCGGTGGTCGTGGCGACCAGAGGAGAAGGGGTGCTGCCAGACTTACAGTCTACATCGACAGTCCAAACGGTACCGTTGTGACCTTCGTAGGTGCCGAGGCGCTCGCCATTGTGAGAAAACCAGGCGTTGATGACGGGATCTTTTGCGACGGAGAAAAGCAAGTCACCTTCACGGTTGAACTTGACCTGGGTGAGCGAACGCTCGTGTCCAGAGAGGAGGATAGGCCGCTATTGGGAATTGCGAAAGGTTGAGATGCGTCGATAGAAGTTAAGGTTGAAACGAATTGCTTGGATTAGAGATTGTATCACACAGTGGTTGGAATGATGCAATGCGTTCTGGTCAGTGGTACGTACCATGATGAGATGTATGCGGTCAAGCAAAGATGGTGGAGTAGTGCTGGAAGATATCAAAAAGCAGAAGCGCGGTAACGACCAAGAGAAGATCTCGAAAAGAATTCTCAGAGAATCAGACACACAGACACACGGCGCCGCGTTGAAGCCAAGAGGCTGAGTCTGCGTGTGTCTTGCTCTCTAATTTTCTCACAGTCGAAATAAGAGTAGCACTTTGAGTAGAATGAGGCACAGATGAAAGGGTTTTCTTCTTGCCTCTTTAAACAACTTGTATCGAAGAACAGATTTTGTATTTGTGCTCGCACGCATTTGAAGTTGCTGCTTCAGACTGACTTGTAGTGATGATTACAAGACGCGGTCTTCAAAGTGCCCAAATTTGTATTCACGGTTTGTGAGACTCGTGCGAGTTAGCCTAAACCATCAACTTCGCTAGGTTATACCAAGCTATTGTAACGTACAAGTTAGGAGATATTGAGGACTGTACTGCCTTGGATGTGATGGTCTATGAGCAGGACCGTACTGTCAGCTCGCAAGATGGAGGTTTCGGAAAGAGACAAAGTCTTGCAGTCAACGCCAAAAGAATGGGCTCCATCTAATCGCGAAAAAATCGGGGATCAGATCGTGTCGAGAGCTTGTCACTGGAAAACGGCGCTTCTGACATCCTGCAACTCGATCTTCAGTAAGTACTGTACATGGGAAGAGAGCATGGTGCACGGAGAAGAGTGATATGCAAAGATAGAAAGTAGGCTGATCATGAGGATCTGCGCGCGACGGACCCCAACTCCTTGGGCTGCAAGCACAGAGGCGGGCCGCATCAAGTGTTTGCACGATGGAACTTTTGAAGTCTTCCTGGCCTCCCCTCGCTTCCAGCCTCGCTTCCACAACTTGATGCACACGGCGTAGCATCCGCGATTGTGACCATGCTTCTCGACCATGGCACAACACTAGTTGAACGTGATCTTTAGCCATTCTATTCTAAGGCTTCGGGAGTCGATGCTCCATTCACAAACGGTTTTCAACCTAACTTGACTTGGACTGCACAATCTTGGACTGCATTGTGCTGTACACGTAGACCGCGAAGGCGAACCGGACATTGGTTGAGAATCTCAGGCAAGGTCGTGTGGTTTTCAGAAAATTACAGGACACAGTAGCACCGATTCAACGGCACAGGCGACCTCCACAGCACTATATCAGTCAGGTCTTTGGGTTGAGAAAAAAAGGAAAACATGAAAAAGGCCGGTCGCAATCAAAATAATCGACTGCAGCTGCTACGCCACTCAGTCACCGTCCAGTGAGAGTTGCGTGGCCTGTGTCCGGAAAGCTGAAAGAGAGATAGAGAGGGAGAAGCTCTAGACCTCTGAACGTTAGGTTTCCCTCTTTCAATCGACTCACTCAAACACACACTGACGCGATGCACTTTTTCTCTTGCTCTTGGGCTTGCAGCTGCTGAGTCGAGTGGTTTGACAGAAACAGAAACAGCAAAACGAAAACAGAAACACAAATCACACACTTACCACAACTGCACGCTGCACTACACAAGTCACCAATTCCAGAGAACAGACAGAGTTGCCAAATCCATACACTGACTGTCTCCAGTCACACAGATGCAGTTGCAAGTCCGATGAACCTCCATCCGTTTGCCGTCGCAGCACTTCACTCACATCCCTTTCCTTGACCGTTCCTCGCCTCTCCACCATTCCCACTGTCCGAACTTGCCGTCCGTCACGATCATCTGAACCTCATCCTACCGTCGACGCTTCTTCTTTTGGGTTGTTTTTCTTTCTTCATCGTTCTTTGGCGTCTTCAAATCGGCTGTCTGTATCGCTGCTCTCACATCGCTTTGGGCGTCATTCGGCAAACCAGTCCCAAATCTTACGAACCGGCTTTTATCCCATTCCCAGGCAAGAGTTTTGATCAAGAGGATCTTGGTCGAAGCCTAATCTATATACGACCCTATTCGCATCGGCTACACGCAGGCGCAATTCTTAGCTTCTAGCTTTCTCAGGTCGTACCCGATCGTCTTGTTGGCACTCAACCACTCGCTTTACGTCTGTCCATCTGGCAGCCAAAGTCCTCATCTTGTCTATCCGCAAACTGTCCCGAACAGTGCGATCTAGACAATCTCAACTTCAGCACAATGGGTCAGACGCTATCCGAGCCAGTCACCGAGAAGACAACCTCTTCCGGCGGCAATGATTCCGTCCTCTATGCTATCTCGGAGATGCAGGGCTGGCGAATCAGCATGGAGGATTCGCATGCTACCATCCTTGACATCAAGAACGCTTCTGGAGATATCGTTGGCAACTTTTTCGGTGTTTACGATGGTCACGGAGGTAAGCAGCGCCGTCCTGGTTCGGACACTGAGATCAAGCGACGTGCAAGTCTAACCCTCCAACCTTTTACTTTCATTCACAGGCTCCTCTGTCGCTCAATACTGTGGTCGCAGCTTGCACAACAATCTCATTGCCGAAGACAAGTTCAAGCAAGGCGAATATCAAGCGGCACTAGAAAAGGCATTTTTGAACGTCGACGAAGATCTCAAGAAAGGTATGTCAAATGCTGCTTTCCATCGCCTCTTAGCGCGAATCATTTTCTGACCCCATCGCTGTGTCTTGGCTCTATTCCTTGCTCCGAATTCATTGCCTCCTTTCACCTTATACAGACCCGAACTACACCAATGACCCTTCAGGATGCACTGCAGTCACTGCATTTATCAAGACCGGCAAAGACTCCAAGCGCGTGGAAAGAGTCTTTTGCGCCAATGCCGGTGACTCCCGATGTGTTCTTTCACGAGCAGGCATGGTGCTAGACATGAGCACTGACCACAAGCCCACTCTGGACTCGGAGCGACAACGTATCGAAGCGGCTGGTGGCTATGTCAGTTGGGGACGTGTCAATGGTAACTTGGCTCTGAGTCGAGCCATTGGTGACTTTGAGTTTAAGAGGACCTTCGAACTTCCAGTAGAGCAGCAGATCGTCACCGCATTCCCCGAGGTTTTGGAGAAGGACATACTTGAAGCTGAGGACGAGTTCCTCGTTCTTGCTTGCGATGGTATTTGGGACTGTCTCAGCAGCCAGGACGTAGTTGACATTGTACGACGATCCGTGGCCAATGGCAAAGAACTCAAGGACATCTGCGAGGATCTCATGGACCGCTGTCTCGCACCCGACTCGGACACCGGCGGCATCGGGTGCGACAACATGACTGTTTGCGTCGTCGCACTGCTCAATGGCCGAACAAAGGAGGAATGGTACGACTGGATCAAGAAGAACATCGAAACGCCCAAAAACAACCGCACCACTCCCGAGGACGTTGCACCGGTCTTCAAGAGCACTCAATCCGCTTCGCGAGGTCAGGATAGCGGCATGGACGGCACCGTCAGCATTCAGTCGCTTTTGTCTGGAGGTTTGCCGCGCAACGGTGAGGACGATGACGAGGCAGGAGGACAGTTACGATTGCCGGGTGGTCTGGCAGGCGCTCTTAGCGGTGCTGGCATCGTTTTCCGCCCTGGCGGACGCTCGGAAGAAGGCGAAGTGGTGTACGAAGCACATGTTGTTGACGAGGATGACAGCGGAGATGAAAAGTCCGAATCATCGAATCAGGGTCAGGCGGATGGAGATGCTAGCTCCAAGACCTCTACTACAACAACCGATGCAAGCGCCGAGCACGAGCCAAAGCTGGTTGAGTCTCCTCGAATGGATGCCAAACCAGCAAGCTCGGCAGAACGATCCGACAAGATGGATGTCGACGATGAGACCGAGACATCCGCGAAGAGTTCTTAAAGGACGACTCAAGCACACTTTAGCTATCAAAAGTTGCCTTTCTCAATATGTACAACGCATCACGGGCCGTGGCAACTAAAAGCGGCGCCCTTCCTCTTCCTTTGACACAAACATTTCCTCAATCCATACGATTCAGACCTGCGAGCACCCTAGCATCCCGCACTCCAACTCCCAAACACATGCACCCTTCCTCTGCGCGGGTTCTGACATTGTAGACAATACGATACCAGCTTTGCCATATGCACGAGACGACGCGGAAATGTCAGCACATAATTGCGTTCTTATCACCAGCTTGCGACTGTGTTCCAGTTTAGTTCAAGGTTCTTGTCGTTTCTTCTGATTGTGGAGAGTGGGATTCTGACCACCGCCATGTGGCGCGCCATCAGATTGCGTTGTGATCTCAAGACATGAAGTTGTCAAAATGATTTGAGCTGCTGTACTGATGCGTGAGTGGGTGTTTAAGACGAGTGAGCGACCATCATTGCTACCGGCGGAAAATGGCACTCTCCGCGCCGGTCAAAGTAACACACGGGCTGGCATGAAAATTTGGCCGAGATGCAAGGTGCGCAGCACGCACATGCCTGCTCGACCAACTTTTCGCACCCTGCGCTTTGCTGCCTCAAGGAATCAACAAGGACCCTGCGTGTCCTGCTCTGACCCCTGACAGCACGCTGCCGCTGTCATCAAGAATCTCCACCTCTTCAACATCACCCCACTCAAACAGATGCTGACCCCACGAAAGCTCGCTTCGGCCTAGACAAGGCAGAGCCCCATGGTCGCCCTTCATCTTCATAAACAATAACCACCGCTTTCCTCCGAGCAGCTTCCTCCCTCACAACTCCGACATTCACCATTCGCCGAAACAGGTATCGAGGATCGAGGTTCCTTCACAGGGTCGTGTCACCAGAAGGGCTGGCTTGAAGGAACGCAAATCTCCTTCCTTGGCGAGTCGATCATGGTCTTCAACTATGGCTTTCTCAGCCACAGCGATCCATTGACGTTTGACCCGACCAACTACACCTTTATGACTAATGGTTTCGGTCTCTTTCTCACACAGGTCATCATCATTATCATACTATGTCAACTACTTGGCAAGTTGTTCAAGCTGGTCGGTCAACCAGCCGTCGTAGGCGAGCTGCTCGCTGGAATCCTCCTCGGCCCAACTGCTTTTGGTAACATTCCTGGCTTCACGACTACCATAGTACCTCAAGAAGCGTTGGGCCTTCTCAAGCTCATGGCAACCATCGGCCTCTCCTTTTTCCTTTTCCTCATCGGTCTCGAAACCGACACTGAGCTCATGGCGAGGTATTGGCAAAAGGTTGTCCTCATCACGTTGCCTGGTATGGCCATTCCATTCGGTATTGCTGTTGGCATCTCCAGACTCATTTGGCAGCTTGAGACCGATCAAACCGTCAACTTTACTACCTTCTTCCTCTTTGTTGGAACCGTCATGGCCGTCACCTCTCTTTCGGTACTGTCACGCATCATGGCTGAGATGAACATCTTAAGCACTCGACTCGGCTGTATCACAATTGCCTCAGGCGTCTGTAACGACCTGATCGGATACGTCCTCCTTGCACTTGGCTCAGCTTTGGGCACAGGTGGCAAACAGATCAACGCGCTTTATCAACTGTTGGCAGCTGCAGGCTACATCGCCATCCTTTGGTTCATCTTCAGGCCCATCATGAACCGTCTCATTGTTCGCAGTGGATTCGACATGGCAACAGGAGCTGAGGACCGCGTCCCAGAGCATCTTCTCGTCATTGCGCTTCTGGGTGCGCTCATCAGCGCCTTCTTCACCGATGCTGTCGGTGTTCACCCTATCGTAGGAGCTTTCAGCTTCGGAGTCTGCTGTCCGCACGGCAACTTTGCTGTCAAAGTCACCGAGAGTATTGAAACGCTGGTCATGCTGGTGCTCCTACCTTTGTACTTCGTCACCAGCGGTCTCAGCACCAACTTTAAGCTATTAGACGACGGCACGACTTGGGGTCTCATCGTCTTGCTTGTCGTCGGCATCTTTGTCAGCAAGTTCAGCGCCACTGCTGCTTCCGCCAAGCTTACCGGAATGACCTGGCGCGAATCGATGTGTGTGGCAAGTCTCATGCAGAGTAAGGGTATCATCGAGATCATCATTCTCAACGTAGCGCTCGAGCTCGAAGTGGTGACTCCCAGGGTCTTTGCCATGCTTGTGGTTTGCTTCCTTTGCACCACTATGTCGGTTCGACCGCTTTCGAGGTACGTCTACTTCTCTGATCTTGCACAGCAAGGTGCAGCGTCTGAAGGACGTAATGAGGACGACAAGGACATCGATTCCAACCACGAAAAGCATCGATCCTCACGACGCCTTTCCGGCGAGGAAGCGGAACTTTCAGATTTTCCGATCACGATTGCTATTGCCTCGCCAAGTCCAGCGACCAAGACCCTCATGTCCCTCCTCGACCTCATTGGTCAGCACCAGCTGAAGCCACATCTCAACACACGAGGCAACAGTCATTATGACATCGTTACGGGTCAGATCGCTGTCGATTTGCTTCGCTTGTTACCTATAGAGTACACCACATCTTCCATCATGCAGCTCATCAATTACTCTGAGGAGCGCCACCGTGATGAGATGATGGAGAGTCTTAAGACAGTTCAACAGCTTTGCAAAGTTCCCACATCGGCCATGCTTGCGCGCGAAAGGAGGTTCGGCCACTGTAGTGTCACAGTAACGGCGCCTGGTGCTGCAGTAAATGCAGACGCAGCACTTCCGCCAGACACCTTCATCGTGCCTCGCCACGACATGATCAAGACAATTGGACAACAGAACGCCAAAGCGCAACATCGCCTCGGTCATGCCGAAAATTGCGCTTCTGAGCTTGGGCAAGGTATGGCGCTCGTTACCTGGGAAGCGCACAACTCATACGGTCGAGGTCTGTCCTGGCTTGGAGCAGCTGCTTCCGCAAGCGGACTCTCCTTCTCAAAGACACTGAATGATGAAGACGCTGCTATGAGCTTCTGGCAAGCCAATTCGGATGCCCAATCGCTGCCTGCTCGGTTGTTCCGAAGCCTTCGCAAACAATGTGCAACAGGTGTCTTGCTTGATCCGAGCATGTCACGCATCTCGTCTATGCCCAAGTCTGGCCAGGACCTGTTCGCTCAGCGAGGCGAGCTTGAACGCAGTCATGGATTGCGTAGGCCGGCAGGGGTAAGACGGATCATCGTTCCTTTCTTTGGTGGTGCCGATGATCGTGCAGCTGTAGAGTTTCTTCGAAGGATCGTTTCAAGCTCGAACGGCGGTGTGCAGGGGCTGGTCATCGCTTTCACGAAAGAAGAGAGTCAAGACGAACAGGCCAAGATTCAAAGGTCGTTCGCTGAAGACACGTTGCTGGCAGCAACAGCAGCTGTGACGCCGGGTGATAACATGGCAGCGGATGAGGAGTACGTTCACTCGATCAATTTGCAGACCATTCATCAGCAAGACGCTGCTCGAGTCGATGCGCGATTCTTGTTCCATCAGCAAGATGCATCCACGACTGCAGCAACCATCAAGTCTATCCCGGAAGAGTTTGTCAACAGTGGCGGACCAACCGAACCCCTCGTCAGTACGCAAGATGACGTAGCCGCAAAAACGCAGCCTGCTTCCCGACACACAGAAGCTGGAATCATATTCATCAACCTGCCCTCCAACTCCGAAACCTCCAGCAACCCAATCAAGACGATGGGCAAGATTTTCCTGCCTCTGCTCGACGAGCAAGTCGACATGGTCTTGATGGGTCGAGGAAAGTGGAATCAGCGTCCTAAAGATTTCAGGTTAGAAGTGGAGAGGATGCACGCCGGAGCGGGCAAAGTGTCGGATGAGCTCACAGAGGAATTGAGATCGGTAGGAGGATGTCTAGGAGCTGTTACGGAGGGTGTGATGATGCTCGGATTGAGGAGCTGCGCTGTTGTTATTCAGGCGGCGCAACAATGATGACAGTACAACGGTCCAGCATATACTTTGCTTGCTTATCACTACATTCACACATTACCTTAGACCCCATATACCAACGTCGCCTTCATATTGCAGCAGCATTTTGTAATGTCACGGTGAGCAACACCGAAATTCGGATTCTGACAGATGCTTCTGATGCGTCTAAGACTACGTCGCGCGGTCTAAAGGAAGCGACGGTGTGATTTGCTTGCTAGACTCTGACGACAGAGCAGGTTGAATTCGTTGAGTCAATCGTTCGTGCAGAATTCGCACGGTCTGTGAAGTCACACTGAGTACCCGAGAACAAGAAAGACACTGACCATTGCAGACAATACTGTAACACGAAGTCGGGTCGGTAGCAATCTAACCGGAGTCACATCCCCATCCGGCCCAATTGCCATTCTTCATCGGATCCTTCAACTGATCCTCGACTCCGTATTCGCAGTCTCTGCCGTTGACAAACTCGTCTCCGTACCATCTCTTAAGCAGCAAACCAGCCGTATTCTTGGCAGCAACGGTGCTGGTCTCCATGGTCGAGACGAGACTCTCCATCGCATTCGAGTAGTACAGCCCCTCATCTATCTCGATCCGCGGGAATCGGTCTGTAGGTGTGAGTAGAGGGTAGGAATCCCATTCGTGTCGTTTGATCCAGCTGATGGTCGATGAGCCGAATAGTCGGTCAAGGAGTGAGTCGGAAATGGGAGCTGCGGAGAAGATCTTCACGACGTATTCTTTGTCTTTGGAGTTGGTTTTGGATTCGACCGAGCGGAGGTAATTGAGAGAGTAAAAGTCGAGGACGGGCTTCTTGAGCTGCTTTTGTCCTTTCAGAGGTGGCTCTGAGCCAGGGTCCTCGGGAGATGGTTTGTGGCCATCGTCATCCGTTGGCTTCTTCTTTTCGCTTGCTCTACGAACGCTTTCGTCAGAGGTGAGGATCGTAGTAGGGACAGCGTCTTGGGATCCCAACCCGAAGTACTCGGGATTGGGACTGGGTCTACTAGTCGTCAACAGCGTGACATAGAGATGCACGAACGGTTTCCCTTTGACTCGTTCAGGTGTGTTCAGAAGAGTAATGTCAGCGTTGTGCCATGGGGTTGCAATGATAACGGCATCATACACTTCCCCCTCGCCACTTTTGGTGCCGATGTACCACTGCACATTGGATTCTGGCTTCTTGTCACTGTCGCCGTCTTTCGGTTGATCTTTCCGTGGACGTGCTACGCTGTTGTATCGAACGATACCTGTGACCTCGCCCTCTACTCCACTGAGAATTCGCGCACGAGAGCGACGAGCAAACTCTTCGAAGATACGATAGTTGCCGTCTTTGACACCTGTCGCTCCTGATGCAGCTAAGCTGACCAGGGCACCAAAGCCATGGATTTTGTCCGAATCTTGTGCATAGTTGACCCTGGTCGCTGCTTCGACCATTTCCTCGATGAACAGTTCGGACACTCTCTTCTCCTTGAAAAATTGCATGCCAGTCGTACCCACCAACGCAGTAGCGTTGACTGCATCGGCAAGTTCTTCGATCGAGGTCCACGGGTATCCTGATGCAGTCCCCTCTTGCTTCACCCCTCTGCGAGAATGCAGAAAGCTAGGTTTGTAGAGGCCAGCGAAGTACGCAAGCTGCTTTCTGACGACGTTTTCGGTCGTGATCGCACTGTAGCCGTATCGAAGGAAAAACTTTGCACTTGTCCACCAGCTGCTCTGATCGCCCTCAAACAGGAACTGCTGGCCATCCCAAATGCCCATTTGACCTGACATGCCCACATGTGCGCCGGTCTCAAGCGAAAAGTCTTTGACAGCTCTACGAATGTTGAGATTGGCTTCCGCAAAGATGCTTGCGCCCAGCTCGACCGGATCTAGGGAAGAATCGTCGTGCGGATAGGTGACGGCTGTGCGACCTCCGATGCGGGTATTACGTTCGTAGATGGTGACATCAAAGGTGTCGGAAGAGCTGTTGGAGGATGTGAGCAAGTCTTGCGCATGTTTGAGGAAGTATGCTGCTGAAGTTCCCGAGGGGCCAGCACCGATGATGGCTACTCTGCGAGTTTGCCCCCCTTGAGGACGAGGAGGATCGATACGCTGGGAGGTACCCGATTCAACATATTCGCGCTGACGTTGGAAGGGTCCCCAGCTGATGTCCTCGGGAAGATTGTTGACTGTATCATGTATCGTGAAGGCCGCTGATGCGGAGGCAGAAGTAACTCGATGGAGCAGCGCCAGGATCAGAGTGGCCTGATGAAGTAGCGTGATTGTCACCATTTCTGCCAAAGCCTATCGGCAACGCCGACCACTTGTGTCCTGATACCCCAAGCTGCTTCGCAAGCTGGGACGTATGTCAGCTGAGTCCACTGAGATGTATGGAGGAACGAACACAGGAAGACGGAATGATGTCGAAAAGGTATTGTACTGTACAGTTTCGAGCGCTCAGCGTGACCTGGAGAAATCAGGGTCCGACACAGGGCCCAAGTGTGCACAGACAGCAGTCAACCTGCATCCTCCACTTGCTTTCGGTAGCATCGCGCGCATCTCTTTTTGGTGACCGCCGCTTTCAAAAATTGCTGCTCGAAATAGAGACACTGCAAATGATGGTGAAAATACTTAAAACCTTTGTGCTGATCATGAGTTCCACACAACATTCGATCATGCTCGCAACAACACAAAGTGCGATCTGTCAATATGGCAACAGAGTATGTATTGGTGACAGGATCATGTGCGAGCACAGAGCTTAACCCGGGATCTTCGGAACGACAAAGCAATTAAAGTCTACATGATTAGCACGACAGCAAAAATAGGTGACAGTAGAAACAAGAAGACCAGTAGGATCTAGAGCGAGCAAGGGGAGCAGAGTCGTGATGACTGGAAGCACTGCGGAAAGTTAACAAGGAGCCCGAAACTACGAAGGAACAAGGAACCTGACAAGCGTGATATGGCACCTGTTCAGACACGCACAGCCGAATCGACCAGGGACTTGTTGTCCAGACGATGCCAGTCGCGTGGCTTCTCAAGTGCTGGCGAGCGAATCAAAGGCGATCTAGGTCGAGCACTGGAGGCGATGTAGTTGGCTCCGGCGGGTGAGCGCTGAACGTCGTCCTTGTCACCGTCCGAAACTCGTCGTCGAGAAGGCGAACGTTGATCCTCATCCGAGTCCTCTGCCCAGCGTTTGAGCACGGTGTTTCTCGTGTCATTGGAAGCGCCGTTCATGTTCCGGATTGAGTCCATGGCGGCGTGAGGTGCAGGTGGGAGATGGGGCGAGCCATACTGCGGATAAGCTCGAGCATGCTGAGAGCCATGGACAGGAGGGTAGCCGTGAAGAGCGCCTGGGCCGAAGGCGTTGGATGGGAGACCACCGATCCGCGGACCAGGGCCAGCTTCGTTGCTGCTACTGCTGCCGCCAGTCATCTGCCTGCTGGGACCGCGTCGCTCTTCATCGCCTCCAGAACGACCGAAGCGGCGCAGATCATCCTTGTCATCGGGCGGGCTGCGGTTGCTGTAACCGCCACCGATGGCATGGCTTTCAAAGGGAGGTCGGTGCTGACGTTCAACAACGCTCTCGAGCTCGCGAATGTATTCGAGCGCACGCTTGAGGATGGTGGCTTTGCTATCCTGACCGTCGCGGCATGCGGGGATAGCTTGGCGAAGATCCTCGAAACCAGTGTTGATCGACTCGCGACGTTTTTGCTCGGACAGGAGATGGGCAACTCTCCTGTTGGCATTGACGGTGTTGGTGGTCGTGGCTGGCTGTGCCGGTGTGGTGGAAGCAGCGGCGGATGGGGTGGGCATGACACCAAGGGTAGAGGCAGGTCGAGGAGGCTCCATGTTAGCCATCATACCAGGTCTCATGGAAGCCGGAGTAGGTGCGGTGCTATGGCTCCTAGACTCGGGAGGGCTGTAGGTGCCAAGGCCATAGGGGCGACCACCGGGTGGTGGGTAACGTTGAGCGACTGCATCGTCGTCGACCAAGCTCGATGTTGCACGCCGGCGGATGCGCCGTGCATCGTCGATCAGATCCGATTCGAGCGGACGGCCAGCGCTGCGAGGGTCCTGCGGGTAAGAACCCACCGGGGGGTAACCTTGGCCATGCTCATAGGGGTACACGGGACGTCCACCACGTTCTTCACGCCATCTCATCTCTTCTTCTCTTGCACGTTCGTGAGCAAGTGCTTCGGGATGGATGTCGACACGGTCGCGAGAAGTCGAAGCGACCCTCCATGGACCTTCGTCACGCATAGCGGTCGGAGGCGCAGGCATACGAGGTCGGTGTGGGTCTTCAGAAGATCTGGGCCACAAGGCGGGTCTCTCTTCGTCTCTCGAAGCGTAAGAAGCGGAGTTCATGTGCGGGCTGTATGAATCCTTGGGAGCGAAGCGAGGATCAGGCCTTTGGTGAGATGATCGCCAGGCGCCCTCGTCAGATACAGGAGAGCCGCGTTCAAGATCACGATGGAACGGCGGCGGTGGAGGACCAGAGTATTGAGCGTTTGCGGATGCTCCATAAGCGACGTCATCACCAGCTTGCGGGAAAGAACTTTTTCGTAGAGGTTCCATTCCACGTTGGGGACGTGGTAGCAAGCCAGCAGGAGGAGTTCGATGGTGGTCTAGTGCAGAGGAGGGTCTTCGCATGGGATCGTCGAGCTTTGGCTCAGTTTTTGTGAGAGCAGAACGCTGCGATCGATTAGCAGAAGCACCGTCTCGCGAGTGTTGTTCGGACCTGCCGAAGTGTTCGTCACCGTGGGAAGAGAGTGCAGAAATGGGAGGCAGCGTGTTGCGTTCGCCTTCAGAAGATCTGCCTGGGAACATTGTGAGAAGAAGTGCTACGTCGGCTGAACTTTATCGGGTGACGACAGAAATGAGGCAGAGGGATGAGGCTGAAGGTACTAATCGGCGTGCTTTATAGCGTGACAAGAAACGTAGCTGAAAGTCGGAAGAACCGCCGATACAGTTGTCAACGATCAGAGGAGAACTCCAAGTTGAATGTTTCCGGTCGGTCGTACGTTGTCGAGGTGATTGGTGTGATGGTCGGGGCCGAGAACGAAAGGGAAGGTAGGGATATTGATGAAGAGGGGAGAGGATATCTGATCTGGGAGAAGAAACAAAGGCTGCGAAGAGGGCGGTATAGAAGAGCGAAAGCGACTGGGTCTGCTGCTGTACAGAGCACAGAAGCGTAGAGAGACCAGGAGTTGCAAAGACGGGCTACAACGAAACGCAGTGAGGGAAACGACAGCCAAGAATCTTTGCTCCTTCCCAACAGAGACCAGCGTTATTCATGGCAGGAACAGAAGGTGAACGAGGGAGCAAAGGCCTTCTCGGAAGTGCCGAAAGAGGGTGAGAAAGGCAGGAACATAGACGGTGAAAGCGGACAGAATACGTCTAAGTCGAGTTTAGCGAGACAGACGAGATGCAGAAGTAACCAACGACATGGCCGAAACCAACAAAGCTTGTCTCTGAGCCATATGATCAAGATGGACCGGCAACGAACATCAAAACGGAAGCATCTTAAAAATGGAAACGGAAACGGCGCAGAGCATGTGAATTTTGATTTCGGCAGCAACAAAAAGAAGCAGTAGGAAGTGTGGGTTAAAGTGGGACGTAAACAAAAGATTTATTTTTAAAAATAGAAGGAATCAAGTCAAAGAAGAAAGGGAGGAAAGAGGGAATGCGCGGGAATGAGCGGCGGCGCGGTCAGATGTAAACGTTCAAGCGTGGATCATGCAGCGGCCAGGGACCCGAAAATGCGGTTATACAACAGAAGGGAAAAAGAGGAGGCCAATGAGGAGAGGTCCAACGAGCAGTGCCCAGGAGCTCAAGTTTTGGACTAATGCTAATGCTGCTGATGCTGCTGATGCTGCTGCTGCTGCTGATAATGATACCGATGATGATGATGATCAGATGGCACTACACTATGCACCGAATCTGGGTCATGTCTTGTGCGGATCTTGTCCCGCAAACGTTTGACCTTAGCGCATTCTCTCAATTGTGGTCGTTATATTGTGGGTGCGGAAAGCACAAGCGGAGAAATTGCTCAGCTGCCACTTGCGAAAAAAGCGGCCAACAGTCAGACCTTGCAGGAATGGGAGCGTGCGTTGACAGCGACCCCTCCGTCGGGATCCAAGCTCAACCACGCTCAAGCTGCATACAATATTCACTTAGTGGGTTTTCAGCTCTCGCTATTTTGTCTTCTTTTCTTTTTTCAAAAAACACGATGGAAGCAAAAGACACATGAACAAAAACCCTCCATCAGCCGAGTTCTATATTGGGAACCCTGACTGATGACAAGAACACGCAAAGGAGCAACGAAACAGATTGGCGAACCTCTACGCCACCCCTTTTTTCTCGTTGCGCTTGTGGAATTGACCGTCCACCTGCCCACACTTGCACCTGCAAGCGAGCCTGACACTTGTCGTTTGAAATCCTTATTTATCGCCAATGTGATTCGATCGTGACATGCTGCCAAGCAGAACACCGTGCAATGCATTGCCGGTAACCGCATTCCGTCGCCCTGCAATAATGCAACTTGCTATCACGAGAATTCAAGCCGAAAGCTTGATCGTATCAGGCAAAGATGATTAAATCGGGACTTATGCCAGCTGGCAGGTGCTGGTCGCCTGCTACTTTCGTATTTCCGCAGCTGCTACCGTCCATCATGCACATCTTGATTTCGTTTTTAAGAGGATCTCATGCGCATCGGAGCTATTCGAGCGAAACGTCAACG
Organism: Ustilago shanxiensis; assembly: GCA_019972555.1. Lineage (NCBI taxonomy): Eukaryota > Fungi > Basidiomycota > Ustilaginomycetes > Ustilaginales > Ustilaginaceae > Ustilago > Ustilago shanxiensis. The sequence continues at coordinate 69,325 of BPMX01000011.1, read as the reverse complement.
AGACAGCGATGAGTGAGCATTCAAACAGGGCCAAACGGGTTCTTCACAAGAGCTAGGTGGTAAGCGAGGAGCCATTCAACGGGAAAGAGCGAGGTCAAGTTGGCGGCTCTTCGGATTCAAGCGGAGTCGATCCATTGAAAAAACACTATCTCAGTTTGGTTTCCCCGTTGACCGCGGCGAATGTACGTCCAGCCTGCAGCCACACAATGCGAAAAAAGAAAGGCAAAGCAGCGTGATCCAGTTCAATAACCGAATCTCAGACCCTTAGATCCAGTTCTTGGCCATTCACCCCCTTAATTTTCAATAAGTGGAACAGTGGATAGTACTGTAATGGTGTGTATTGGTAGCAAGCTCATAGCATTTCATCACCAAACCGACCGGATCCATTGCTTGACTTTGACTTTGTGGCATAATGATCATTTCGCAATGAAGTCTACTTTATCCTGAAATTTGAGTTCCATTGTCGCCCGCAGGTTCCTTCTCCGAGATTCGCTCTCCGCTGGTACGCTATGCTGTGCTTCCCGAATCACCTCGCGCGGAAGCAGCAGGCATGAGAAAATGCTTCCAAAGTCTGGTGCTATCGCTGCAGACCTAAACATAATCATTGCGAAAAGGGCTCGTGCCGTACTTCAATGACTTGATGATTGTACTGCATTGTCTTCGCAACTGCGACGCCAAGGGTGTATACAATGAAAGAAACGGAAGAATAAGACCTGGAACCGGCATGGGAAAAAGAGAGAAAGGGAAAAAAAAATAGAATAAGGAAAAGAATAAATGTCTTCCAGTTTGTGTTTCTTTTGTACCCATGCAAGTGTTGACACTCCGATTCCGTTCCTAGCGAGTGGATCATGCCGGCTCGCAGAGTGGCTGCGTGCATGTGTACGTGCGGGCGGCTCTGCGGAAGCAGATGCAAGCCTCATTAGTGTACAGTATTGTTGTTCTTGCTGTTCTTCTTGCTGCTCCGGTTCGGTGGCCTGTCTCATCCTGTCCCTCAGTGTGTCCCCTGGCCATTTCATTCATGCAGCATATTGAGGAGGTCTTCAAGTGCTGTGCGTCGTCCAACCAAATCACTCCAAACACAAGGGGTTCACTGAGAGCTTTGACTTGAGCCGATGACCGACAGCATCCGAAGCAACTGCAATCAGGTGCCGAACTCCTCCACCCTCAAAGCACTGATCATTTCGCCCTTCCTCGTGCCAGCGGCAAGTTGCCCGACCTCGTGGACTCATTACTTGGCCGCGCACATGCTGCATGCTCCTTGACTCTTCGGGAACGTGATGAGATTTCGAACATACCAACCGATCTCAACTCGGTGATTATCATCTTCGGCAAAGGTCATCCCGAATCCGCTGCTCAGGAGATAGATTTCAACATGAGACAGCGTGCGGTGGACGCAAAAAGTGAGCGTTGCCGATGCAGTCTCCGGTCGGATTCGCCTTGAGGAGCACCTTTGCATCTTCCACAGTCTCGTGTTTCATTCTTTTTCGTGGTCTGCATCGACTTCTGCTCTTCATCTTGAAAGCGACTTGCATCCTTTGTGTGGTACATGTAGTGTACTGCAAAATACCGTTGCGGGTGCCCTCTTGTGGGGACAAAGGGTTCGAGTCAAATGCATGCTTCTAGCCCTTTGGCTCTCTAATTGATTCCAAAGTTCGTCGCCAAGTGCCCGTTGTCAGATGGAGCCAAGCGTCCCGAGGATCTTGGTTTTCATGCAAGCTCTACTAGAACCAGGACTTGTAGCGGTACACACGGAGACGCATGCAGATACAGTACATAGATGCATTGACAACATGCGCGCTCTAAAACTGATCCTCCATCGTCGCGGCCTAAAATCTCTTACAATTGGATCTCCGCAAAAGAGCTACTGCACCTAACCAGCCAAACTGTCCAGAACTTATCATCGCCCGTTGCATCCTCTGAACCACTTGCCATTAACTTATCTGACCGACTTCTTCTCCGTAAAGCTTCTCATTTCTATCGCAAAGGAATTGCGGATGAGCCAGCTGACTTTGAATCAACGCCGAGTAAGCTTTCCTCACAAAGACATTGGACAAGACTGTATTTTCTCCATTTTCCAACTCCACGTACTATATCGCATCGTCCCTGTGCTCTCAATTTGACTCCTTTGTCTCTAGTTGCCAGCCTCGATCGATGACATCGGCGGTGACATGAATCGAAGCTCAAGATGCTAGGAGACGCTCTACGCATAAGCAGCACATGGCACACCCAGTCCGACCAGATCCGCATTTTCATCGCCGAATCTTCGCGCCTTTGCTATGTTCCCAGCAATGTAAGGGAATCCTCTACAGGCACAGTACTGTACTGTACATATTGCGGGTTTGCTCTTCTTCTCGCTGTTCTCGATGTCGCCTCGAAGTTTTTGATCACAGCAAACTCGCAGAAGATGAGGCATAGCCGAGCGAGACGGAACCTGCACAGGCTCGACTCTCACGATCCAACGCCGGTCCTCTTCCAGAGCTCGAAACCTAACCCTAACAATCCTGTATAGCCCCAGGCGAAGGTCCCTAAACAAGTTCTCGGCGGAAGCATCATCTCTGATCCTTCAGACATCCGATCTCTCGATAGCGAGCGACAAGGTAACATTCATCAATATGCAGGTACCACGGGGTCAATCTGACGAGTGGGAAGCTCGAAATGCCACGAGACATGCGGAGTTGGAAACATCGTTTCAAACACCACGGCCATCGTACGTCGCCAGAGAATCGTGCAAGCCTGTTTTGCTGCAATGATCATAGACCTGCAGCACTGGTACGGTTACTGTACTGGTGCGGGTAAAGGATGCTTCCATGTTCGCTCGCTAGGGGAGAAGAACAACAGGGAAAGGCACCGACACTCCGCTCTCTGTCAGTCTCTTCGATCCTCCGCTTTCGCATTTCGACCCGTCGGCGATGCTTGAAACAGCATCTTGCAATCTCCTCTTTGCAAGCTCTGTTCGAAGGGGCACCGCTGTGCCTCTTGTTCCGTGAACAGTACAGGTGTTCTACCATCAAGTCTGAGCTTAAAGATAGTCAATTGCGCAAAAGAGCCTACGATGGATGATCGATCCAAGGAGAGATGCTTCTCAGATGCCATGCAATGCGTTTTTGGAGTCGAGTGCAAGCCCGGGCGTTCGCATGATTGGCTCGTTGCGGATCATAGAAGCTCGAACGATGGCGCCATCGTTCGGCGCCTTTCTTGAAACCGAAAGCGTCCGTCTGAAAGGGCTGAACGATTGAGCTGGAGTAGTGTTGCTGTGCTATCTGACTCATGACCTTCAGACATCGGTTTCGTTCAGGAACCCGATCCGAAGGCAATCTAAAGCAGATCCGTCTCAGTCTGCATAGCTTGTACATTGCGCCTTCTTCCAGGCTACGATACAGCACAGTTCTGTACTTGCAATTATGGGACAAAGGTACAGATAGCACAGTGACGGAGTGTACAATTCGTTGTATGTCTCAGGTGGAGTCTGATGGATGCGTCTATGCTTGTCACGGGTAACCCGCACAGCCGTCAGCAACCAACCCCGAACCAAAGTCGCCAAAGAATTTACCAAAGAAAATGTGGCATAAGAACTTTGCTCCTGCTTTGTTCCCATTCGAAGTTCACGGCACGAGAAGGAAAGAARAAAAAAAAAAAAAGAAAAAAAAAAGAAAAACAAGGCAAGAAACCAGAAAAAAGGAACCAGACACTGACAAGGTCAAGAGCTTCTAAGGAATTTGCTGTCAAAACAAACACATGCCGTCGCTCCCTTTTGCCCCTCACATGTGCTGGGATTACCAGCTAGCCGAATGCATGCTAATACGGGTACAGATGTGCTGAAGCGTGTTGCCGAATCTGGTTCTGTATGCTGTGGCGTCCCTTTCCCGGGTATTGTTTCGCTCATCCCGTTAGTCTCGTCGACAACTCAGCTGAGCGAGTCAAGCCGCCAGAGATCTTTTGTCCTCCCTTCTCAATCCTCATGCCGTCAGTATCTTGTCAAGAGGCATTCGTGTATTCCTTAATGGCAACATCACTCCGACAAGAAAGGACGATCGAATCTAACGCAATTCGAATTAGATCGCGGCTTCAAAGAAGGTGGAAGCACGAAAGGCAACCGGGGCATGCCATCTGGCATTCAAGACGATCTGAGGCAGCCTACGTAACAAGAGCGTCCAGATCTACAGTCTGAATACTTCGAGGGGCAGTCTTAGTCACTGCATCTCACGAAAGGGATTGAGCGCATAAGCTGCTCTCTGTTGTTCGTAGCGTCGGATGCGTCACACCTGCCTTAAAATTGTCCCGAACGACTCCGACGGAAGCAAGTCTTGACGGTGCGGGAGTCTGGCATGCCCTCCCGGCCCTGCTCATGCAGTGACTGCGGTAGTTCATCACGTCAGGCTTCAGGCTTCCATGTACTGTAAGAGTGACTCCCTTATCGCATTAGATTGTATGGTTCGATCACTGCGTGCGGGCTGGAGAGCATAGCATGTTGCCAGATGTGCTTGCCAAATCAGGTCATCTCGGTGCTGTACATTGGGGGCGGTGAGTAGACATGGGATTGGCATACTAAGTTCGCCTCGACTCGGTCACACCCGTTGCACAGGGCTGCTTAGATCCGTGCCTTGTCATGCAGCAACATGGCAAACGCACATTCTTGAATATGGATCTACACACAAAGAGTCGTAAGTGGTGAGCAAGCCCCCGGAAACGCACATCCGCATCGCCACACCTCGCTTAATAAGGAACCAAACTGCTTTACAGCCATTCTTGTCGCTGCTGGGTCAGGCTCAAGCCAAGGCACTCCGGTGCCCGCCTGTCACGCGCATATCATCCGGCAATACAATACCTGCACGTGTGACCCGGCTTGTGGAAGCGAGCTTGCAAAAGTCTCGTCAGGCAAATGGTAGTGGTGCAACGGTCAGTGTTCGTCATGCTCGACACTTCTATTGTGGCTTGCGATCACGATGGCCACGGCTGAGGGCGCAAGCCATCCTTTCCTTCCCTGTGGACTCTCGTCAGCCAAGAATAGAAGCAACCCTGCTCGCCTGACTAGAAAGCATCTCCAAAGCTCGTCTCGAGACAGTTTGATTCCAGTTGTTATTCCAGGCCTCCTCCTTGAAATCGACGTCAATGATATCAGCAATATAGTATGTATGCACACGACAGCGGTGACGCGAATAGTGCAGGGGTGGAGCGAACTGGCGGTGCAAAGGCAAGGCGGAGTCCGGTCTACTAGATCAACTCTTGGTGGGCTTGACTAAATTAGTGGCAGTACCAAAATGGTCTACAGCAGACACCGATCAAGATCGTGTTCGCCTGTGACTACAGTACAGTACAGTGAATGGTCGTTGCACAGTCGTCTCCCACCGACACTTCCGCTGCAAGCCACGCTCGCTTCGCTTCGTCTCTTACCCTTACCCGGATCCTCTGGATTCAAGCAAAAGCAAAAATAATAAATATAAACGAGATTGATTTTCAGTCTTGGTTGACAGAGCAGCACAGACGGTCTTGAATCGAGAAAATTCGTGGTTTCAGCTCAGCGATTCTAGTGAGCAAATACCTCGCTACTTGACGGCACCAGAAGAAAACAACGTCGAAACGGGCTTGCCGGTTAGGACCAACGGGGTTGATCACGCTCTCTATACTGGCGGCTTCAGCATGATTACACGGCGTGCCGTGCTCACCTTTGTTGATGAAATGGCAGGTCAATCGGTCCAATCGATTGGATTCGAGTTGCGTGTTTCCGTCGGCTTGACACTTTGGCGTCTGGCTCTCGCTTATCTTCGAACTTCGGAAGAACACGATTTTCCGAAAGTCTGGTTTCGGCACCGCATCTTCGATCACTCGGACGGTAATCGGGCTGGTCATTCTTCCAAAATGTAATCTTATGCGGGCTTAACAGCAAGGTTCCTTCTCTTTGTTAGGCCGCCTTTTCCTGTTTTTTTAAAATTCAACACGTAGTATTTTTGACTTCCATTTGCCTACAGCACAGTATCTTGCTTACTCTGCCCCTTTTCTTTTGTTGATCCTTCTTCCACTTGCTTGAAATTCGTGCAGCCGAATTGTATTTCAAGAAGGAAGAAAAGCAACAAGATGTATTCAACTTCCCTCCGTTCCCATTGAAATCGGTGATACGATCTTGCATTCGACGTGAGCCGCGTTCACCTTGTCGAGGCTTGAGGGTGAGCTAGTGATCCGACTGCAGACGGTGTTGGTCTCGAGCCCAGCGCAGCATCTCCACTCACGCTTCGAGGCAGCCGCGCAGTCGGGCCAAAACTCAACACACAGCCCGCACGTCCTTGATCCGAGCGTGTTATCGCTTTCGAGTTCGCGATCCGCTGTGAACATCAGCGTCACATCACCTCCATCCATCATCTGTTCTTCTCCTTCTCCACATTCATACATCCCTTTCGCCCTTGGTTCTTGTCTCGTCAAAATGGTCAGTACATCGTCGACGTGATGCTTGCTTTGTGTCGCATGCATTGTATTTTGCAAGCCTGGCTGTTTTACTGAATCGTATCGTCTTCTGCTATCTCCATCCCCGCGGGAACATTCGAATCCTCGCCTTTGGTGCCTCTCTTGGTCTCAAAACGTCTGACACTAATCCACACCGCTCGTCTTCCCCACCCACGATCTGCTTGCCATCGATCGTCTCGCCATCCCGCTGCTTTCTCTGGATCACAGTCCTCCGGTGTTGCAGTCTCCCAAGAGTGCCTGGCTCAGTTCCAGGAGCTCAAGCTCGGCAAGAAGATCAAATACATCATCTACACTCTCAACCAGAACAACACCGAGATTGTTGTCGCAAAGACCTCGACCTCTTCTTCGTACGACGACTTCATCGCCGAACTTCCCCCCACTGAGTGCCGATACGCCATCTACGATTTTGAGTACGAGAAGGGTGACGAGGGCAAGAGGAACAAGATCTGCTTCTTCACTTGGTCGCCTGATGATGCTAAGATCAAGCAAAAGATGGTCTTTGCTTCTTCAAAGGACGCTCTCAGGAAGGCGCTCGTCGGCATCTCGTCCGAAATCCAGGGCACCGACTTTTCCGAAGTCAGCTACGAGACCGTCCTTGAAAAGGTCAGCCGATCCACCTTCTAGATGCGATGCAAACCAGCGGCTTGTTCGAAGAACTTCTCGAGCCCGCCTCAGCTCGTTCCAATGCCATAGCGAGCTAGCCTCGCCAATAGTAATCATGTTCGTGCATGCAATCTGACGGTTTAAAATCGAGCCAAAGCCCCACTCTTGCAACTGCCAACTCTTGAAGCGATTCCGAACCAACTTCTCTTGCGGCAACAGAGCCGAGCTTGACTACCTCCAGCTCATCGCACAGGTTTCAATCACACCGGCAAAACACACAAACAGCAACACCCCATGATGATGTCACATCTCTGAACTGAGTACAACTACAAATACAAGATGAAGCAGTCCTAAGACCAAGGCGACTAATGAATTGGGAGACCTCGCTCGCTCTTCCAATCAATCCTTGGCGAATGAAGGGATGGTATATTGTTCATCTGCGGCCCTCTTCTCAGAGCTAATTGAGACCCTCGCGGATGGCAGCAGATCGAAGTTTGCTTTGCAGGAAGGCTAAACGATCTTGATACCGTTTAACAACTGCACCCTTCTGTGTGTAGATACTCGTAAGCTCTGCCTCGAAAGCTGCGACATTCTGAGAAGCCACAACATCGCCTTCCACCACAGATCCATCGTGAGAGAGCGGTGCAGCTGCGTCATGGTCCTTACGGGGACTTCGATATGAGGAAGGAGGCGGCTGTCGCTGGCCCCGAGTGCTGGGATCGGAGGTATCCAAACGACTGACGCAAGCAAGCGGATGGGACTCGCGAACTCTTTCGAGCACTGTTCTAACGACATGTGGCTCTAGCCCAGCGTTCTTTGCCAGCACCGTGTCCTCTAATCCAGAGAATGTACCTAACATTCGATCGCCTTCGGCTTGCACCACAACGATCTCGGCCTGAATCTCTGATGAAGGCTTGTCTACGTATTCTGCACCATACATGGTCGAGGGAGCCATTTCGGCGCGCAACGAAGTTGGAGATCGATCGTGCGTGATGCCGTTCATACCGCCAGAATCGTAGAGCGACACGGCTCTGAGTGAGCGGGCTGTCCTTTCTGCAGAGAAGGCTTCCTCCCTTTCGCGCGCCGCAATCTCAGCTTCGGCGCGCCGAGCTTGGCTGCCTGCTCTGAGACGTCCGAAAGTTGATGCGCGAGAAGATTTGGCGGCCGATGACCATTGTGTGCGGAAAGACAAAGCGCGCTGAGAATGGTCATCGGCACTGGAAAGTTGCGAGGAGACGCCCTCCGAGTCGCGACGAATTGGGCGGGCTCGATGAGCGGGATCGCGTTGAATTTTGTCTTGACTGGAATGTGAATCTTGACTAGCCTGCGAGTGCACTTCTTTGGAACCAGTGACGCCTTTCTTGAGCATGTTGGCGACGTTTTGAAAGCTTGATGACTTGACGCTTTGGCCACTTCGGACCGAGGAGCCCCGACGTTCGTCGTGACCTAGCGATGACCTGGAACGACCTGGGCCTACAGCAAGAAATGTGGTCGGTGAAGATGGCATCGTATTGTACGTTGCGCTGCTAGTGTTGGAAGTGTCGTAGCCTCGAACATTGTCTGACATATCGAAGCCGGGTAGAGAGTTGAACGAAGGCGTGGCTATCGACTGCTTATCCGTCTGCAGCATGCGGTCAAACACGGCTTGGCGGAGAGTGCGGTACTCATCATCGGTGAGGAGGCCATCGGCGTTGGCGACAGCTAGCTCGTTCAGCCTTGTTGCCAATTCTGACGATGACATTGCAGAAAGGTCGGCACTTTTTGGTGCTGCCAAAGGTTTTGCTTTTAGGTTGACGGTTGCTGAGCTGAGATCAGGAGCCGAAGGTGGTTGTCTCAAAGGCGAGCTCGACGTTTGCGAGAAGGAGTCAGACTGATCCTTCGACACAGAAGAACTTCTCCGGCTGGGGGTAGAAAACTTCCTGACGAGACTGCGTGCAGCTCCTCCATTTGTGCCTGTAGATGTCTGTGCGGGCTCTTTGTAGCTCGAAGGCGGATGCTTTGAGCGACTCGTTGAAGTCGCGTTGCTTGATCCCGCAGCAGGGTTTGCAGACAGGTCTGTCACGCTACGTTGGGAGTCGTTGCGTCGAGCATCTTTACCTCGGAGTGAGCCTGTCCACTTTGTAGTCCAAGCGCCATTTGTAGGACCATACCTTGAGGAGCGATCGGGAGTCGCTGTTGGGACGTCTCCAATACCCCTGGCTGCAGTGTCTGTAGATGCAAACGAGGTTTGAAAGATCGGAGCCGTCTTGCTTGAGGATGGGTCAGACGACTTGAGACGGCCCACGGAAGCATCTTCTCTTCTGTCGACGTTGGCACGCCTGCCAAATGTGGAGAGAATTGCTTTCATCGTAGAGCAGCTGGTTCGCTTGGAATGGCTCTGATATCTCCAAGGATGAATAGATATGCAGAGAAGGATGTTGTTTCAGAGTGTCTGCAATGAATCGTTCCCTGAGAGCGATGGTCGAAGGGTTGGTGAGTACGAGACTTGAGCGGGCATTTCAAGTGCGCGCCATGATGAAAGTTCGGATGGATAGCCGTCGCAGATTTGGTGAGCCGTTTCGCAAGTAGGTTTCTTGCAAATTCAAGCAGCAGTTGGAAATGGTATGGATGAACGCAAGCTCTCGAGTTGAATGCAGCAGTGTAAGACAGCCAACCGGACCAGCCGAAGATTGAGTGGCGAAAGGGATGTGGATGATAGCAGCGATGGCTGATGAACAAAAAGTTGAGGTCGATGTGAACGGTGGTGATGGAATGGTGTTGGAATCGAGCTTCCACGGCCCGCTGAGAGTAATTATCGCCTTTGGTACTGTATTGAGACCCGTGCCTGTAGAGCGGGGCGGCCTTAGCGTGGGCGTCGACATGTGCAGGTTTGCGCACTTGCAGCCCGCTCAGCAGAATAGCAGCTAGAAAATCCAGCGCTTACCCGCGTCTTCGGAAGTACCGACTTTTTATGATACTTTCTACAGCAGGCCGCTGCTCGCCGTCACGTTCGCTTGCTCTGAAAGCACGATCAGTTGCGATGGGAGAGATTGGATGAGAGCGGAACCATGCCGAAGGCACCTCAAAGCTCTGGACCGACGGCCTACATGAGCTATTCATATTTGTATCCGCATGGCAACTCCAACTGGATTGGATGATCGCCAACTCGACGAATCGTGAGCGAGAATGGACAAAACGCAACTAAGTCTGCTCGCGGTGATGTGCAGTACCTAGGTGGCCAGGGCTGCCAGATGCTCTTCAAAGCAATATCATCATCATAGTGTGCGGTGTGGTGTGATGTGTGTGAAGCTTTCGTTGACCATCGGATACCTTGCCGATATTTTGACCCGATCTATGAAGACCATATGCAACAAGGGTCTTTTCCTCAGTTAAGACACGGTCAGGTGTTGGTCTCGTCCTCACACGCGTATGATCCTTTGCTGGAAAATACCACTTTTATCGCTGTTGATGGTGTTGGTCAGAAGCTCAAACCTTTTTTCTTTAAAAAGATAAAAACTATCTCGCTGAAAAAGGCGCGCAGCAGTTGCAGTTGCAGATGGAGGGTACTGTAGCACAGCACAGGACAGGAAAATCTCCAAAAGTAACACACACCCTGCAGAGACACACAGCCAAAGCGGTCCCAAAGACTTGACCACCCGAGAAAAGTGGAGATGTTGCTTCCTTGCTTGCTTGCCTACCGTGCGCCCGTCCACGGAATCTTGCTTTCAGAAGACCACTTTTCTCGTCATACTGTAGATCCACCATCACGTTCGCACGCATCATCAGCCCTCGGCAATTCCGACTAGCTCAGCTGCTATCACAAGCACGCCCATCACCCTACATCTCCTACACTCACACGCCATCCGTTCTCAGCCTCACACTAGAGCTTCAAAAACCTTCAGCCTATCCATTACGGCTCGCGCCGCGCAAATTCCACACAGATGGCGTACAAAAGGTCCTCTGTTCTCGTCGGACTGCCCGATCAAGACCGTGGCTGGGAAGAGGTGCAAGCAAAGACGTTCACAAAATGGTACGTACATGGTAGACTGGCAGAATGACAAAAGATTGTCTTAAGCGGTCATCCTCTGACAACAGCGCTTCGCCGCTTTTGGTCTCGGTCTGCTTGTTTGCATCTGCACAGGCTCAACACGAAGCTCGAGTCAAGGCAGATTGCACCCATGCGATCTCTGGCAACTGATCTCTCGGACGGTGTCAAACTCGTTCAGTTGATGGAGATTATGGGAGATACCTCACTCGGTCGCTTCTATATGAATCCTCGGATGCGTGTCCAGAAAGCCGAGAACGTCAACCTCGCACTCGAATTCATCAAGAGCAGAGGTGTCGTGCTCACCAACGTCGGAGCCGAAGACATTGTCGACGGCAACCTCAAGCTCATCCTCGGTATGATCTGGACGTTGATTCTTCGCTTCACCATCGCAGATATCAGCGAGGAAGGTGTCACTGCCAAAGAAGGTCTACTTCTCTGGTGTCAAAGGAAAACAGCACCCTACCAAGAAGTTGACGTCACCAACTTCACCACATCGTTCAAGGATGGTCTTGCGCTGTGCGCCCTCATTCACCGACATCGACCCGATCTTCTCAACTTTGATGCTTTGCCAAAGTCGGACCCACATGCTTGCACCAGAACCGCCTTCCAAATCGCTGAGGAGCACCTAGGCATTCCACAGCTACTCGACGTCGAAGATTTGTGTGACAGAGCCAAACCAGACGAGCGCAGTGTCATGACGTACGTTGCTCAATACTTCCACGCCTTCAGCTCAATGGAACAAGCCGAAGTTGTCAGTCGTCGTGTTGCTACTTTCGCCGACGTCATGCAGGGTGCGTGGGTCATGCAGCAGGATTACGAAAGGCGGGCTCGTGAGCTTGTCGACACAATGAAGGGTCTCCAAAATGGTTGGATTGCAGCAACATTTGTCGGAACGTACGCAGATGCCCGAGCACAGTTGACGCAATTCAACGAATACAAAATTGGAGTCAAGCGCGAGCTCGTCCGCGAAAAGACCGACCTGGCAGCTTTGCTGGGCAACATTCAAACCAAACTCAAAACTTACCATCTTCCCGAATGGATGCCTCAGATCGGTCTCAGGCAGGCTGACTTGGATGCCGCTTGGTCTACTCTTGCATCAGCAGAAGCAAGTCGGAGTCGATCCATTAATGCAGAGATCCGCAACGCCAAGGAGAATTTGCGAATCAAGTTTGCCGAAGCTGCCAATGAATTTGAACGCCAGTTACGCGAAGTGGCTGGCGGCATCGGTACGTTAGAAGGTGACTTGGAAGTACAGCTCGATGTGGTCAAGCGTCTGCTAGCACAACTGGATCCGATCAAGGAGAGACTATCTCTGATCACCTCACTTGAACAAGAATGCGCAGACGCCAAGGTAGAGGAGAACGATCACACCATCTTTACGGTGAGCGATCTGGCTTTTGAATGGGAGCTTGTGCGTGCAAGCGTCTCCAAGAAGCTGGCCTTCATCGAGAATCAGATCGTATCACGACAGCACACCAACCTCACACCAGCACAGCTCGAGGAGTTCGAGTCTACTTTCCGCTACTTTGACAAGGACGCATCCAACACACTCACTGTACCCGAGCTTGGCGCTGCTCTTGCCAGTCTAGGCATCATCTACACCGAGGATGATATCGAGCAGATTCATCTGCAGCTATCCGAAACCTTTGGCGCTGTCTCCTACGACGCCTTCCTCACATTTTTGCGAGAGATCACTGAAGACACAACCTCGCCCGATCAGCTCCTAGAGGCGTTCCAGGGTCTGGCAGGCGACAAGCCCTACGTCACCGAACTCGATCTGCGCTTGGCACTCTTGCCACAAGGATCAATCGACTACCTGAAAGCTGCGATGCCTCAGGTCCAGGTAGAGGGCGTAGAGGATGCCGTGTACGACTATGAGGGCTACTTGACTGGTCTCTTTGGCGTTGCACATGCATAACACTGATGTCAGATTATTTTGCAATCACACGCTTCGCAGAGTCGCCATTTGCTGTACGGTGCTTTGCAACCCCCTTCAAAGATTGATCGATCTACACCATCCTTCGACGCTGGTTTGTGTGCTTTGAGCTGACTTGACATAGAGAAGACTGATATCACGGAAGAAGATGGCAGATGGCACGAACTGGCAACGTCATGGGTTCTCTAATGCGGCCGGATGAACCGTCATTGGACCCTGTCACGCGAAGATTGCAACGGTCTTTCTTTTCGGTTCTCGGCATTTGATTTCATGTATACTTTTCGCGTTGCGAAGCTTCGAAAGAGGTCCCGTGCACTCGGATGCACCAAAACTGCAACTTGGCAGTTCCTTGCTTCCGCACAAAGCCGGTCTAGCGTCGAGCCAAGATCTCCACTGTTGCTCCTCTGCCGAGATAGCGTCCGAAGTCCGATTGCTCGATCTATTCCTTCCTTTGTCCACCATCCTCTACCAAAAATCTTGACTAGCACCTTATCTGAGTTGCGTTCGCGCTCGCAGCCTTGGCCTACTGCAATTCGTAGGTCCGACAGCCGGAGCCACAGAGCGCGTTGGAAGAGTCGCAAGACAAGGGTCGCGACATGTTTCTCCCGCGTCACACTTCTTTCCAAGCAGATCAAAGACCTGCCATCGGACGAAGAGGCTCATCAGCTTCTTCGATCAGTCTTCAAATTCACGAGACCATTTTGGCAGCCAAAGTTCGCGACATGAGCAACGAGTGTGGCCTTGGCCTGGCTCATGAAGATGTAGAGGCGGAGTCGAGTGATGCCCATGTTGACAACCAAGCCAAGAACGTCGGCATCGACCATCTCTTCATCGGAAGTTCAACTGCAACCGTACTAGGTGTCCAGTCAATCAGCAACGCACCTTGCGACGCGAGGAAGCCGAAACGACATTCAATAAAACGAGGCAGCCTCCGTGGCTATGCCGAAGCAAGGTGGGCTCGTCACGAAAGCTTGCGCGATCGCATCTTGAAGGCTGGCAACGTGTCCAAACTAGAATGGGAGGCAAACGCAGCTCTCCTGCATCACTCGTATCCTCTCGCCATTCTGCTTCTCTTCCGTGCTGCTTCACTTGGATCGGCCAGCGCGTGCCAGCAGCTCGCCAGCTTGTATGCTTATGGCATCACACGCGGCATTTCCCCAGTCGTCACGCTTATCTATCGCGATTGTCTCCGCAGCTTAGCCTGGATTCTTGAGGCATTGCGTCTCTACGAGCGCCGGCTAGCTGCCCAGATCAAAGCTGCAAACGCCTCGTCCGCGCCCTCTCTCCGTCTCGCTCGGCTCTGGCAGGGTCCTTTGCAAGCGACCAAATTGCTGGTGCGTGGTCTCTTGAGCTCAGACGTGGGCGCTTTCGACCCGCATCAGAGAAATGCCGTCTTCCTCCCTGTGATTGACGACCTGTCCGACTCCCAATCCACGTGGGCGCTTCAAAGTCGACCAGCCGGAGCAGCGTCTGCCCGACAGGCACCCGAGTTGTGGACGGAGCTTGAAGATGTTGTACAACGATGGTCTGCTCGTCTTGATGTAGAACAAGCCAGCGAGCACGTTGTGCTCGATACACTTCATGGACCTGACGAAGCCGAGGAACAGCAGCAGCTTGCGGCAACTATTCAAGACCTTAGGTCCCATCTCCTCACTCTCCGAGCCATCCAGCTGACCCGTTTCCTTACACTGGAGCCATACACCGAGAACGTCGAACCTGCTCAAAACGCTTGGTCCAAAGTCGAAGCGGTGAGGTCGAAATGCCTTACGTGTGGTCCTGATCCGTCAGAAATGCTCCGCATCTTGAGGCGTGCAGGCGCTAAGCCCGGCAGACTCTATGATGAGCGACTGTTCAAGGATATGTCCAGCTGTGGATACGACGGCCTCGACGTCTCGATTGCGACGGACTACAAGCGTCGCAAGATTCGCTCCTCCGATTCGACACATATATCCGTGAACGAAATCAAGGACCAGAATCAATTACTTCGAGCGAAGACGCTGTCCAGGGATCGTCTTCGTGATCTTGCACCTGCTGACGTCGAGACGTCGAAGCAAATGGAAGCTAGTGCGCGACCAGCACTCACCACACGCATCTCCAGTGGTCATGCTCCTTCACAAGCTGCAATATCCTCCATCGCGGCGTCTGGAGAACACGAGACTTCTCTCTCCAGTGGCGTGTCGGCCTCCCAAACGGTCAGGCAGAAGTATGGCCGCGCTGTAAGCTCGGGCTCCATGGCTTCCGGCGCGAGCATAGCAGGCATTGGCACAGCGCCCTCTTCGCCAACTGACAGCGTACGAACGGGCTTCTCTCTCGGAGTAGGAAGGCCGAGGCGACCGTCCAGCATCGTTTCAGTGACTCCTTCCTTGCTGTTCCCATCAGAATCGAGGCAGGACGGGCAGGAAGGCAAAGACGGGGGCTCGGACGACTACTTTTCTGCACCAACAGTGAGTCGTGCACGAGCGGCATCATCGTCCCAGTCTGCGCTTCTCAGGCCTCGAGTGACGAGCATGTACAGCTCGACTCCAACGCTTGTTACTTCTTCCTCAAGCATCAACCTCTTGGCTCCGTCTGTGTCGACGACAAGTYAACAGAGCCTGTATGCTCTGGCATCGGCAAATCCCACTCAGAGACCTGTGCCGAATCGTCGTCGAACTGGCTCGAATGCCTCACTCGGATCTCTCAACCCTCGAGCTAGCTCCATCTTACCCAAGACCTCGCCTTCCATCCTAGAGATGCCAGAAGCTTCCGTCAATGCAGCTTCTACGTCAGCATCAAGCGCCACTTTCCACACAGAGACAGCCAAGAAGCCTAGCGCTGCCGCTGATACGCTCAGAAAATTAAAGGGTAGACGATCGTACACAGATCTGCGTTCGCTTCACTCCGCCCGCAAGGATCAGAGCGCTGCGCCACCCGTACCATCCTTGCCTGCTGACACTGCGCAGCGACCAAGCGCTGTCACAGCTTCGCGATCGCCTCTGCAGCCTTCTAAATCGACCGTCTTTGTTTCTGTGGAGAATCTACCCGAAAATGATCACAACGAATTAAGACAAACAGCGGCGAAGGCGACACGCGGTGGAATGGCAGTTACAGGCTCAGCGATGGATCATCTTGCCAAGACGCAGGCACGCATTGCTCATCAGTCGATCCCTTCCGTTCTTGAGGAGGCCGAAGCGGTCACGAGTCTAGTTCAGGCACAGGCAACCGGGCCGCCGTTCACATCTGCGCTCGCCGCCGGTGCGCTCTCCGGTCTGACGGTGGACCTGCTCTTCTTCCCCATCGATACGATCAAGACACGCCTGCAGTCTGCACAAGGATTTTGGGCAGCTGGTGGCTTTACCGGCGTGTATCGAGGTCTCGCTTCGACAGCCGTAGGCTCTGCACCGGGCGCTGCCGTCTTCTTTACCACGTACGAGTCGATGAAGCCCGCATTGGTCCGCTGGATGCCCGGCGTATTTGGCTCTGAAGGCTCGCTGGGACCGGCAGGTGTCCATATGGCCTCGGCGTCGATCGCAGAAGTAGCAGCATGCTTGATACGTGTTCCGACCGAAGTGATCAAGTCGCGCCAACAGACGATGACGTACGGTAAGGGAACCACGACCTTCCAAGCATTCAAGAAGGTGTTCCAAGAAGCAGGCATCCGTGGATACTACCGGGGTTTCGGCAGCACGGTAGGACGTGAGATTCCTTTCACCTGCATCCAGTTCCCTTTGTACGAAAGGCTGAAGCTCGAATTGGCGCGATCTAGGGCCAATGCCCTCTCGTCATCGACTTCGTCGGCGACCACAGGTGATCAGCCCCGATCTAAGTCGGATCAGGAACTGGTGCGCAACCTGCCAACATGGCAAGCTGGTCTTGCGGGCAGCATCGCTGGCGCCATCGCTGCCGGTCTCACAACGCCACTCGACGTCGTCAAAACTCGTATCATGCTGCACACAAAGCGGGCAGCAGCCGGCACTTCCAGCGGCACCTCCGTTGCGGCCACCGCCGTTGAAGCTCTGCCACGAGGCGTCAACACCGACATCGTACCCACCCTTCTGCACATCGGCCGTACCGAAGGAGTCAAGACGCTATTCAGTGGCTTCCTTCCACGAACCATGTGGATCGGGCTTGGTGGTGCTGTTTTCCTCGGATCCTTCGACGCCGGTATCAAGGCTCTCTCATGACCACACACTACCTTCCACTACACACACTACTGTATAAATGACCGAAGGTTCTATTCCATTGCATCACTATGCTTTGTGTGCAGATGCATTTTGTTTCTAAAAGTACAGAAGCTCAGCTACTTCAGCTTCACCGGAGGCTGACATTGACGATGCGGATATCTTGTCGAGGCTTATCGTTCTTGTCTACTTTGGCATCCTCAATCCGCTTGACGACATCCATCCCAGCGGAGACTTTGCCAAAGACAGTGTGCTTGCGATCAAGCCATGGTGTAGGGACTGTAGTGATGAAGAATTGACTACCATTGGTATTTGGACCAGCATTGGCCATACTCAACGTGAAGGGCTTGGCATGATTTAAGCTAGGGTGGAACTCATCTTCAAAGTTGCCTCCCCAAAGGCTCTCGCCGCCTGTCCCGTCGCCTAAGGGATCACCTGTCTGGATCATAAATTTCTTGATGATGCGATGGAAGATGATGCCGTCGTAGTAGCCTTTCCTGGCTAGACCAACAAAGTTCTTGCATGTCTTCGGCACGAGCTCAGTATACAGGGTGAGTTGAATGTCGCCGAGCGTGGTGTGGAGTGTGGCGATTGAGTGCTTGACATTGGAAGCGTTACTATCGCCAACGCGGCTGCGGCCATTGCCGACTGCTGCCGTTGCTGATGCGATTGTCTGCTCCTCGCGAGTGGGACGCTCGTTGAAGACGTCACGGTTCTCACTTGTTGCTGCTGAGCTTGCTTGGCCTGATCCGCTCATTGCATCCGGATCCACCCTGGTGAACATGTAGAATCTTGCACGTCCAAATGCTGTAGCAAACAAGGTTGGATCTACTAAGCCCTGCTTGGCCAGCAACGGATTCTCCGACGCAGCGGCAGCAAGCGAGCTGACTTTCTTGTCTGGTGCGCCTTGGAACAAGGCCAGATTCATGAATCGAACGCTTTCGTCCTTGCCCAGGAGCCTGACACAGCGATCAGTGACGAGATTGACAAACTTGATGCCATGGAGCGAAGCGTAGATGACAAAGTGGCCAGACTCATCAAACAGGACGTTCCAGAGCGAAGCCGAGCTTGCATTTGCCAGGCCGGAAAGGGGACCTTGGGCGCTGGAGGCAGAGATCTCTCGTTCGAGGGCAATTCTGCGTCCAAATTCCATCTGATCGAGCTTGAAGTTGATCTGAGGCTTCTCTGCGTCTGCCTTATGGCATTCGTCGGAATATTCTGTCGGTTCCGATATTGCTGGAGCTGTATCGGGAGCGGGAAGGGCTTGCACCGCGTGCAAGGCGTCTAGACTTTCATCGTATGTCCGCGCAATCTTGGCGCTGCGGAAGTCAAAGACACGAATCTTACGATCTGCAATGGAGAAGACGGCGAATTTCTCCCCGTCTTTTGAGAAGGTGAGTGTTGTAGGAACAGTCTTGGTCTTCTTGAAAGCGAAGAGATCGGTTGTCGATTTCAGCTCGAAGATGCCGGGAATCTTGACCGGTGAAGGAGCTGGGAAGGGGTCCTCGGGAATCCAGTATTCCACGAAGCCAGTTACATCGCACGAGACGACGACGTTGTGCTGGGCATTGAAGGAAAGGATGTGGACGGGAGCCCGGTGAATCTTGCGTGCCGTAAAGATGGGTTCATAGGCCGTACTCGGCTTTTGCTGCGCGGGCGATGGTGTAGTTTCGCTCGTCGCTGATTCTTCGAGTGCAAGAGCATCGGGTTGCTCCACTGGGGCGGGTGCGCTCCTGCCATCATAAATACGGATGTCGTTGGATCCTTCATCGCTGATTGCGAGCAGGGTGCGTGGACTGCCGGGACGGTGGACCCAAGCGAGCGTCCTCGCTTTGTATGGGAGTTTGATCATGTTGATGAGGTCGAAATTGTCGACGTCAAAGACTTTGACGTTGGAGTCCGAGTCCAGCGTTGCATATGAGGCTCCATCGGCGGAACAATTGGAAGCGATAATGGGGGAGAGATGGGCTCGATATTGTTTGACGAACTCAACGACCGAAGAACCGCTAAAAAGCGAGGTCGTCGACGCTGCATCGCCTGTAGATTTAGAGGTCGTGGATGCGCTGGAAGGCGCCAAAGATGACTTTTTCCAGAATTTGACCCATCCGTCAACGCTTGTCGTAATGACGAAGTTGGAGCGGGGAGTGACTGTGACCGAGTTGATGGTGTCTCGGTGCATCAACGATTTGAAGTATCGGTCGGCGGATGGAAGATTTGAAAGGTAGGTCTTCTCGTGAGGTAGCACAGCAGGTTTGCGCTTCTTGAGCGACGGCTGTGTGCTCTCATCTTGAGCCTGCTGTGGTCGCTTTGTGGAGCGGCTCTCCCGTGAAGATGAGGCGCCACGGTCACTGGCGTCATTGTGTGAAGGGGGTGGAGGTGGACCGAAATCGTCATCATCGTCATCACTGCCGCTATCACTACCGCTATCGTTCTGTCGATCCGCTGCAGGAGGGGGCAAAGGCCCCGGTGCCTCGTCCAAGTCCGAGTCAGAATCCGAGTCGGTCGTGTCGAAAGATTGCGATCTGCGTCTCGAGCGGATAGGCGTTGTTGAAGCATCAATGTCTTGTAATTGCGGACCAGGCGAGGGAGAGCAACACGCAACACCGGAGCTTTCGCCATTTATTGAACCGGACCTTGCCATCTTGCTCAATTCTGCTCAATGGGAGTACCGAAACCTCACAGCTTATCGATGATGTGGGAAGAGGCGGGAGGGAAGATTGGAAGCAAACACAGGGTGCAGAACATTCACATGAACAATTAGCTCGGTTCCACGATCCGACTTCCGAAAACCGAATTGTGGTTATTGCTGGCGAGATTGTTTTTTTGGCTGGCAGTTTTGGATCGAAGAGCATCTCTTCCGGTTCAGAGATCAACTTAGCCTCCCCGTCAATGCTCTGTTCGTTCAATTCGTGTACATCTCATTCGGGTAAGAGCACAGACAATTTAGAACTCACACAGGCACCATCGCAAGTTGAGAAATTCTTCTAGACCATTGCAGTATCGGTAGACCGAAAACATCGCAAGCTACGACTATTTGTTACAAAGAGTGTGCTACCACAGGGTTCCTGACCGCAACAAACACAGATCTAGGGTCGTAGTCCAGCTGGTCTCAGTTTAACGCTGGAGTGTGAGGAGACCGGGGCGGTAAGGCGCCTGGTCGTAGGTGCTGCCCTGGTTGGCGTTCTTGTCCTTACCCTGGTAGAGCATCTGCAAGTTGCATGGGTCGATGGTCATGGTCTGGTCGGCAGTGGATCGGATCAAGTCACCGTGACTGATATCGTTGGTCCAAGAAACAGCGGTGTTGGCTTTGCCGGCAAAAGGCGCGCTCTCGGAGCCTGCCTGAACAGTCCAAGGTCCGTCCAAACTGCTGGCGGTGAACGAACGGAAGTAGCGACCGGTGCTGCCCTGGGCCTCAACGATCATCAGATACTTGTTCTGACCCTTAACCGTGTACACCTGAACAGCCTCGAAGATCTTCTGAGGGGTGTCGCTGAGGATGACCTGCGAAGCGGTGCCGAAGCTTCCAGGGAAGTTTCCGATAGGCATCTTAGAGTGGTAGATCTTACCATTGTCGCCAGCGAAGAAGAGGTGCATGTTGCTGCTGTCACCGATCAAAGTCTGGTCAATAGGACCCGTGTTCGAGCCCGAGATCGAGCCCGAGAACAAGGGCTGGGGCGAGGACCAACCGTTGGGGTTGGTAGGGTTGTCACTCAGCCTGTAAGTGAAGGCAGACGCACCCCACTGCGAAGCAAGAACCCACTTGCCTTTGGGAGCAAAGTAGAAGAGGGTAGGTGCAACGGCAGCCTGGCTCATACCAGTCTGCGAAGCGGAGGCCATGTCAGACCAGCTGCTGAAGGTGGAGAAGGCCATGGAGCCATAATTGTTCGAGAAGTCCGAGGCGTATACCAAGTGCTTTCCATTGTAAGGAACGTGGGTGAAGTCCTTGAGAGAGAGCCAGCCGTTCTTGGGCTGAGCAAGAGCAGCAGAAGACGTCCACTTGTAGGTCGAAGGCAGGGCACAGCTCTGACGACGCTCAACTTCACAAGAAGCCTCGGCCACGGCGGCTGCCAGAGCCGTCCCGGCGACGAGTGCACTTGTGAGCTTCATGATGAGAAACGGGGCTGGTTTGGAAGGGGGGAAGAGTGATGATCGTTAGTAAAGAAGCGGCCGAGGGAAGGGTCATGTGGGGAGTACGAAATGGACCAACTCGCTAAAAGCTTGGCTACTTATATCCACAACTCCCCCTTGTCTTTACCACATTGTTGGGCAGGACGGAGGGCCATTGCTCGAAGGGATACCTGAGTCTCTGTACCTATCTGAATGCTGACGATGCAATAGAGCAACCAGTCGACCAGGTAACGAACCCACCTTTCAGGGGGGCAACCTCTGATCGGAACGGCTCATTGAGCAGTCTTGCATGAGTTGATCTCAAACACCTCTCACTTCATCACGAAATTCCCGCCAACTCAAGTGGGCTGTGTCACCGTTGCATCGTTGACCCGGCAACATCATTATTGTGCCACTGATTTCCAGGGGCTCGGAAAGCTCCCAACCACTTCTCCATCAGCCCTCCGATCGTGCTTTGGTGGCGTCTTACTTGAGCCACATTGTCGGAGGATCTCGTCCCGAACCCTAACCCCGTTGCTGGACCCTTGGGCGTCGTCGCGGAATACATGCACAAAATGGCATGCATTTGTGGGGTTGCTTCAGCCCCCTCTTAGCTCGTTTTCCACGCATTCAAGCGAAAGTCGCCGGTGCGAAACCGCAAATCTCTTGAGAAACACGATTTCTAGAAAGGCCGCAGATCATGCAGAAGATCGTTTTTTTATGCTCTCCTTCGATTTGACTAGTGTGCCTAGCCAGCGATACTAAAACAGCGGATGGCAAAAGTAATCGCTTCAGACCTAGCCGACATACACCGGTTTGCCCACGTTGTTTGGAAGCGGACCGACGAGCCCGGGCAACCGAGCATACAGCGCAAAGCACCACAACTGTGTGTACCTGGCGGCAAACCGCGAGTTCATCGAAATGCTTCGGAAAGGGTTCTCATCATTGCTAGAGCCTCATGATCTTGTAGAGGCCATCATCGACCGAACCGGTCTAGAGACGACAATACTTGCCTTGACGAAGGCGAGATCCTTTTCTCAACTCGGATCACCAGTTCAGCTTGCCAGAGCTGTAGAGAAGCCGACAAGCCCTCTCCCTCTGCTGGAACGGATGCGGTGAGGTGCAAGATCGGTCGAAATTATATACGCTCGATTTGGTAGCCTAAATTGGCAATGGTGTCTCAGAAGCTGGTCTCTGACACTAGCGTGTCCGCGAAACCGACGCATTTCTGCCGTAGACCGTGTCCGCACCAAATCAGGTCTCGTGTTGAACAGAGGATGCCATTCGGATCGTCTTAGTGGAACAAGATCTCGCATGACCTCGCATTAGTCTCGGCTCTGATCCCATGCAGTGACAAGACCGGTGAGTCGATAATCGCACATCCAAAGCCCGCGCCTTATTGGACGGCAACGCGTGACGTTTGGTTGCTTCCATGTCGCAGACGCCTCGAAACCTTATATTCCTCCGACACCAAATCGGAAGTAGCGGCGGTCTTCGGTAGGCTCGGAAATCTCTCCATTTTTGCTCTACTCAACAGCGAACGGTGTCCAGGATCACTGCCGCTCCGCCTGCGTCCCGCGGATCATCTGTAAAGTGTCAATACTCAAGCTACACGTGGCACAGAGCGAAGCGAAATGCATACGTGCGAGAGTTTTCAGGGATTGATCATGTACAAGTCGAGGTTTCATGGTTCGCTGTACCTTTCCGCAACATGTTCGAGTCCTTCAACACAGTCGGTTGAAAATGTATGTGTATCACCGCTTTGGCCCTCAGCTGTGATGAATCTGACAACTGTCTCATTCTCGGACGCCCACAACACTCAACGCTCATCATGCTTAGACTCTCGTGGAAAACGAGGTAATCAATCACAGAGGTCTCCTCGGACAACACGTGAGTGCAATTTTGGAACGAGCCTCTTGCTTTTCTCATGTAAATGATACGGGTTTCACGAAGACGAAGACGAAGACAGCTAGACCTTGTACATCGTATCTCGTACTTTTCCCAACTTGGAGAATAGCCAGTGACGCTAAAGCGATGGAAGAAAGCCAGCAGATTCATAGCATTGACCCGGGCAGGGAAAGCGCCTGGAAGATTGACTCAGGTACTTGACTCAAGCGTTTGCCTGTCCACTACTTCCATCGCACACGCCACCAGCGCAATGGGCGGCCGCTGTAGAGAGGCAAAGGCAAAGGACTGCAGTTGCCCAGATGTTCCAGATTTACGAAATATGCGCAGAGATAAGACTACAACGAGTAGACAGCTTATCCACAGAAGGCTTTCTGAAAGAATGGTAGCACCTTGAGTGAAGCGAAAGATCATACACATGAGGATGACGATACAGTGGATCCTCTCGAAACGTTACGCGAAGCGTACAGAAACGAAAGATCGAGTCCGGTGCAACAACACAGAACGCCTACAGGCCGAGCAAAACATCGGTCGGTGTTACTACACGTTCCTTCAAGCAAGGCACAGCGCCTCCTTCCATCGCCATTGGCAAGCCTTTCGGTGTCATCATGATTCATGTTGTTGACGAGGAGCTTCAGCTACTTCCTATTGGATCCATTGGGGAGCTTGTTGTCAGCGGGCCGCTGTTCAAATATCAGCGATTGAGAGTTGCAATTGGCGATCCTGCGTAACGCAGACATAACGCGGTAAATGGAAACAACCAATCAAGAACTGTTTGAAGGACTAGGAGAACTTTGTCACGGAGTTGGGTAATAAAGTGGTTTAATTGGTATGGAGGTTTAAGCAGCGTTATCCTCCAAATGGTGTTGCGTAGAGGTTAATTGCCGCTTTGCCTCATTATGGTTGCTGATGGAATTAGATTGGCAATATCCTCCAACTCACACTAGGCGGAGGCAATTTGCTGGTAAACCTTCAAGGAGAGATCTACACCGCTTGCAATGCATTGGACGACATACAAGTAGCAGGAGAGCAACGTTGACATGATCAGGAATCATGCCGACAACGCTACTAAGACAGCGTTTGTAAGCGTCGTCTCCCAGACGGCCGTCTTGTTTGTGTTTCATAAGGTCAGGGTGTAGGTCAAGTTGATCAGACTTGGCCACAAAGGATGCAGAAAGGATTCAGATTTGGATGAAAGGATGTACAAAGAAAGTATGATGGTGGTAAGGTGTGAAGAAGTGAGATGAACTAAGTGAAGCAAGATATATATATATCTGAGAGCCCCGGGCTCCTGGTGTTGGGGAAGCCGTCAGTTTCCCTATGTTATGACCCGTGCGCGGTCAGGGTCCGGCAGGCAATCGGGCCCGCCAGTAAACCATCGGTCCCCAATTAACCTTGACAAGTCAGGGGTAATGGCACTGGACTGCGGCATTGGCCCGGTGTGTACCTAGGGCTTGGTGGGCTAGCCACCAGGTCCTCCTTCATCTCGTCAATTGTATTTTACTCTACACACATTGTAGGTGGAATCCAGACCTAGTCTGCTAAAGACCCTCTCTTCTGTTTCAGCTCCCCGGCAACGTACCGGAGCTTGACCTGTGAGGTTATCAGACCCCAGGCGCCTAACACCCTATAGCCAAGCGGTCACAGCTCTGGTGCATTACTGGAGTGCTTGCTATGGCATGGCAGGTCAGAGTAGCCCGTACAGTCATTGTCACCCATGCGGTCATCGTCACCTGTGCAGTGGTGGGGGCTGGCACCTGTGCAGTGGCAGGGATCAGACGGCGTGCTTCTGTGAGGGTTGCACTTTAGAGAGGAGCAAGTGGCAAACCGTTAC
>BPMX01000011.1:5276-20201 GCA_019972555.1 Ustilago shanxiensis | reverse complement strand
TCAGGGCCAGCGTGTTTTCCTTGCCTTTGCCATCTTTGCTGCTGCCATGGAAATCACAATGTAGGTAACGTTGTTGCTTAATGAAATTGCCGTCTCTTTGAGACATGTAATTTTCCACTATTCTCAAGTCTCGTTGAGACTCCAACTTTTTGACTTTTCTCGAGTCTCGTTGAGACTCCAACTTTTCGACTTTTCTCGAGTCTTGTTGAGACTCGAAGTTTTCAACTTTTCTCGAGTCTCATTGAGACTCGAGCTTTTTGACTTTTCTCGAGTCTCGTTGAGACTCGAACTTTTCAACTTTTCTCAAGTCTTGTTGAGACTCAAACTTTTCCATGCGTGTGTCAGGTAAGACAGTCTCCAACCACCTCTGCTGCCGTCACCTTGCTCACTTCAACATGTACCGCTCTGTACCTGGAGGCACCTCTCAGGCAGACCAGAAGTCTACCAAACGTCTCTGCTTCAGCCTTGCGGTCACCAACGCAAAGACATACACTCTCAAGAAGGTTCACAACTACAACCGTGCATCAGCTCCAGCAAGTCTGCCTGTCCTTACAGGTCAAGCCGTTACCAGATTTGAGGACTGCAAGAACAGCATCTACGTCCGCAACATCAGCTTGGAGGATGAAGCAACCGGCAAGATCTTCCTACAGCGCTTTGCACCTGTCTCCCTTTACGCATCAGATGAAATGGCTGCAAGTTTCAAAGATGGCTACACCAAGTTTACGGCAGTGATGGAGAAGGCAGACTGCAAGAAGCACAAGGCAGCAGTACGGCAGACTCAAGAGCAGCAAGAGTACCCACACTTCCACTTTGGCGTGTGGTACGACTTGATGTTCACCCACTTGGTACTCTCCGCAGAGACACGGCAAGCAGGCAACGAGGAGGGAAAGGAGGTGGTTGCGGACTTCTGCACTTGGCTGATGGAGTTCACCAAGCAGTACGTCATGCCATTGATCACAAACAAGGACTCAGGCATATGTGATGAGTTCAGGAAGGAGTTGACAGAGAGGATGGCCGAACACTTTCCCTGGGCACAGAAACAGGTACGTGATTTGGAGCTGTTCTGCCACCCACTCTACTCTACATTCTCACCTTTCCTTGGCTTCAGCGGCAACATACACAAAGATCAGAAGGATGCTGACGTCTCCATCCTCATCGACTTGGGCCAACACGCTCTCCTTGAGCTGCCAGAGTATGGCTACGCAGTGGAGCTCCAGCCGCAAGACATTGTCATGTTCCTTTCCAACTCAGTAGACCACCGCACTCTGCAGCATCCAGCCCACGTCAAAGCTAAGTCTGATCCTGGAGAGCGCATGGCAATTACATGCTTCTTCCGCAAAGCACTTCAGCAGCAGCGTGAACCCACCAAGCACAGTCACACGTACTATGCAACCAAGGCAAGGGACGCAATAGACATAGCAAAGCAGGCCAAGCGCAACAAAGAGAGACAACAGCAGATCACAAAGAACAAGGACAATCTACAGTAGTGCAGCAACCGTAATGCAGAAATGGTAGCAAAGCAGGAGCAAGCACAGCAGCGGAAGCAGCCAAAGCAGGGATAGCAGAAGTACGTATGGTTGCCGGCAGCAAGGGGGACTTGGGAGTTTATTGTGGTGTATTTACTCAAACAGCCAAGTCCCCCTGGTAATTTTGCTCTCGAGAATGGAGAGGGGGACTTGGGAGTTTTTCGACTCAAATTTGCTCAAACAGCCAAGTCCCCCTATGGACTTGAGCTTCGGCTTTGATCTCACCACCCTGCCCTATTATCGTGCCCAGACCATTCAGAAAGACTCCATATCCATCCATCCACCTTCAGTACACTCGACATCTATCCATCCACTTGCAATATACTCGATACAACCATGCCAGCCAAGAGTGAAGCAGCTTTAGCTCGAAAGAGAAAGAGGAATGCAGAGAGGGATGTGCAGAGGAGGCAGAGTTATCGAGAAGCCAAAGAGTCAACCATCCATCTCGACTTAGATCGGAAGTTCAAGATCACCAAGGACACAGACCTGGAGAGCTTCGAGAAGATCTTGCACACAGAGGTGGGAGAAGCACCCAAAGGCAGTTCAGTACGACCTAATCTCACTCTAGCAGACAGAGACACCGAGAAGATTATCCTCCAAAGGCTTGCACCAAGTAGCTATGACAAGAGACTCGAAGCTCAAGCATCATCTCAGCTGGGTAAGGTACTTTATGATCGCTATCTCTACAAGAAGAGTACTACATGGACAATCTCCAAGCAGCAAGACTTGACAAAGAAGCTCAAGATCAAGCTCACCAAGAGGAAAGTTATCGAGCATCACCTAGGTATATGGCATTCTCGAGGCAAACTCACTCTAGACTTCACCAAGGAGACCACCAATGCTCGATACAAGGATGAAGCACTCAACTTACTTGCCTGGGCAAGGCTACACACCGACATTGTAATGAAGACTGCACATTCCTCGATCCATGAGAGCTTTAAACACAACATCAAGACTTGACAAAAGGGCAGGAGGTGGTTAGCTTCGATCTTTGGAAGCAGAAGTGTCGAGCTACTCCACCCTCACTGGAGTACTGTAGCCTTCTTCTCGTCTTTTGCTGGTGGTATTCATCTCGACAATCAGGACTGCATTCCTAGCTACTTGTTCAACTTTGGGGAAGCTGCTTGGCTCGAGTTGCCAGAGTATTCAGTGAAGATTTGGGTAGAGCCTCTCGACTTGGTCATCCTGAACTCTCGGTCTTTCTATCACAGAACCAGGTGTGTCGACTCATCCAGCACTTCTGCTGGCTCAAACAGGTGGTCATTCAGTGGATTCTTTCGAGAAGGCATCTATAATAGAGAGACAGTATGTAAGATAGCAGAATGGAGACTCGATGCCATCTTCAAGAAGCAATAGCAAATATCATTCACGAGAGGTTCAGACTCAATTTGGCAGGGGAGTGGCAAATCTCAAGTCGGGGGGATTTTGGTCTGACTTCTCGAGATTGCCAGAGACCCCCAACTTTTGGAAGTCGTGTCTGTCCTGAATATTTTCAGTGGAAATTCACCTCCACCCCAGCCAGTATTTTTTGCTCGTGAATGAAAACACCAAAGACTCGGGTCTTGGTCCACCTGGCTGCTGTTAGACCACTCCAAATATATTTGAGATGGAAATTGACACATTCAGACTCGGATCTCAGTCCTGAATTAGTTGGAATTTGTTAGACCACTGCTCCACTTTGAGAACACAGATCTCGGTCCTGAATTAGTAGGAATTTGTTAGACCACAAACTATTTCCAGTGCTCCACTTTGAGAACACGACTCAAAAATACTTCTGCCAAATTTCAAACACGAGAGGCCAGCCAATTTAGTTGGCTCAGTAGTGAGCCACTAATTTTCACCACTTGGCTTGACTGGCAGTATACAAAATAATAGACGCAATGGAGCACCACCACAGTCAAATAATGATTGATATACAGCAATTTTACTTCCCTATTGCTTCAATTTGTTTGCACACACCAGCCATTGCATTCCACATCACCCACTTGGAGTATATAGGTACCAGCTGGTGGCTGGCACCTGACTGCTACAGTGGCTGAATCAGCCTGAAGGGCACATAGGAAGCTGCACCTGTCCTAGACAACTACTGTCATACCTTTTGCGTGGAAGATATCCTTCATTTTGAGGTACTTGCCTTTGACATGCCTTTAACTTCTGCATATTGAGACTTAAAGGCATGTCAATGGAAAGTGCTCAGATATGAAGCGGAGCAGGAAAGGCAAGGCTGGGACATGTACAGGGAGGCTGTGCGCTACTTCCAATGCTCTTGGTTTGTCCATATCTTGTCATCAAGTCTCACGACAACTTTGGTGCTGGGGACACAACATCAGGCCTGGAGCACAGAGTCACCACACTGACAAATAAAGCTTGTAGGAAGCTGCACTTTGTCTAGGAGACTACCCCCATGTCTTTTGCATAGAAGATATCTTTGGTTTTGGGGTACTTACCTTTGACATGCCTTTATCTCCTGCATATGGTCACTTAAAGGCATGTCAAGGTAAAGTCCTCAGATACAAAGCCAATGAGGAAAGGCAAGGCTGTGACATGCTCAGATAGGGTGTGTGCTACTTCCTATACACTTGCTTTGTCCAGATCTTGTTATCAAGTCTCACCACAACTTTGGTGTTGGGGACACAACCTCAGCCCAAGATCAAGTAGTTACTGCACTGACAAATGAAGCTTGTAGGAAGTTGTGCTGTACCTAGGCAACTACCACCATACCTTTTGCGTAGAAGATATCTTTGGTTTTGAGGTACCTACCTTTGACATGCCTTTATCTCCTGCATATGGTCACTTAAAGGCATGTCAAAGTAAAGTCCTCAGAGATGAAGTGGAGGCAGAAAGGCAATGTAGTACATCACTTCTACCACTCCTGCGCTGTGTTCTATGAGCTCAGATCTACCATAGCTCTCCATCTTCACCCACCCCCACTTGAGGTCCCACTATACATGTATGGGCGGAAGTTGGTTTGGTGCTAGGGGTGAAGCTACAAGCAAGACACCCTCATAGGATGTTGCACCCCCTCACAAAGGCTATGCAACACCACTTTGCGCAGGAGATATGTTGCATTGTGGGGTAGTTGACATTGACATGCCTTTATCTCCTGCACATGGGGACTTAAAGGCATGTTGTCAGGGGTTATGCGCCCAACTCGGGATTTGAGACTGAACGGCGAAGTGAGGAGTCGTTCGGTCTAGGCTCAGACTGACTGAACGAAGATAATCTGATTCCGTTTCGGGTCAGACCGAATATTCGCAGTGAGTCTTAATCGGTATCGGAGAATTCAATATCGCGTGGCTGCGAATTGGATTGCCGTAACCGAAACTGACTGGGCTTCCGGTAATCCAGTCGGTCTCGCGTGAGACTGATTGTTCGCAGCGAGATCCGTTCCGAGTCGGCTAACCACTGTGAACACTCCGTACAGAGGTAGATCGGCTCGACGCTGATGGCCTCGTCGTGTGACGTCCAAGTGTTCTTGAGACCGTCACACAACTATAACACGAACGGTGTTGGCCTGTGTTGAAACGACACGAACGGTGTCGAAGGATGCTGAATTGAGACCCGTCGATCCGTGAAGGGTCGACGTGATCAACCGACGAGACTTCGTCGATGCGCTGGTATGGTACTGGTGTCGGTTCCAGGACCGCGGTTGAGGTTCCGCCTGCAGTTGAGGTTCTGCAGCGTCAGTGATGGTGCTGACGGCGTTGGATTGCTTATGCTAATGCCACACGCTTGASTAGACTCGACAATGCACTGCAATTGCGAGTATSAGACTAAGAACAACGAAAGACTGATGTCAACGTATAWGTAAAGAAAGTGTATAGTAGAGTGGATGAGCCTCCGCTCTTCCACTCAGGTGAAATGAATGTATATATAAGAGTCGCCTGCGACTCTCCTCATGACTCGAACAACCCACTGCCTGCGTGTACACCTGAGCTTGGACCCCGGCTGACTAAACATTACCTCTGAGACTCTATAGTCATGCTCGCGATCCGTCTGTACTACGTTGTACCCTTATACGCCCTCCTCGGTGGCTACAACACCTCCTACTGACGGTTTCGGCGATGTACTCTGATCCTGAACGACCGCACGTGAATCTACTCCGCTTAGGGTTACATAGGGCTCTGTTGGGTGGTTATGCAGATTGTTTGGTACCGTTGGAAAGCCCTGATGAAGGAGAAAAAGTTTTGAGAATTGTGGAGAAAACGTACGGCRGGGTYGCGGTGGAATCGAGGAAACGTAGGTCTACGCGRTGACTTTGGCAGGGGGCGTCGATGAATTTTGATAACCCCMTCCATTTTCATTGRGAATAAGGTAGAAGACATATATACACCATGTGCATGCCAAAYTGGAGCCYCACCGCATTAGYGTGTGGAGCGTGAGGGGCTTCGGGAGATGTTTAAGCTCCCRAAGGGTGGTCRGAGAGCTACGGTRATGAGTACRGGACCTTCCGACTTGCTTCGGTACGTCYGAGRTGTGTACRGAGCTACGGTGACGCGTCKGAATGCCTACGGTAKAAATTGAATTTAATYCGAATTACTTCGGTTACTACGGTCWYAACTCTGTCAGCTACGGGAGCAGTATSYAGGACTACGGTGGGGTACGGGCATGGACTTGGAGCTTCRGGACCATCACCAAAGGCAGCTCTGTGACCRAAGCACYGACTAAAGTATATATACARGCCRTGCTCACCGTGCATTGGCCGTCATCCCCCGTATCCCCCGTTCCYCACAGCCAGCTACTGACCTAACACCTCTGCCCAGCATGAAGACGAAGGCACGCCGAAGCTCCCGAATCAAGAAGACAGCCAAAGTACCAGCCAAGAAGGCAGCACCGAAGAAGCCCCGTAAGCCACCGAAGAAGCGTGCACCTCTCCGTAGTCACCGTGGACATTTYGAATCTGTTGTGGAGGTTCTGATCCCCACCGTAGCYACACCRAAGTCAAAACCTGTACTTCAGGAGGAGCCCGAAGAGGAGATRCCTYTTCCCRAAGACRATGCCCAGGACTCCGACTATTCTGATGGTCCACCCGAAGATGACGAGGAGGCCATGGAGGTTGCCGAACAGGCTCGGTGGGAAGAYGGGGATGAAGAAGTGGTYACCGAAGCACTTGCAGCGCTCCCGTACRTGACYRAMCCTRWYMCKRWGTCACCGAAGGAGCTCCGAAAGGATGGACCTGAAGATGTGGATGCATGGAATGTCACCGTCTATCCCACCGACCTCCTCCGAATCCTTGGCAGAGACATGACCCTGGTCCGACTTGTCTCGAGAGCACCGTTCCCCATCATCAAGGACACCGAACACTACCGAAAGTGGATCTACCTTGCCGAAATGAACGGATATCTGAAAGTGGAGGCTCGGTAYAAGACGGGACTCATTCGGTACTTTCGGAGGTTCATGGCCATCCAACCRAACAGCTTCGAGCTCTCCTTTTCTGCTGGATGCCCTTCGGTGTCYCTTCGGATGCTGGTCGAAGGCCTTCTGGAGGTACGGTGTGATTCGGTGCGGATACAGGCCTACGGGATGAAGCTCCCCCTCTACGGAGTCACCTCGGAGGTCAGCAATCCAGACCATCCCCTAGCCCATACCAATACGTGGGACCTCGGAGTACACTACGATAGCTCGGAGATCTGGATGGTCAAGTTCGAAGATGGCCCGAAGAGACCGAACCGACAATTTGCTATGCTGACCCCTCTCGGGAGGGACTTTGGTGGAGTCGACATGTACATCAAGACACCGAAGGGTCCCCGAATCAAACTGAAGGTCTACCCAAGACTTGTCCACACCATCAAAGCCTTCAACAGCAAACTGTCTAGGTCGGAGGTTTGGAGCATGTTCACGGCAAACGAACGGTTCACTTCGGTGCGCAGGCTGGTTGATGACCTGGGCTCGGTGCCCTCGGAGACTCTTGGTGGGCTCAGGATGGAGGCTACGGTCAGGGCCCCGACTCTCACCGAAGCTACCGAAATGCTCGATGACCTCCCGTACCTGTCCTTGGACACCTTCCTTGCTCCCGAAGACGACCGTATCAAACCTTTGAAGCTTCGGTTGCATACAGTCAGGCCCTCGGAGATGCTACGGTCTGCCAAGCACCTATGCACGGTGGCTTCGGAGCTGGGTCACTTGAAGAAAGACAACACTACATTACCTTCGGAGCTGGTTCGGAGGATGGTGGCTGATCTCCTGAACAGCATTGGATGGAATACGGGGCTTCGGGAGCCAACTCGGTGGAACAATGCCTTTGCCTAGCCCTAAGCGGTGTGCGTTGTTGGCTGACAGCGCACAAGTCCGCTCCGCCAAATTGCACGTGGAGGTGTCGTGCGTTGACCCTCAGCGCACACGCAATCTACACTGCCCAAGTGCCTCAGCGCAAACAAAATTTTCCTGGCTGGGCAGCGCACAGCTCAGCAGCGCACAGCCCAACAGCGCACTTGTGCATTGGGAAATTCCAAGAAATTCAACTTGACGCGTCTGGTCTCTGCGGCCGAGTGAATTTGTGTGACTTTAGATCCGTTGAGCTTGCCCCGGTGGAAATTGGAAGATCGGCAGATCAGAGTACCGATGAAGCTCAGCGCGCAATCAAATTCCACTCCGGCCGGAAGAGTCAAGTACACTGGAATTCCACTCTGGCCAGAAGAGTCAAGCACGCTGAAGTTCCACTCTGGCTGGAAGAGTCAAGTGCGCTGGATGTGTTGTGCGCAGAGCACGGCTCCGACAAGGAGCTGATCACTGCACAAAGTCTTTGCGGCAACAAACAATCAGCAGCGCACACTACACAAAGTCTTTGCGGCAACGCACAATCCTTTGTGCTCAGCAGCGCACACTGCACACACCCTTCGCACACTTTCTCATGCTTGACTGTCAGCGCACACCTTTGTCTTGCACTTCACTCTTCTGTCTCCGTCAATCATCTTTGTCCTTTGCCGTTCAGTCTTTTCACCACCGCTTGCAGTCTTCACTGCTGCTTACGCTCATCCCTGCTTCCGACAATCACCTTTGTCTCTCGCACCACTCACCCTCACTTCCACCGCACAAGCTATTCACCGCCAACACTCTCTCCAACGCTTTGTCTTGCTCTTGACACCTTCACTCACGCTCACACCCCACCACCGCTCAGCCTTACAACACCTTTGTTGACACCATCCGCCTTTGTCTTTGCCGACATCATCGACTCTTCTCTTTTCCGCTCTATGTTGCAACACCTTTGTCGACACCATCTGCCTTTGTTCTCTCTGCTCAACTTTCCCATGTCTTTGTCATCATCATCGGCCTTTGTCTTCCCGCTTGCATCCTTTGGTCATCACCGCTCAACATTGCCACCCAACATTGCAGCACCTTTGTTGACATCAACTGCCTTTGTTGTTCTTGCTCAACTACGCAACACCTTTGTCGACACTGTCGGCCTTTGTCTTTTCCGCTTCCACGCTCTTTGTTGTCATCGTCACTGCATCCACTATCTCTCTTCCGCCATTGACTGTTGCCGCTATCGATCCCTTTGTTGTCATCACCGCACATCATCCGCAATCAATCACTTTGCTCAACATCATCACCGTGTGTGTCTTGGTCTGCGTCTACTCTCTTCAACTTTTGTTGGCATCACAGTGCTCCACAATTATACATATATACAACCGCTCTCCACCCTCTCCGGTAAGTTGGACCCAACACTCACAACTCTTGATACTGTACTACGTCAGCAACAACAACGCTAACCATGTCTCAACCTTCTACTATCTCTGCCGATGCTGGCATCGACACCGCTGCTGCGCTCAGGTATGTCCTTGCTGTCTCTCTCTCTGCCGCTCAACACCAATCTCTTACTGACAGCTCCTTTCTCTCATCGAGCTCTGCTGTCACCTTCACAGCAGTAGCATCCACTCCTTCTCCGACAGTCAAGTTCCTCTTGCTGCCCTCAAGGATATCCCCACCAAGAGCCAAGTCCCTCTTGCCGCCCTCAAGAACCTCCCTGCCAACAGCACCGATGCTGTTCCCAGCTCCACTGACTCCACTGCTACTCTTCCAGCTGCCGAAGCTGATGACACAATCAACCATGATGATGACACGTATGTATTCCTCCTCACCACTCTAGTATCTCTTCTGCATCAACATCAACTGACTTGGTATGCTCTCTCTCCACGCTCTTCACTGTCTTCAGTCCTCTCCAGCTCCCTGCCGCCAACCAGCTCACCCTTGCCGCTCCTGTCAACCTCAAGCTTGCTGCCAAGCTTCACTGCTTCCACCTCCGCCTCCTCCAGCACCCAACTCTCCTCCTCTGCACCCGTTCTGACTGCACCCACCGTCTCCCTCTCATCCCAACCTATGCCAAGGTGTCTGAGCACCTCAAGACTCACCACCACCCGCTCACCAAGTCTGGCATCAAGCTGTTGGAGGAGACGCTCACCGCTCTCAACCTGCCTTCTCCTGCTACCGCCACCATCAACAATGACTTGCTCCCCATCAACATCATCAAGGAGCTTGACGTTGTTGCTGGCTACCGCTGCAGTGACTGCGAGTATGCTGTCAAGTCCAACTCTTCAGCATACAAGCACACCCGCACGGAGCATGCTGGCAAGGCCAAGACTATCCCCAACATCCTGGTCCAGCTCATCCATCACTCTGGTCCCTTCCACCGCTATGTGTGGGTCTTCGACAACAAGCTGGAGCCAACACCTCCTCAAGTCACCTTCAACATCGACACCAGCAAGGATGCAGATGCAGCATGCAAGGAGCGGCTGGGTGCATTCTTCACCAAGGATGCCGAGCTCATGGCAAAGGCAGAGCTGAACATGGAGGGTGTTCAGCCACGCACTGTGACTGGCAACCTCAGTCCCTGGCTCAAGGAGTTGCGCTGGCAGGAGTACTGGGCTGGCAAGCCGGTAGCAGACATTGGTTCCCTTGCTGCTAGCCCTCATCAGTGGCCCGGCAACCACCAGAGCTTCCTTCACTGGCTCCTTGACATGGCGCAGGAGTGCACGCATCAGTGGATGGTTGCCTTTCTGAAGTCTAGCCGCCAGGTCCAGCAGACCTTCCGTGCCTTTGATGATCAAGTCAGGCATCCTTACTCCCTGGACAAGGCTACCGTCACCAAGCGTGCTGACTGCTGGGCCAAGCTCATCACCATGCTGGCCCATGTCATGCTAGACGGCAAGGCTCTTGGTTACTATGGTGATGATGATCAGGAGGAGCACCTTGGTGTGGATGCATACATGGTCGAGCTCATCGAGGGCTTGCAAGACCTCTTCCACAACCCTCAGCTTGGTGATGGGGTCGACGTTGACACCAACACTGTTCAAGCTGCTGCTGAAGGCATCTTGTGCATCAGCATCCACCTCATCAAGCAAGATCCTCCCGCCTACGGTGAAGTGGAACGTCTTCCTTTGGTCCGCACCTTCCTTCACCTCTGCCTTGCTGCCGATGGCACTTCCAAGCCGGTCAATGTTGCCACCTCTACCTTGGTGAGCTTGGAGTTTGCCTTCCGTGTTGTCTTGCACCAGGAGCTCCTTGATCCAGAGCACGGCACTCTCAAGGACAAGTCAGTTGTGGAGACTGACAAGTTGGTCAAGGCAGTGATCAAACGGTATCTGTTCAACACCAGCTGCTCAGCAAGCGCTCATCTGCAGTCTCTCCTCTGCTATGGCATGAAGCTTGCCAAGGATGATGGTGGCAGTCTCTACTTCCGGTGGTCAGAGGATAGGACATCAGTCACCTATGGCACGGAGACTATCAAGGTCAGCAGCCTTCAAGCTCTTGTCCGAGGCACCTTGGACCGTGCCACCTCCATGTTGGAGCATCTGCTGCTCAAAGATGGTGCTCTGTCATCGACTCAGGTGGATCTGTCTACCTACAAGGACAACTTCCGCAACCGCAAGCCTGGCTACAACTTTGCCCACGCTTCAGAGTCAGAGACTGGCACCTTCTGTCTCCGTCAGGCCATCAAAGGCTTCCCTCAGCATCAACCTCTACTTGATGTCTCCTCATCGGAGCCAGAGTTTGACATTGATGCTGCTCACGCCTACTTTGCTCTCCACAACGAGTTCAACAAGCTGCTTGCTGTCCTCATTGAGCTCACCAGTGGTCTACCTGCAAGAGGTACAGAGCTTGTTCAGCTCCAGCACACCAACACACTGACCAGCCAGCGCAACCTCTTCCTTGCTGATGGCTACTTTGTCACCGTGTTGGCCAGCAACAAAGGCACTGGTCCACCCAAGCTCATCCCCCGCTTCCTCCCTCATGCTGTTGGTCAGCTGGTTCTCTTCTATGTCATGGAAGTTGTACCTTTCCTCCACCTTCTCCACAACTCAGTGATAGGTCCACGGGAGCCAAGTGCTCTGCTCCTCGTCAATCACGGTGGCAGACCATGGCAGACCAATGACATCAGCAAGATGCTGCAGAGCCTCTGCCTGGAGTTTGTTGGTCCTTCAGCACCATCACTCCACATGCGCAACTGGCGTCAGCTGTCTGTCAGCATCGACATGAAGCTCATCCGTCCTGGTCAGCCAGCAGAGGAGTATGCTGACCATGCTCACGACATACAAGCAGGTCACACCACCTCCACTGCTCTTCAACACTACGGCCTTGACAGCAGCATGCTGCTTCAGCTGACACAGGAGAGCATGGATCATCTGCTTGCTGTCTCCAAGCGGTGGCATGCATTCTGGGGTCTTGTTTCCCGGTGTGGAGACTCAGCTCAGCCCTTCAGCACCGGCATGTCAGCAGCAGCTGCCTCTACAACCTCAGCAATGTCACCGGTCAACAACGTCATGCCTTTGGAACTCAAGCGGAAGCTGGAGCAGCTGGAGGATGATGTCCGTCACATCAGGAGAAAGGTGGAGGAGAAGCCATCACCATCACTTGCTCACACCAACACCTCATCTGTCACCATCAGCAACCACCGCTCAGCTGTGCTTCCTCCAGCAGTCAGCAAGGCTCTCTTCAAGGTTACTGGTAGCCATTGCACCAAGACTGTGGAGCAGGCATATGCTCTCAACGCCATCCACAAGAGAGAGTCTCCTCTCATCATTGTCATGGCTACCGGTACTGGCAAGTCAGCACTCTTCATGGCGCCTCTCTTCTGGCTTCCAACAACATCGGTTGTTGTGGTGGTGGTGCCGTTTGTTGCACTCATGGAGGACTTGATGGAGCAGTGCAAGCGTGTTGGCATCACTGCAAGCAAGTGGTCTGGGTACAAGTGTGCGGAGAAGGTGGAAAGTAGTCAGCTGGTGTTGGTTGCTGCCGAGAACTGCTACAGTCAGCACTTTGGTGATTGGGCACAGGAGTTGACAGAGCAGGAGCGCTTGGCAGCCATCTTCTTTGATGAGTGCCATGTCTGCATCACACAGGAAGACTTCCGACCAGCAATGGCAAGGATCAAGCAGCTTGTCACCACCATCCCTGTTCCTCAGTACTTCCTCACTGCCACCCTTCCACCAAGCCTGCTCTACTCCTTCAAGGCTGCACTCAGTCTTCCGCAAGATGGTACTGGTCTCATCCGTGCTGCCACCAACCGGATGAACATCAGCTATGCTGTCCTATGGTCACCATCATCTGCCTCGATGGACTTCTTCATGCAGCAGCTCCTCCAATCCCATCCACACGGTGCTGTCATGGTCATCTGTCTTGCAAAAGGTCAAGCAGAGACCACAAGTAGGCTGCTGCATTCCCGCCTCTTTTGGTCCGACATGGCAGAGGCAGAGAAGAAGGACATTCTCTTGCCGTGGCTTGCATGCTCTGCAACAGAGACAGACAACAGCAAGCGTGTCTTGGTGGGCACAACTGCCATTGGCACTGGCATCAACCCTCAGCATGTCAGCTTGGTGGTGCATCTTGGTGGAGCTTATGACATGGTCAACTATGTGCAAGAGTCAGGGCGTGGTGGTAGGAACGGTCAACCAGCCAAGGCTGTGATGCTGGTTCATGAAGGTATGCACTTCAAGGACAAGAAGGTTGAGCTTTATGCCAAGGAGACGGTGTGCAGGCGTGTGGCACTCTCTAGCTACATGGATGACATGCCGGTGACTTGTCTCAGCCAGCCAGACTTTGCTCTCTGTGACCTCTGCCAGCGGCATGTTGGCAGTGATGCAAAGACTCCGCCAAAGCCTACCACCTCTCTTGACACACCACCCAAGTCCGACAAGCCTCAGCACCATCAGCAACGCCCTCAGCATAAAGTTGCAGCTGTTCCTCCTGCTACCAGCATTGCCGATGCCGCCTCCTCTCCACCTTCTCCATCACCAAACAAGAGACAACAACAACAGCAGCAGCAGCAGCACACCACAGCTGTCATGCCTCTCAACCCTCCTCCGGTGGCACACAACACCCGTGTTGACAAGGCGCTCACCACTGAGGAGCTCCTTCGCATGCTCAAGGGCCGGTGCTCTCTCTGCTACCTCTTTGGTCATTGGAAGTCCATCGATGATGATGATGCCAAGCATAGCTTCATGGCTTGCAAGTGCTGGTTGGAGATTGAGGCACGTCTACCTCTATGGCATGAAGGTCAAATCAATGCAACTCATATCGGCAAAGTGAAGAAGCTGATGAGGAAGGACAAGCCTCGAGGTGTTGCATGCTACACTTGCTTTGCTCCCCTCCGCATTTGCAACAACAGCAGGTCAGGTCCAATGCAGCGTTGCTCTTTGCTATATGCTGACATTATCTTGCCGGTGGTAGCTGTAGTCCTGCGTCACATGGTGTTTAGGGAGGCAATCTGCAAGGAACTTGGCATTGATTGCTCAGACTTGCCACGCTTTGAGCTGGACCTCTGCAACGCATACACATACAAAGGTGAGAGGGTAGCTAGAGCCTATGCAATCTTTGCCGTCGCCATGGAGAATGCACACTTGTTGTAGTTGTAGTACCACCTAACCCATACTCGGTGAATGACATTGGTAACATAGCATATCACCTATCGAGAGCTGTGAGTTGTGAGTTGTCTTTGATTGTGTTGAGTCTGAGCACAACACTTTGCTGCCGGCAAGCAAGCACGCTTCTCAAAATTGTTTGCAGAGGTGTGCAAGAGTAGTTGATATTTGCAAACATTTACTAGACCGACAACATTGGATCTCGTAGCTAAGTGGCTGATCTCGTCTTGACGAGTCATTGAGAACCCATTTTTGGGAAAAGGGGCCTTGCCGGTGTGCAGGGACATCAGGGTTCGAATCCTGGTGGTGTCGCAATTTAATTGTTAATCCTCCGTCACTTGCTTGTCCGTCTCTAGAATCAAACCTCTCCGGTTCAATTGGTGTGGAGGCAGTGGGTTGGGAAACCGAGCTACGCGAGCCCAATGTTTTGCTCTTTTTTTGATTCCAACATGCGGTCCTCAGAACCGCCTCAAATTTTCTTGCACAGGCGGTCCTCAGACCCGCCTCTCATTCCCTTTCACAGGCGGTCCTCAGACCCGCCTCTC
>BPMX01000010.1:492162-757478 GCA_019972555.1 Ustilago shanxiensis | reverse complement strand
GCTCAAGCTGGTAACCACATGCTCACCAAGCCCAAGACTGTGGAGACTTGCAGGAGGAGGAGGGCAACTCTTGCTGGACACCTCAAGCAGATGCAGACTCTCAGGTCCAGCCAGCTTGGTGGCATCAGGGTGGAAGCTACCATCACCTGTCCAACTTTGCACATGGCCATCCTGAACATCTCCAGCACTCCTGTGCTCAACCTGGACCAGTACATCAACCCTACCTTGGAGGAGATGCAGCCCTACAAGCTTAGGTCCATCATGATCAGCAAACAGATGTACATCAACAACATCAAGGACTTGCTTGCCAAGGCTGATGAAATGGAGGTCTTTGTTGGCAGAGACAGCAATCCAGCTCATCCTGACTCTCAGCAGATCATTGTGGACCTCTTCAATGCCCTTGGTTGGAACATGGGCAGGTTTGCTCCCACCAGACATGATGATCCTGCTGCTTGGTGGTTGCACTCTGGTGTCACAGCTGCCACCCCTGAGCCAGTTGTACAAGTTGTACAGAAGTACAACTTGGACATGATACAAGGTGTACAGGGTCTCCTAGCCTTCTTTGCAGCCATCAGGAAACAGCTGTCTTGCCCCCTCTGCAAGGCTGGCCCCAATGCCTTCTTCAGCCAAGGTGGAAAGAAGGTGTTCAGGCTGGAATGCAAGAACTGCAAAGGCAGGATGAACCAGGAGCAAGCAAAGAGGTACTTCAGACTGCTCCTTGAGCAGGGCAAGCTTGCTTTTGACCTTGCCCAGTTTGGCATAGACACCCCTGCTACACCTAGGACAGATGTACCAGCCCCTGTCCTGTACTCTTCTGATGATGAGCAGGACAATGTCCCCATGCCAGACCTTGGGGACAGCTCTGGTTCAGAACAGGCAGATGTCCATCCCATCACTGGTCCTAGGAGGAAGAGTGACAGACTCAGCAAGAGAGTTGTACAGCAAGCCCTCCAGCTGGATGAACAAGTTGTACAGCCCCCAATCAGGCGTGGACAGTCAGTTGTACAGCCTGTACAGCCAGCTGTGCACCCTCAGAAGGAAGTTGTACAGCATGTACAGCAAGTTGTACAGCATCAGGAAGAAGCTGAACACCTTGGGGAGGAAGATGTACAGACTATTCCCAGTCCTCATCCAGCTGTACAACAGGTGTCCATCAAGCAGGAGAAGCACTTCTCTTCCCTCTCAGAGGATGAGGAGGAGATAGACATGCTGGAAGACTCATCTGATGCAGCAGTCATAAAGACAGAGCAGGAGAGTGTACAGTTCTCCTCTCCTGTGATTGAAGATGTACAGGAGGAGGAACAGGCACACTTCTATGGTTCTGGCCCAGTAGTACTCCTCCCCACTGTACAGAGACCACAGTCTCCCTCTCCTGCCCCCACCACAGACTGGGAGAAGTCCATCTTGGAGGAGTTGGAGAAGGCTCTTGGGGGTGTCACTGTACAGCGTGAGGCTACCCCTCCTGCTCCACCTTCTCCTTCTCCCCCTGCACCTTCCATCAGGCTGCCAACCAGCCAGCCAGTTGTACAGAAGCCCAACCTGAGGAGAGTGGATGACTTTGGTATCATGAAGAAGCCAGTTGTCCTGACCACCTTCTACTACTTCAAGGTGGGCCTTTTCATTGCCAAGGATGGCAACTGCATGTTCAGAGCCATGTCCTTCCATCTCTATGGCACCCAATCCAGACACCAGATTGTCAGGATGAAGGCTATTGCCTGGCTCACCACCCACCAGGACATCTTGTACAGCTTTGCTGCACAGGGGGAAGGTCACTTCTCTGCTGAAGACTACCTCATCAGAATGGCCAGAGATGGAGAGTGGGGTGATGAGATCATGCTCCTAGCCATTGCTGAGGCCTACAAGGTGTCCATCATGGTACAGGCTGGTGTGGATCCAGAGACAGGCAACTTCACAGGTACTGTCTATCCCCATGATGCCCCTGGACCTCACTGTGGACTCATGTTCATCTCCAGCATGCAACACTATGAGTTGATGTACCCTTGATCTCTCCCTGACCTTATGTGTGTATAGTCCTTGTTGATGTCTCCTGTACATAGTCTCTGTCTCTTCTTTACTTGTCAATATTCACTTCTTGTACATACTTTACCAAATACTTGCCTGTGATGGCTGGACAACAGCTGTGCAGTAAGCTGTACAGTAGTTGTACAGTAGCTGTACAGTAGTTGTACATCTTGTACACAAGCTGTACAGCAGTTGTACAGAGGTTGACCACCACTGTCCTGCCTCTTCTGCACACCTGGAGAGCCTATTTTGATCATCTGACACTGCTACAGACCTTTCATAGTGGTAATGAAGAGCTTTGTACT
Organism: Ustilago shanxiensis; assembly: GCA_019972555.1. Taxonomy (NCBI): domain Eukaryota; kingdom Fungi; phylum Basidiomycota; class Ustilaginomycetes; order Ustilaginales; family Ustilaginaceae; genus Ustilago; species Ustilago shanxiensis. The sequence continues at coordinate 755,151 of BPMX01000010.1, read as the reverse complement.
ATACTTCTCAGCTACTTGGTGAAAAACAGGAATTCTGCAATCAGAGCATATGATCATCTGATATCTGATCAAACAAACAGCAGAATCAGATAGAGCTCTTCAATACGGTTCAAACGGTACCCAACATGCCCACCTTTGGCCCCTGCCTTGGCTGTGAAGGCTGTGACAGAGGTGTTGTCAGTCCAAAAACGGCCACACTCTAACATCAATTTCTGGACATGTAATCATCACCAATGCGTAGAGCTGACTCATACGGTTCTGATGATACCCCATTTGACCCCCTTTGCCTTCCTGGTTGGCAAGATATATGGTGTCAAAGCTGGTACCGACCCGGTTTGGCCAGATTTCAACCATGTTAGATCCTGCTACAAACATGCCTATCTTGTAGAGCACAACAAGACGGTTCAGAATATACCCTATTTGACCATGCTTAGTCAGCTAGTTGCGGAGAAAATTGAGTCGGAAGGTTTCCGAGTCCGATATCTCGGCCAATATCGAGATTTGCGGTCCGCGCACTTGTGTCTGAATTCCTTGCCTGCGGGCCTATTTAGGCCCACAAAGAAAAAAAATTGAGTTTCCGGGGGGTCTCGGGCCATTTTTGGTGATTTCCCACATTTTCAGCCGGATGAGGTATATAGTTGCCCAAAGTATATACCCTAGTCCCATTAAACCTGAATAGCTTAATGGTACACACTCTCACAAACTAACACGCTCAAAGATCACCAGTTCAAATCCCCTAGGGAACAAAAATTAATCATGCCTGCCATCCGCAGAAACAGGGCTTCCAGCCCAGCCATCCCTGAGTGGCCTTGCCGCCGTTGTACTCAGGAAGGCAGAAGCTGCTACCCAGTGAGGTCAGCACAAGCAACCTGCTGCTTCTCCTGCCATAGCAGGGGCTTCCGAAGGTGCCGAATTAGGGATGTTCCCACTGGCAGAAACCTAGAGAGGCTCTCAGAGATGGACTGGGAGATGTTCGGAGATCAGCTCAGACAGCAGATCGACGGCAACCAGCTCAGCCTGGAAACAGCAGCAGATGAAGATCCAGTACCTCCATACGAGCCTCCTAGCTTCAGGTGGGCTCAGAGGGAGAGGATCAGGGTGCACCTAGAGGTGCTCCAAAGACTAGTAAGGCTGGTCCAGCAAGAGGACATAAGAACAGCCATAGAAGAGACGTTGGCGGAGCTAGAGTTGGAGCTCCTGGAGTAAAGAAAAAAAAAAAAAAAAAAAAAAAAAAAAAAAAAGAGGGGGGTAACCCCTCACCCTTTTGCTACGCAGCACATGTATTTGATGGCCAACAATGTATATATGTTGTCAGTGTAACGGGCTGTCCAAAGTAGATGGGGTATATAGCTCTCCTCCTCCTCATGGCTGTCMACTCTGTTGTCTTTGGCCAGCATCTGCTGCCAGATGTCACTATACAACTGCAAGTTGTACTTATATCAACATCAAGGATACATAAAGAAGAGTCAGACACCATGCTGTCTGTGTGCTGTGTAGCACCTGGTCACGTTTTGTATAGACATCAAAGTGGCGTGCCTCTAAATGCTCTTTTTGGGCTGTTAGAGGCACGCCATTTTCAAACAGTGATAGCTCAGTCACTGCTGGACCAAATGTTCCACAGTCTTCAGCTACAGCATCTATAGCATGTACCCTACACCTGGACAGGCTCATTGCTTCCTTTTCAGCTAGGAGGAGAGATACTCAACCCCAGCATTGACAACAGGTCACATACTTACGTGTGGACACAGACGTTGCACCAGGCACACAACCAACGCACATAATAACTTGCCTTCAAACTTTGCACACTACTTCTAGCATGGTATTAGACCATGTTGAGGCCATTCACATGTTAGGTTGCAGCTCGACCCCAAGCCATCCCCCAAGTTACCCCCATGGGGGTAAAAATGAAAGTGCTTGGACTTGACTGCAATGTGTGTGGCAGAGATGTACAAGCTGCACTTGTCACATACATGCTACAAGACTAGCCTGCTCATAGGCCAGATCATGCTGGGCAGGCATGGGGGTAAGCCTTGGGGGTAACAGATTCACRTTTACCCCCATACCACCGTGACCAAGCAAGCATCAGCTCTGAGACTGTGCATAGCATCATTCTACACCATAACACACATCTTTCATTATGGGATCAAGTTGAAAGGGGCAACTTTTCCTTGCTGCTCCAAGCTCCAAGGGTCCCCCCTTTGGATTTGGCCAACTTACCACTTCTCCAGCCCCCACACCCTCAGTTCTCAATCAYCTGCTCCGCTACTTTCAGAAACCTAGTTTGGTGCCTAGATGCATCTCCCCAGCCTATTGGCTGCCTGTTCAGGCAAGATATTTTTTTTACCCCCATCCACCCCCAATCCTCCGACCTCAACTTTGAATCACCCCCACGCTAAATTTTATTAAGTAACTTGAGTAGGGGTTCAGCATGACTTTGCATCACACTATACGTCTCTATCATCTCCAGCTGTCAAAAGGGGGGGTTCCAAGTTGGGCAGTACCTTGTAACACACTCCCCTTATCTCCTGCTCAGGAAGCAGCTAACTTTGATCAGCCATTGCTTGGCAACCAGCCGGCCGATTCCTTCAATGTTACCGTCGTTGGGATCTCCTTGTCTACATCTTTCGAACGATACCATAAGATCCTACCTTACGGCTCTCCCACAGGCATCCATACCGCTACTAGCACACAGCATACACCTGCTCCTCCTCATCATCCTCATCAGGATCGCTCACACTTTGATGCGCATTTCCTAGACCAGTTCTTGGTGGATTTGCAGAGTAAAGGAGTGTTTTTGAACTGCATTGACGAGACGGTTCCAATGGTGGTCTCAGATCAGGATTCGGGCTTCATCACACCAATCTGCAACGCGGTCAGTGCTTTCCCCTCTTCTCAGCCTAGCACTCCTGCTCTGTCTCCTTCTCTGTCTCCTGCTAAGTCTCTCTCTCTGTGGCCACACATCCCTCCGTCTCCTATGGTTGCTCTCATTACCAAGGTTGACTTCAGGCAGCGCCCCTTTCCCTTCTTTGAGTATCGTTGCACCATGACTGATGGTAGCAAGCGCATTACTTGCAACTACACCTCACTTCCTTTCCTCACCAATGCTTCACTCCTGCACTTCTCCAACAGAACTGCCACCTCTGCTTTCCCTCGCTGCTACTCTCACCTCTCCCAGCGCACCAGTCCTTGCTGTGATCCTTGGTTGCATGTAGATAGTCTGTGCTTGTGTGTCTTTAGTTCAACACTAACCGGTCCGTAGAAAATGTAAGAAAGCTTCAACAGCGCCCATGCATGTCTTGCCACCATACAAACATGTTCAAAGGGGCTTAACATCTTTCTCTTGGAGGGGGGTGATGTAATGGACTGGCCAGACCAACCTACACGGCACACCACACTGCACAATATCTTCCCACACCGTACACTATCTTCCCACACTGTAGGGCACCAAGACAATCACCATGCACCATAACGGCAACTCAAGACATTGACACCATTCTGGCTGCACCGTTGCGGGCCTGTCTGCACCGCTGCGGGCCCTGCCAACCAATCAACCCGTCTCTAGCGGTCTTGCCGTCAAGCTACCAAGGAAACGATGGCAATGACACTGCTCAGGTGCCTTTGCTATAGCATAGCACTTAGCAGATTCCATTGAGGTGCCCAGGGCCCTCAAGTATATAGATAGAGCTTGCTTCACTTAGTTCAGCTCACATCTTCACACCTTACCACCATCACCCTTCCTTTGTACATTCTTTACCAAATTCCATTCCATTCTGCTTCCCCTCATGGCCAAGCCTGATCAGCTTGACCTACATCCTGACCTATCGAACACAAGTAGAAGGCTGTCTCGGAGACGCCCGCTACACACCAAGTATACAAAATGAATTGTGTCAGACTGACAAATATGGCTTGGTGCATTAGTGGAGCCAAGTTGGTGTAAAGATATATGACTTACCTGGGTGCAGCAAAAGTGTCATGGTGCAGACCGTGAAAGCTTATCAACAAACAAATTATCACACTTCTTGGGCAATGAGAGGTAGAGAGGAAAACTTTACTTTTGAACATTCAAAACTAATATGATGCTTTTGTCTTTTCTAAGGTGAACCGAGGAGCATTGTCAGAGCATGTCTAAGCTGGGACAAGGGACATTGTTGGGGTTGCTCACAACTCCAGAAAGAGGATGTTCTTGGTGGGGTTGGAAGGGTTGTACGACGGCAGGGCAGAAGAGTAGACCGGGCTGTTGTACAAGATGCTCCATTCAGGCAGAGCTGGAAGGACCTTAGCTTTGCTGACTGTCCTGTCTCTGATCCTGCTTGCCTCTGTCTCACCATAGACATGTACCAGGATCTTTGTATCCTCTATGTGGTACCAGCGGTTGTCTGCCCTGTTTGTTTCAAACAGGATGACGCTGTGGTTGTATGCTATCTCTCCCAATAGGGCCACTGCTTGATGGTGGACCCTGTGCAGTGTCTTCTTGCCTATAGTCACCACTGCTCTGAACATGGCCAATGCATTGCTCTTGTCAGCATACAGCTGCTTGTCCTCCCCATCAATGTGGATCACGCTGGCATGAGTGACTTGACTGTGATCCCAGTTGTAGTCATATGCCTCCTCATATACACAAATTGATAACCTAGCTCCAGCCATTGTCATGTACTGCCCTCCATAGACCATCTTGATGTATCTGTGCATGAGGTTGAAGGGTGGGGTCTTACCTAGTTTGTAGGTCTCCTCCAGCTCCTGGTGGATGACTCCCCAGTACTGTTGGCAGGAGAGAAAGGTCCATCCTCCAGGTTGAATTGTTGGGTTGGCTGTGAAGGTGCGTTGTTGCTTGATGAGCTTCTGCTCCTGCTGTTCAAGTTGCCCACAAAGTAGTTGTCATTGTGGTCTTGGCATTCTCAACAATGCCTGCTCCAAGCTGGACATCAGCATTGACACTGCCACTACCAATCCAGACTCCTTGCCACCCCGCATTGAATTGCGCTGCAAGCACCATTCCTAACTCCTTTGGCCACATCCAACCGCAAGCCCATAACATAGCACTCAAGATGCACATGAGCGTGGCATAGGCCAACCACAGGAGCATCTTGAAAAGGTGCAAGATTGCATGGATGCAAAACCAGCGCGCCGCATTGAGCATCACCCTGTCCCTATCCCAAGATCTGCCACAATAGATCCAAAAGGTAAGCACAAAGACAAACATGGCCAGCACTTGCACCATGGTGTGTTGAGAAGTCTCGCTTACCTCCCAGATCTTGACCAAGGACACCTTTCCACAATTCACAATCTTTCTGGCCAAAGTGAAAGGGTAGGGAGGAATGAACCCTTTAAAGGCTAGAGCAAGAGGGCGTTTCTTGGCGTTTGATGCATCTGCATCTGTGGACAGAGCAAGAGCTGCTGCCATAGCTGGAGCTGGAGCTGGAGCCAAGACTAGAGCGGGTGTTGAGGCTGGAGCAGCCACAGCAGCTTGGCTTGGAGCACAAGCTTGGCTTGAAGCAGGAGCCAGAGAAGAACCCTGAGGTAGCGTAGGAGAGCCAGTTTGAGCCAACATAACCTCTGTTTCATTCCAAGCAATCTGGCCAAGTAGAGGCAAAGTGGACAAAGTCGGAGGAGGAGGAGCTGACCTACAAGATTGAGTAGAGTCCTCCTCATCATCAGCAAATCCGTTGAAAAAGGCCACGGTAGTCCACCACTTGTGAAGCAAGTCCGCCGATCTACCCAAATAGTCTTTGAGCCATTCTTGGCCTGATGACCGTCCGTCGAGATTGTCAAAGAATCTATGGTCTGCTATCGATGAAGGTCTGGCTGCGGCCCGCTGGTGCTTGCGCGTGAGGCGGATTGAAAGAGAGCATTGATCCTTGTCGTCTACTATTGATGTTGACAAGAGCAGCCAAAGTGTTGCAGATATAGCCAGAGTCACCTGGGCTGATCATTGTTCAAACAGTCGACGTGCAACAGAGATGCCTCTGGTGTCTACGCTGAGAACCGGCCTGATTGCGGAACAGGCCGATGTATCCTGCCATAATACAACAGGTCGCAGCAGCGACCACGCAATCCGAAGTCACAGCGGAGTTGAATCGTAGCTCATGTGTCGTTCCATGGCCGATATCATCTGAGATATCTCTGGTGAGTGATGTTCACAGACCTAACGCACGCCAGAGGCCTCTTCCTGGCGGGAAGGCTGCTGACTTCCTTGCATTGCATTCACAGGGTCTGTGGGCACGTCAGGAGACCGCTGCAGAGCGCTGCCGCCAGGCGCAGGATGAACTTGGTCAGAGCAATTCTCGACCGCTACAGTTTCGAAATTGCGGAGGAGCTCAGAGATGCACCGCTCAGGCACTACGAGGGATCAAGGTTTGCTGTAGTGCACGGCAAAAAGAGGACATGTCGAAGAGCACGAAGCAAGAGGATTCCTTGATCTGAGCTACTCATTGATTCTCAATAACAGTTGCTGTTTCATTGAAGACCATAGGATTCGCAGCTCTCAGATAATGTTGAGATGGTCGTTCCACTAGTCTCAAAGGCGCAGGTGGGTCAAGTCAGGTTGCGTAGGCAGCATGAACGAGCCCTTCGATCTCGGCGAGCATGTCCTCCGACGCCTTGTCCGGGAACGGGCTCATCTGCGTGTGCACCATGCCGCAAGTACCGCCCTTAAAATCGAGCCACCCTGTTCGGAACGATTTGTCAGACAGGCAAAGGTCAGGCAAGGGTCAGCTGCGTGCATTGATGCAACTTGCTGCAAGAGCATCGACTGTACTCACAGAAACTGTTCTGCACTCCACACCAGCTCAGAGACTTTGGCGTTCGAGAAGCGAAGAGGCCGAGGCAGTTGTGCACGAATCAATCGGCATCAGTCAATGGGAATGTTCAGCTTCATAATCCAAAGGATATCATCACCAAGAGGGGTGAGACTTACATCATCGCTAAGGCCACGGATGGGATGCTTCTCTTGTAAGTGCGATAAAGGACGGAGAAGAGGGTGTCACCAAGCCGGTCAGTAGATGTCACGTTCAGATGCAGCATCAAAGTGCTGTGCTACTCACCCTTGAGCCGGAGCCCGCCGTAGGCCCAATTTTTCTTGACGCCAGGAGAAAGGCAACCAACAAAGCGATCGCTGATTACTGCAGGTACAACTTCGTCAAACTTGCGCTCGAGCGATTCAATGAGTTTGGGATCCTCAAATTGGTCCTTTCGCAGGAGCTCGACACTCTCGGGTTTGAGAATTCTCCCCCTTGTGATCGGGTGCTTTCCCTTGTTGAGCAGAGCTACAAGGATCTTGACGTATTCCGAGCCGTTGGCGAAGAGACCGGCACCCGGATAGATCGTTTCCATCTTGTCTTCCTCGGGCAGCAGTAGATTGATGAAAGGCTGCACCTCGCCACCTTCTCCTCGCATGTGACTGGCAGCAAGTCGATCGACCAAGCCAGCCGAACGAGGCTTGAAGGTGATCTCTGTGATGCCCAGAGGCTCAAAGATGTTTTCACGGTAGTAAGACTCAAGATCCTTTCCGGTGACGACTTCGACGGCGAAAGCAGCCCAATCGATGTTGAAGCCATAGTTCCACTCTTCACCGGGCTGGGATGCGTAGGGCAGGAAGAGACTCGCTCTGGAGGAATCGAGATTTGCAGTGGGAGGCAGGCCCTTCTTGCCGAACCAATCGGCAAGTTCCTGATTGAAGAGAGCGCAGGCCTGGCCGGAGAGGTGCAGTAGACAGTCTCTGACAGTGGGAATCCGTTTCGGGTCGGAGCCATCCTCGAGCATTTTGAGCTGAGCAGTCTCAGGGAGAAACTTTGCGATGCTTTCGTTGAGATCGAGCTGACCGCGTTCAACAAGCTGGAGACATGCAATGGCGATGAGAAGCTTGGAACAGCTTGCAATCCAGAACATGGCGTCTTTCTTCATTGGTCTGTCTTTGCCCACCTCGTTGACGCCAGCGGCTGCCCAGACCACTTCCTTGCCGCTTGCGTCGGAGATGTATGCCACCGCTCCGGGAACATTGTTGCGACCAGCGCCGGACGTATAGGCATCAAGGATCTGCTGTACGCCAGCCTGCAAAGTCGCGGCTTTGTCAGAAGGTGTCATCGTAAGACTTGCGGAACGAGCTACGTCTATGGATCGGAGGTATCTCTTGAGTCAGGACTGAAGTCATTGCCTTGGACGGTCGGCGCTTTATATGTGATCGCGGCCATGCTCTGTGTATTCAGGACGCCGCTGCGGCAGAGCGCTCAAATGATCAAGCATCGGCATCATCGACTCAAAGGAGGACTGCGCTGTTGGAGTGCGGTTGCCAAGAGATTGATGTGCAGCAGTACGACCTAGGGACAAAGTGTTGGTCTCGCAGTACGTGCGGGGAAATGCATAAGCGAGATCTGACCGCATCGGATACCAGCCGCGGACATGCACAATTTGCGGTCATGCTCGAAGCTCAATGATTAAGGTCCCTCCTTGTTCTGTTCCTATTCTGACGTGAATGGATCCGCTGTGCATAGAACGAGAGTAGCCAGCACTGCGATAGACTTGCATCAAAAGCAGAACACGAACTCCCCAACTCTATTGACTTGGTATCCTGCGCTATGAGTGACAGCTGTTCAAATTGCTCTATTATGTGGCGGCGCGATTCCGAACAAGCTCGAGTTCAACATATCTCGTGTTTGACGAAAGACTCACGAGTACACACTACAGCACGATGCTAAGACACAATGATGGCAGCGGAGTTGAGAGGAGGACTTGGAAGTCAACCGGCTGCCTCGCTTTTAGAAGCTTAGTAACTGTTATCGGCATAATCCGGATTCAACGGTCTAAATTGAAGTGTCTGCCCACGCCTTTTGTTCTACATGATACCACTCTCAAATTCGACGGCGCCGCAGTCCGAGTTATCAAGGTGCTCGAGGGTCTTGTCGAGTGTGGCGAACTTGAGGAAACAAGTGGGACAGCGGGTGCTCGGAACGGCCGCATCCGACTTTGTCCGAGTAGATTGGCGACTGCGGCGGCTTGCACTGGCACTCTTTTTGTGATGTTGCTGAGGCTGTGGGAGGGCGGGCGGAGGAGGTGAAAGCGAAGAAGCTTCCGCAAAGAAAGCAAATGGTGTTTTGGGCGTAGAAGGAGATGGGGTGGATGAGAAGGACGATGAGAAGGTTAAAGGAGGAACCGGCACAGCGGTCGCTTTTGAGCTGCCGGATGGCCTTGCACCTGTGGCAATGCGCGCCTCTCGCTTCGGAGACGACAGCGAGCTGTTGTAGAGGTCATCTTCTGCGTTTGGAAGAGTGGTGCGATCATCTGTACTATCCACTTCGTCGGAAGGCGAAAATGTGACCGGGAACGTGGTGTTCGAGGTGAACGGCCCTGCATTCGTGGAGCGTCGTGCTCGACCTGATCCACTGAGACCGAAACGGCTGACTGGAGAAGTAGGCACGGTTGCAAAGCCGTCGGATCGTGACACAAAGTGACGTGAGGAAGAGGTTGATGGGAAAGAGAAGTCATCGAAAGGATCCCTGTCTCCGTGCAGCTCGTGGTACGAAGGCGGAGCATCGTCGTGAGAGGTGCTCATGGACTCCAACAAAAGATTTGACTCGCTGGCATGCCGAGGTCTGGGACGATCCGGTTGCTGCTTTTCGACAGCTTTGCTCGATGCAGACGGCGGGTTCTTGCAAAGATCTGAAGTGTCGCGAGCGGCTAACGATTTTTTGAGACGAGCTTTTTCGGAAACTTGGTCGATCGATCCAGCAGTGCAGAAGCTGGCCTCGGAATCGATGGATGCTGTGTCGTCGCCACTGCCTGGTAAGCTGATGCGTGACAATTTAGGCTCCGACCTCTGCTGCCAATCAAACATGGGTAACTTTGGAGGAAGTGGTGGTGCTTGGCCGGTCGCTTCATTGGCCAATGCGCGGCTGCTTCTGGAAGTGATGGACGAGGTCGAGCTACGTGGACGGCGGGCGCTCAGGCTGGAATTTGAAGCGATTCCTACTATGCCAGTACTGTGTGCACGGTCGCGGGCAGAGCTAGTTGAGGGTGAGGGCCTGACGGACGAGCTGTTGGTTTGAGCCTGGCTCTCGACGTCTTCTTCATCTGATGATGCGAGAGGTAGGCCGTACTGAAAAGAATCGTCTCTTCGAAGACGCGGCATCGCACGTTGCTTTCCCTTGCCCTTAGCATCTGTGCGGGGTGAACGCGCAACATTGCCCGCATAGTCGGTTGGGGGAGGGGATTGCGGTTGCTGGTCCTCATTCGCAGCGATGGTGAGACTGGATAGTGTGGGAAACTTGCGCAACAGAGCTGGGCGTGCATTCGAAGGGTTCTGCTCTTTATCGTCGCCCTGAACAGCGTAATAGGCCTGAGTCTCACTGAAACCGGCACCGGGTGTAACAACGTCTACTGGCGCCGGCGGGCTTGATGTACCAGATATTGTAGCACGATCGGAGCGAGTTCGTCTACCCTTCGGACGAGTGAAAGAGTCATAATTGTGGCTGTCCGAGTAATCGGAATGATGCGGTAGTAGGTTGAAATGAGCGCTGAGTTCGAGACGGTCACGGAAACGGTTACCGCATTTTCTACATGTGAGGGAATTATCCTTGAAGGTGCCATCAGACGGTGAATCTGGGATGATGCCGGTGATCGTGTCGAGCAGGGAGTTGGTCCTGGACCTGAAAGCTGACAAAAAGGGCGGCATGATGAGCGCTGCACTGTTGAACAAAAGGGCGATGCGAAGTGGCGAAAGTTTAGAAACAGCAGTGACGAAAAAGTGAGATGGTGCAGAGGAAACTCAACGAGGCTGAATCGTTGTCAGGCCATTGATCTCGCGCAACGGAAGAAGACAATGGAAGACGCAGAGAAGATCGTCAAAAGGCGCTTAATGGAAAAGGTGTGATGGGCAAGAAGCAAGAAGATTCGACCTCTTTCTGCTGGTGTTGATTGTTTCTCTTTTTCTTGCAGGAATGCTTTGATAGCGCCGGTCGACGATGTCGATACAAAAGGATGGAAGCTGTGTAAAGATGAACAAGGAGAAGGAGAGGGTGAGGGTGAGGGTGAGGGAGTGTAGCTCGGACAGATTGCAGGAAACTGCAACGGTCAAGAGAAACCTTTCGTTGGCTGACAAGACACAGACATCGTAGATAGATGGGTTGGAAACGATGACTTTACACTAGAGAGAGCGGTTGCGATTGGCAGCCTGTTATGGGAAACAGATCAAGAAGAGAGGTTGCCGCACAGACATTATTCTGCCAAGATTGCTCACGCTAACGGGCCAACCGACGATCGCAACTCGATCGATGTCTTCGCTCACTCTTGGAACTCGTCGGCAATCAGACTCGCCGGGAACGCCGCTTGTTCTCAGGACTGACAGATGGAAACATTACACAGCACCTCGTGTGATTCTTCTTCACAGTCATGCTGCTGGCGTCGTAGCAAAATTTGATGGCCAGGCTATCACAAAGCGAGAAGAAGTAGCTAAGTTGGGCATTCAAGCGAGCAAAGGAAATGCCGGTGCATGACCGTAAAGCCCGGACAGTGATGCGATTGAGCAGGTGCAGATGTTGAAAAGAAGCTGGTGACGGTCTCTAGACTTCGTATGCCATATTGCCGACAAGAGGTAGTAATCGTGCAGGATAGCACAGAGTGCGGGCCAAAGTTGGGCCTGGGAACGTGTAAGAAAGTGAGAAAGAACGGGCTGATGGGCGGGGCGTAATAACTTTGGATATTCCAGGACTTTGCTTAGCCGGCCAGCCTCCTTCCCTGCTCTCAGGCTTGACTGCCGCGATCGGATTTACAAAAAGCACACAACAAATCTTATCGTATTTCTATCTCGCTTCTCGGCGGGGGGGGGAAGAGGAAAAGAGAGAGGTTGGCCCGGCCACTTTGCTGTCTCTTTGACCCGTATCCACACTCTCGGATTGAACCGTGGGGGCTCTTTTCTACCGATCGAGCGCTGTTTCGTCTTCTGCTTTCTATCATGACTATGCTCTGATGCATGAGAGCCAATCTAATCTCGCTTGTGCCACATTGCAACTTCTTCCCGCACCCCACAATTTCATGTCGCGCGCAAACACTGATTTCGGCTTTTGCGTCAAAGTGTCCGCTCATAAGTCACCTTTTGACAGCGCTTGATTCCTCCATAGAAAGACAGGCGAGTCGTAGTTGACATTGAGCTTGGCCACACACCAACGACAGTGGATCGCGAAAGGCAAAGAGTCGATCATGGCTTCCGAGTCAGACAACAGCGATTTCCAAGACATCAGTCCAAGACAAGGAACAAGCAGATCAGGGTCCATCTTTGATCGTGCGGAGGGACACGCAGTCCGTGCCCTCGCCTTCTTCTAAGCAGCGATTTTCAGGTGTGTTAGAGCTCGCGAGGAAAGTCTGACATTTGTTAGACTGCTATATGAAACATCCTTCTAATGTTTCCATTTACACGTGACGTTCATCTTCCAGATTCGCGCCGTTTTCCGAAGTCTTTTGGTCCCTGCACATCCTTCTTCTTCATCCTCCATCCTCTTGGAGGCCCCCTTTCAATTCTTCCTGCTCGCCGACCTTGACGTACCATCTCACGAATCATCAGCTGTACCACCTGACTGCGGCTTTGGTGAGAGTCTCCACCAGAATATCGACTGAGAGTACGAAAGCAGAAGGAATCGTGCTTCTCAAACCAGTCATCGCTGTTAGCGATCCTCCTCGGTGCCCGCAACTTGGTCCACAAGTCTCACCCTATTCCGTACAGGCACAGCTTCCCGCATCGCTGACAAGCGTCCGCTATCAATTCCAACATGCCTCCCACAAAGCCGAAGGGCGGCAAGATGATGTCGCTCATCAACTATCGACTTCGCATCACCCTCAATGATTCGCGCCAGATCGTTGGCCAGCTTCTTGCATTCGATGCTCACATGAACCTCGTACTCGCTGACTCTCAAGAATACCGAAAGATCAAATCAAGAAAAGCAAAGGCACGAGCTGCAGCTGCTGCCAAAATCGGTAACGCCGGCGCCCAAGACGATGACGACGAAGATGACGTTGGAGCATCCTCCAGCGCATCCGATGCGATCCAAGAGCAGAAGAGAACGCTGGGTCTCCTCATTTTGCGAGGAGAGAACATTGTCAGCATGGCTATCGAAGCTCCTCCACCGGCAGACGACAGAAAACAACCAACTGTGAGTACCGCAGAATCATCCATTCTCACCCTTCTGTTACCGTGCAAATTTGCGCCCCCCTTCGCGCAATTGTTCCACTGGCACCCGAACACCATTTGTTTACTGACACGATCTGAATTGCTTCTGCAACAAACCTAACTCTCTTCTCACCTTCTACCATTCGTATAGATGCAACCTGGTCCCGGCAAAGGCGCGCCCATGGGCAGAGGTATGGGCCTGGCCGTTCCACCCATGGCCGGTGCTGCTCCTCCTATGATGGCTCGACCTATGCCGTACGCAAGACCACCTCCTCCTGGAATGCCAGGCATGCCAGTGCCTCCTCCAGGTATGCCTGTTGGCCCGCCTCCTGGTTTCCGTCCGCCTGGCTTCCCAGGGATGCCTGGAGGCCCCCCTCCCGGTTTCCCAGTTCCACCGCCAGGAGGCTTCCCTCCCCGCCCACCACCTGGGTAAGTCGTTCTTCCGATCGGTTTCGAGGAGAAGTCGCATCTTCTTAATCGCGAGAGTAGGCTAGATGCTGATCTTTCCTCGTATCTATGTTCTTTCATTCTTTTCCTTTTGCAGTTACGGCATGCCACCTCGCCCACAATAAACCACACACGCATTCAGAAGGCAGACCAAATACTCGGCAGCGCCCGGTTTTCCCTCAACGCTTCCAACCCCCCTTCCCCCGGCCTTTTTTCGCCGCTTTCGGCCACCCTTTCTGTGTCTCGACCCTAAAATTGTACTCATAGCTTACCGCGATCCATCTCAATGCGCAGATGCTCAGACTTGCGCCTTTGACCCAAGCGCTGATCTCCGTCTCACCTGCAAAGCGGCTAGCGAAAGCATGAGGAACTTGAGTCCGCCGCTCACTGCGTGGTGAACTGAGATTTTCAATGCAAAGGCTGTGATCAGGCTCGATGCCGTGCTATTCCTATGTCGCATTGAGAATTGGCTTACGCAGATTAACAAGACACATGAGTCTCAGTGATCACGGACTGGACCGAGCAAGCTTGTGCAGGTATATGTGTTTCTGAACGTGACATACAAAGTGGGGACCCTGGCATGGAACTAAGTGATACCGTTGATTGACCTCTCATGCGGTCGAAACCATCTTCTGCGCACGACGCAGCTTAGCACCGAACGTGAGCAACGCTGCAAGCGTCACAATCGTCAAACCAGCCGTCACCACAGCCTGAACGACGTATGACTTGGTGAAGTCCTCGAAAGCCCACTCGGGCACGAAGAAAGGTGCAGAGAAGGCGAGGCAGCACTTGACAAAGTTGAACAGAGCAATGCCGTGCACTGCCTTTGTGATGTACGACTCGATAATGTACGTCTGTAGGATACCACCAGCTGCCGAATTGGCGACGTAGTAGACACCGATACCGCCAATAACTTCGACAGGCCAAGCCATCTTCTTGGCGTAACCGATTCCGTAGAGCAACAGACCGATCGTAAGTAGAATGACGTGCGGAAGAAGTGCCCAGAGACGATACTCAGGGACACGCTTGCCCTCGGTTGAACCATTCGAGTTGCGACGAACGAAAAAGTCGACAGTCTTGTCACTAACGTACCCACCGGCGAACTTGCCGATTAATGCACCGACAGCGGCGGCCAGGAAGGAAAGACCGACCTGAACATTGGTGAAGCGCCAAGGAGGTCGGGGGAACACTTGAGGGCTGACGACAGTGAAACCGACCGACCACATGAATATAACAGCGTAAAGAATGGAAGGGAGGATGACAGGCAGGTAGATGCTCATCTGAAGTGGCGCAACGATCTCCTTGACGAAACGCCTGGGCTCCTTCCAAGGGTACCACGCAGCACCGACACGACCGTAGGAGCCGCTTTCGAGGGAGCCAGCGCTGGCAAGGGGTGGCGTCGCGATACCGTTCTCGATCGAGTCCTTCTTCTCAGCATCGTCGTGCGAGGAGGATCCGTTGTACGAAGAGACGTTGGCGGCAGCAGATGGGTTGGCGATGTAGTTGGTCTCTGGGACAAAGAGCAAGATGCAGATCCAGAGAGCACCAGCAAGGATGACGGTGAGGTAGTAGACTGTGGAATGATGCAAAGACAAGCAGCAAGGATGGTTAGCACATTCCTGCAACACAAGACCCGCTGAAGCGACGAAGAATGAGTAGACTTACCCCATCGCCAATCGGTGGTTCGAGTCAGAATACCGGCGCCAATGACAGGCGCTGTCACGGGACCAGCGATGAGCAGGACGGTCCAAGCAGCGATAGCAGCACCTCGGTGTTCTGGCTGGAAAGTCTCGGAAATGAGAGAGGCCGGTACGGTTTGCGAAACGGAAGAAGTGAAACCAGCAAAGAAGCGAGCGGCAGCGAAGCTGTCGTAGCTCCCGGCTCGTGCGAGCCAGACAGTACATGGAATGTAGAGAGTCCAAGCGATGAGGTAGGCTGGACGGCGGCCGATGGATTCGGCAAGCGCATTCCACAGCAAAGGACCAGTTCCGAGACCAAGAATGCCGATGCCGATGGTATTAGCGGTAGCGGCGATGGTGCGGTGGAAAGCCACGGAAACTTGATGGAAAGCCTGTAGGAGATGTGACCACATGTCAGTCTCAAAGTTCAAGCTGGTCGCATACCAGGACGTTGTGTTGAGCAAAGAGTACATACAGTCAAGTGTGCGGCCGCCATCTCATTGGCCGCAAAGGCGGTGAGCGAGACGGTGGCAAGCATAAGAAGCTTCCTCCATGTCGGAAGGTTGTAAGGATGTTTCGGATCAGGGTGGTGAAGCTGTCCGGACCTCATGTTGACGGTGCTGTCGATTGAAGTGGCCCGTAATGCTCGTAAATGGGGGCTGTGTATGGTGAAGAAAGCCGCAGGGAATGGGGAAGAGAGGGGATAACGCGGATATGGTGAGAAGCTCTGGGGGTCCAAATGAAAAGGGGCCACCTATATGTACGTGTGGAGGAGACTGTGACGGTTCTAGAGCGAAGGGAGTGCAGTTGTGCTGGGAGGATGCAAGGAACGGGTGCAGCAAGACAAGGAGAAGGGCCTGTGGATAGACGGAGGGACCGCGCTTTCCGTTGATATGTTGGTGGATTGTGAAGAGGCACCTGATGTGAGTGCAAGACTTTGATCGAAGTCGACCAGGAGACCATGCAACACCCGGAAAGCCAAAGTCCGAGATCAAGAAGGCAATGGTGCTGGTGAAGATGGGGAAAAGAACAGACGGGCACAGAAAGACGATTTTGAGGTCAGAACCAAGAACAGCAGAAGAAGACGGAGAGAAGGACCAAACACCTCATCAAGCATGTTGCACTGCTACCGACAGCCAGGGTTTGGCCGCCTCTCAACACTTGAGAGGAAGGACGAGCACATGAGCAGACACGAGCAAGGAACCAGCGTGTTTCAGGCGACAGGCCAATGTGCTGCAGCTGATCAAACAGGCACCCAAGGTTAGTTCGAGCTCACGAGATTGCATTGCACACCGCAGGTTGCAACAAGCTTGTGCCAAAACGCCGGTGAGCAGAGAAGGGAACTTGAGAAAGCTGAGCTCGGCTAAGCGAACCATGAAACCACGAGGTGCAAGCCAGGCGGAAAGATGCCATAAAGGCAAGCAGGTACACACAGCCAACACGAAAAAAACGGGTTAATGGAGATTGGCGAGTTGAGAGAGAAAAAGGTGGGGAAAAAAACTTTTACATCGCTCTTCTCCAAGAGGAGGCTCCCAGCCAGGCACCTCGGACGGCCATGCAATGGATTCTAGCATCCACGAGAAGAGCATCTTACAGCGGATCAAGACACAGAGCTCTATCAAGGTTTGGTAGCAAGATTGTTCAAGGGTTAGGATGCGATGGTCGTAAAAGCGGAGTTTAATCCGAGGCTTGTCGAAGGGCTTGTCAACGAGCAGAAGATGAGCCAAACTGCAGGCGCAAAGATGAAGAAGGGCAGGACTTGACCGACGGCTGGAAGCAGTTCTCCGCGCCGTCCAACGTCAAACTCCGCCTTTCTTTTCCGCCGCGCCGTCGGCAGCTCATGTGGAGACTTTGCCTTGACTCAACTGTGTCCCTTATTGTTGTGACCGTTGATAAATTCTGCAACATTGCCCTCGATCAGCTTTGTTTAAGTCAAGCACATTTGGCTCCAGGGCGACGGTCGGTCGTTCTCGCAACAAGAGGATTTCAAAATGACATCGTACTTTTGGCAGGTTTCGGGCGACCCAGGAGGGAAAGCGCAAAGTGCTGCTGAGACAGACGAGACTGAACGCAAAGACGGATGTTGCGCCTTTCTCGACCCCCGCAATCGCACTGCAAGACCAAAACTGGGGTCAACTCATGACTGTCGAACCAGGGCGGAGCCCCACAAACACGACTCAGCGCACTTGTGCATCTGATTGCACGCTTTTTGATGCTTCTGAGGCATCCGATCAATGTGGTAGGGCGCAGTAAGCTTTGACGTCGTTGATAGCTTGTCGATGTGAGAATGTTGTAACGACCGCGTGGCTGAAAGCTCGGATGTTGACGAGAAACCCACATAAAGATGCCGCGACTTCCTTTGGAAAATGAGCGTTCTCGACAGATATTCGCGCGAAAGATGAGGACAAGATCGAGCTTTCTCGACCGACTCAGAGGTGGTGGAAGTACTGTACTCATGCAAGCAGCCCCATTACCCCGCAATCCATTCGTATCGCTCGCTCTCACTCGGCGACGACGGGATTGATAGTCATCCAATGCGGGGAACGTCAAACCTTCAGACAGCGCGGGATTCGAACAAATGCCTCAACATCATATTGTACAAACCTCTCACCACAAGACACGTGGTGGAGTCATCGCTCTGATCTGTTAGAATTCAAAGGTCAAAGCGCTTAATGGGGGTATGACCCAGTTCCATCGACACCTGTCTTCTTGGCTGCCGTCGTTCTACCTCCCGCCTCATCATCCGGGAAAAAGTTTGAGGGCTAAGCTTCTGGACCTCTTGAGAGTGTCCCGGCTTGCACTGACCTCCCTGTACGTTCCTATTCTATGGGACTGCGGTTGAGTGGGTCATCTTCTTCCAATCACCGTGTCACCGAACTGGTCCGCGAATGAGCTTGGCAACCGCCGTATCCGCTCCCGTTCGAGATTCGTCCGGCCGATTAAAAACGCCGTTCCCAACGGCTTGTACAGTACGCGCCGTTCAGTTTTCCAGTTTTTTTCTGTGCTGAGACTGGATTTGTGCCCCTCTGCTGAGGACCAAACACTGCCTACTACAACTTTGCTTTCAGCAACTGATCTGATCCATGAATGTGTGGGATGGTCAGCACACCTCCAATGGCCGGAACAAGCTTTGAAGCTGCAACATTGTGAAGCTTACTGCATGTCAAGGAGCTCTGAAAGATGGTTGGGTCAGACCAAAATGGCTCAAAAATGCGCATTTTGTGCCTATGAAGCACTTTTCTGTCAGTTCTCCCTCTTAATCTACTGCTTCAATTCAGTTCTTTATTGGTCGGATGCAAAGCTCAGAAGTACAGCTATCATCTCCATGTCTCATCTTGTGCCTTACAAGCATACAAGAGCATGAAGCAGCCAGTTGAAGTTGTGTCCAAATTTTTGGGCACTTAACAAGTGTAGTGGAGAAAAAAATCTGGAAAACTGAACGGCGCGTACTGTACATCTTACATCCAAAGCCCACTACTTTCCCGCAATCATTCTACCCCACAGACGTATCTTGAGACCCTTGTCTGCCGAGCTCTGATCATTGATGCAATGAGCATGCTTGGAACTTATCCTTGATCGTATGCACGGCGATCAGCGAGGATCCAAATCCGGGTGCTGACACTACTAGGTGCTTGCCGCTTTTTCCATCCTCTAGACTTCCTCTTCTCGCTGCGCAGAATGTCGCTTCGAGAATGTATTCCACAACCTGTCCAATCCATGAGCATGACTGGAGCCAGCCTCCATCCTTGCGACCAACTTACAGTACAGGTCTCCACATCACGCATCTGCGGTCTGTGTTCGCACGGGTACTCAACTATCGATGGCCTGTTACACTCGCTCTACGGATCTCTCCTTGCTACTAATACGAACAAGTTGATGCTTCCGTGCATTCCCGAACTGTTCAGAGCCCGTTCTGCTTACCTTGAACTTGTCGCTTGCTTCGAAGACCTCATCTCAGTGATACATGAGGCGATCGTAGATGTGTTGTGCGGCCAACGAGCCCGTGATTTCAAATCGAATGTTTGCTTTGTTCAAATTGTGCCCTTGGGCCTATCAGACGACACAGCCTTCGGATTACTTTGGCTGCTCACTAAGCCTCAGGGTCCATGGAACCTTGTCGTTTCTATAGTACAGTACAGTACAGTACACCTGTACATCGTCGATGAAGAGCTGCTCTGAAGCCAAAGTAGTTGAAACTTTGACCTCGAATTACAGGCATGATTTTCTGCTACCTTTTTTTATTTTTTTTTATTTTTATTCGAATTTACCCCACACGTTTTACGCGATAATTTGTGACGTCGACCTTAGTGAGCGTAGAGTGTACTGCCGAGCATGCTCCTGCGACAGCCACATGTCAAGGCTTGCTGATGGTAATAGTGATGATGATGATGTAGCGTCGATCGGGCGTAACCCGCTGTACCAGAGCCTTGTGAGCTAGTCGTACATGCCAGATATTGACTCTGCATTGCTATCGCTCCTTCGAACGATACCACCAACGATCTGGACGGTGTCCGAAAGCACGATCATAGCGCTTGCAACGAACTTGCAGTACAGATTTCACTCGCAAGACTAAATCGAGATCAACAAGAGAACACCGACCAGCTCAATCAGCATGTCTTCCTCGGGCTTCGACACAGGCGCAGGCACCTACGACAAGGTAGCTCATAACAGAGGCGGCGAAGGACTTGACATTGATCCACAGACTGCAGGCAAGTTCTGTTTCACGATTTGTGTTTCTGTCGACATTGCAGATACTGACAGGTTCTTTCGCTTCATCCTAACAGGTCGTACAGTACCGCCTGGAGAGGGCGTCGACGCAGGTGAGGGAGTCAGAGACAACGTTCCTGGTCAAGGTTTGGACGGCGGACCAGGCAGCGAAGACGTTTCCGCCGCAAAAAGTGGCAGCGGCGAGGGTCTCGATGCTGGCGATAGAGGGAGCAATCGCCCTGGTGGAGGCGTGAGCCTGAATGCTGGCAGGGAAGAAGAGTTCAAAAGCTCCAACGGGAACAAATTCTACGACGCTGAGAGTCGTGTTCAAGGTGGGTACAGAGCCAAGCAGAAACCCGATGCCAATCCTGCGGTTACCGCCAGCCTTATCTGATTGCCAACTTGCTAACGTTCCCKTTCCCGTTCCCGTTCTCGATTCTCTGATCCGATGTTTTTGAATCGCAGATCTTGCAGACAAAGTGAAGGGAAAGCTTGCTTCCTGATCCGGAGCCCTCACAGCGACGAATGTAGACTAGTCTAAAGCTGCAGCGAGCTCTTACAAACCACATACTTGAGGCATGTTAAAAGTGAAGTTGAGCCGCGCCTCTGGAGCGACGTGCAGCCCACACTGCAGACGGCGAGCGGTCAATCGAAATCGCAGGCTCATCGCTTGGGATGTCACGTATGTCCCATGGCCTAACCCATAGGGAGGCTCTGCAATCTTGAGAATTGCAGCGTGTACGGTAATTGTTTGGAGATCGTTCGCGAACCGGCGGCCTCACGCGCTCGTATCGAGACTGCAACTCCGTCAAAGTTCGCGGCTAAGTTACCACATCATCGTATTTGGTGTGATCCGACCTAACGAACCATTTGTGGTCGGCCGTACATGATGCACTCGACGCCCAGATTGCCCCTCGACAATGATACACACTATGGCCATGCAGCAGAAGCTCATCTATCTGAAACATGAACAATTTACGCCCTGCTAGGATCAAAAGCCAGCAATCTCTCTGAGTCTTAAGTTCTTGTCCCAGCCGACGGGTAGAAATAGTATCGACGCGGTTACCACTCGGTGGCCACCTGGTGACCACCTGGTGACCACCCGGCAAGATACCTCCACCTGAGCTAGCCGCTGCTCTTCACCTCACACTAAACACACAAGCTTTCAACAGACAAAGCTGCAAATCCACTTTCTAGAATATAAGAGCCAATTCTTCGGAATGCACGAATATCTTCTCCCCATCTCAACGAGCACTTTCTTGCACCTTTGAACAATATGACTACTGAAGCATCGACATCAGCCTTCCAACGAGAGGATGTCAAGTTCGCATCCGGCAACGACCTCTGTGCCGCATGGGTGTATCGTCCTACTGCACCGCCTCTGCGCCCGGCAGCAGGCTCCACAAGCTCAAAATTGTACCCTGCGATGATCCTTGCTCACGGACTCGGTGGTATTAGAGAAATGGGTCTGGACCGTTTTGCATCCAAATTCACCGAGCTTGGCATCATCTGTGTTGTCTTTGACTATCGTCATTTTGGCTCAAGTGGTGGTGAGCCCCGTCAGTTGCTAGACATCAACTTGCAGTTACAGGACTGGGACGCTGCATTAGATTACACCTCGAAGCTCGAAGATGTTGACAACACTAGAATCGGAATCTTTGGGACCAGCTTCGGCGGTGGCCATGTAATCACCATAGCCGCCAAAGACAAAAGAGTCAAGGCGGCAATCTCGCAGTGCCCCTTTACCTCGGGCCTGCATTCGTCTCAGACAGTGGGACTCTTGCCCCTGCTCAAGCTAGGCGCCTTGGGCCTGCGAGACTTGCTCTTTTCGAGGGGCAACAACATCGTACCTGTTCAATTGGCTGGTCATCCAGGCGAGAGTAAGCACAGATTCTGTTCTCTGGTTCTCCCGAGCAACTTCCTTCCTATAGGTCACCTTCTGACGTTCTTCTCTCTTCCTCTGTCTATCCATCAATCTATCTATCTATCTTTCTTGTTTCTTCGTTTCTCAACAGCTGCACTCATGAACGCGCCAGATGTATTCACGTATCGCAAGCTCATTCCTCCGCATCTCGAAGGCGTGTATCCCGAATACGTAGCTGCTCGTTTTGCTCTTTTCATCGGCTTCTATAACCCTGGTTGGAAGACTGCTTCTGTCCACTGTCCTATCCTCTTTGCCATCTGTGGTAAGGACACGGTCGCTCCTCCTGGTCCAACGCTCAGCTATGCGAAGAAGGCTCCTAAAGCCACCATCAAAAACTACACGAACATGGGTCACTTTGACATCTATGTCGGACAAGATTTCGAGATCGCCACAAGAGACTATCTCGAATTCTTGCGCCAAAACTTGTAGATCCTGTCCTTCTCAGTTCCGTCTCATTTCGTTTCATTGCAAGTCAATGAAGTTGTGTTTCAACAGACTCAAACATGTGACTAGGCATGTGTACTAGTCATGCGGATTGATATTGTTCTATGCAGGGTGAAGATACAGAGCAGCATACAGTACATGCATACTAAGGATAATCGTAAAGCTGAGCCTATTAGCGGGCAGCGATGCGCTTGCTTGCGCTACCACCTGCCGAAGCACGTCCGCGCTTCACTGGAGTTGCGCCTGAGCTTCCTGCACGGACCCGAGCTGCGTCCACCAAATGTCGATCCCACCTGGGCTGCTGCTCAAAGATACAGTCCGTGATGAGCTGCTTCTTGTACAGTTTCAGCGGCTCGCCTGTGACTGTGGGTAGGCCAATCAAATCCCTCCATTCGATGGTGTGGTCCTCATCAACTACGAGGTGGAAGTGATCTGGATCCGAGAGCAGCTTCTCCTCGACGAAGGGGACTGGAAGCACCTCACCGCCAGCCGCCTCGATGAGTGTGGAGAAGGATCCGTTTTCGTCCACTCCTCGCCCGAGCCAGAACTTGTGTTCGGCATAGATACCTTGCGTGTACTCCGCCTTTCTACGCTCCAGAACTTCGGCAAGGACAATGCCATAGGTCCTCTCACCTTCCTTATCGACTAAGTTAAATGAGGAGGAGGCGGTCTGTAGTGGAACCAACTGGCGCTTCTTCAAGCAGGCTATTAGCCAGTCTGGCGAGATGATCGCTATGCTACCAGATGCAATCGCATAAAGCATCTTGGGAGAACGCGATACCTTGGGAGTGACCAGGATATTCGCGAGCTCGATGCTATCGACAATCTCAATGCCAAGACTCTTGAGCTTGGCATCGTCGGCTTTCTTGAGCTTATAGTTGCTTGTAGCGACGCGCAGCGGTGCATCACCGCTGATCACCTCCGCTGTGGAGTCGTCGTCCTTGGTAGTGGGGGAGCTACTCTGCATGTCCGAGAGGCCTGAGTACGTTGCCGACTTGAGCTTCTTGGCCACAGGGACGCTGGCACTCTTCTCGGACACATTTGGATCGGCATCGAGCTCTGCACCATCAGAGGTAGGCTGTCTGAGGCTGTCCTGTAGTATCGACATTCGGCCACGCTTTGTACCACGTTCGCTATGGACACGTGTGTCGATGGGATCATCCGAGGGGCTGGGAGAGCTCGGCCGATCAGATGATGCTGAAGTTGTAGAAGACCCATCATGACGAGGTGCAGCAGAGAGCGAAGGGGTCGCCGGCGGTGAGGTAGGCTCGAGACCAGTGGAGCCGGCGTGTGCCTCATGCTGTCCGCCACGTTCAGCGTCGTCGCTGCCTGCTGATGCCAGCAATGCTTTTCCCGGTGTTCTTGCAGAGTGAGAATGCTCAGCGACAGACGGCTCGACAGCAGCATAACGTCCCGCAGAGGGCATAATAGGGTCACTGGTGGGCATGTCATCCGGTTCGTCATGGTTGATGGCATCATCGATCCAAGGACCAAGGCTTTCGTCCGTGACCCTGGTCTGGCCGACGTCCAAATTGTAGTCGACTCCCTCGGGAAAGTCGATGTACTTGAGCTTGGCCCTTTCCACTGGTGCCCAGGCCAGGAACGAGTCAACGATGTACTTGTGATTGACTACAGGTACCTTCCATTCCTTGGCCTTGTCTGTCTTTTCACTTTTGAGGTTGGCAGCAACGCAGAGGCTGGTTTGGGCAGTGAGGGTGCCCGAGAAGGTGGCTCCCATGAGTTTGATCATCTTGGTGATGTATTGCCGGGTGGCACCGCGGTAGTTAGAGATGGTGATTGTGGCGTTCCGGAACTCAAGAACGCCTTGTCGTGGGACGGGGAAGTGGAGAGGCTCATCTCTCGGGTCGCTAAAGACATCGTTCGAGACGACCCAGATCAGCCAGGTCAAGTTGCCAACTTGCTTTTTCTGACGGATCGCCTCACGGAACTCTTGCACTTCTCGATATCTGCATACAACAAAGTCCGAGTTGCGCACCGCTTGCGCGATGCCGTTGAGATCCTTAGGTGCTCTTCTTACTGTACCGCCAGAGGTTCGAATGAAGTGCTCCAAAGATCGCAGCTGCTGTTCGCTGGCGCGGCAGACGTCGCGTGCAAGCAGGACACTCTGACTGCGGAAGACTTTCTTGCCACGATTCGTTCCATTGGGATCCGCATCGCTGGACGAGTCGGTACCAGCGTTTTTGGTACCCTTTATGAGGCTCATGGCTACGCGATCTCGTCTCGGAGAGGTGAGCGGAGATCCACTGGCAGTTTGGCCAACGAAGCAAGGCGGCAGCTTGCTCTGACCGAGGTGAAACTGGTACGAGTCTAGCGGCAGCAGCTTCTGCAAGCGCCACGAGTCACTGATCCACTGCGGTGCAACGCAAATGGTCTGTTTACCGGGCGTGTTGATGACCTTGTTGAGTTTGGTGCTGGAGATGGAAGTGGTGAGAAAGACGGTGACGTCGAAAAGGTGATCTTCGCGCCATAGACCTCCATAGGCCGAGACAATGCTGCTGATGAGCTCTCGGTCCGCTTTGGACAGCTCGGACTTGGAAGCGGCAACGCAAAGTCCAGAGAAGATCATGGCACTTCTGCACGAGAAGCGGTCTTCCTTTAGTCGGACGCCCAGATGGGCACAGCGACGGACCCATTCGGGCTGCGATCGATATGCACCATGTCGGATTGCAGCAGAAAAGATGTTTGAGTGCCGATGATCGGATCAGCCGAAGGGATGAGGGGTAGTAAACAAGGCAATCGAGGGTCAGCGTCGATAGGGAAGGCGACAATCGATCATGGCTTCGAATGGTAGCTACTCACGGTGACTACCATGGGCCGCTTGGCAGCAGGAGCCTGTTCTGGCAGCGTGGGTTCAATGCAATCTTGATATTCTGGAAAGGTTTCGGAGAGTGCGATCACATGAGATACTAAATCAAGTCGGAATCGAGCGTTGCCAGTGCCAGAAGAGCTGTGACTTCCGCTCGGAATAGAAGCGTCGTCGTGCTGTTGCGCACCGCCGCGCCGAAGCAGTGATCGGATCTGTTGTTGAAAGATGCATTAGGTGGACCAACAAAAGCATCATATGGGTCAGTGTATGAACGGAATGACATTTGCCTGATCGATATGGCCACTCACCTCGTCTTGGGTCGCTGCATCTACATCATCATTGATGAAGTACTTAACGTCGGCGAAGAGATTCAAAGGCATCGGTCGACCAGTTGCCGCACGAGGTATCGAAGATGCGGGAGACATGGCGGAAATAAGTCTACTCTAGCGCATCGAGACGGGAGTCGGAGGAGGTCAAAAAGGGTCTGCTACAATGCTAGGGCTAGGATGATCAGCTTGCCAGGGGTTGAGAAAGTTGCAGAAGTTGATAGCTGTCTGGGAGAGGATAGGATGATGTTGATGGCAAAGGTGAAAAGCGAAGCTCAGTCCAGAAGCAAGAACGATGTCAAAGCTTTGCTTTTGATCTGCTTTTGCTTCCAGCTGCAGATAAGAGTTCGATGCTTTCCTCCGCAGCTTGAAGCGAGAGGCTTGTGTGCCGCTTTGTGCGGATGTGTGTGTCTCTCTCTCTCTCTCTCTCTCTCTCTCTCTCTCTCTCTCTTCCTCCCTCCTCGAGACGTTTTGCAGCTGCTGCTCCTAGAACTTTCGTTCCTAAAGAAAGTGGAGCTTCGACATGCACGCACACGCGCTCTTCGCTGACACGCCTCGACTTACAGTAAGTGCTGAGTCGTGACGCGTAGATAGATTGGAAAAAAGAGGAAAAAAAGTGTTGCTCTCCCAAGCAGACGCGACGAATCGAGCGCGTGGCGTGACTTCCTTCGGGAACATCATTATTGCGAATGCTCTGAGAACCTCTGAAAAGAGACTTGTACCTCATCTCGAGAGCACACAGACCATACCGGCACGGCAGTTCCCATACAAAGACTCGCTGAGAAACGGAAGCAAGAACAAATCACCTGAGATTGATCGTGGGTAACGGTACTAATCTGAGCACATGACGTGGTTTGGTACAAAAGTTACGCGGGAGCTTGGTCGGTTTAAGCGGCAGGAGCAGCGTCAGTGGACGAGGCCTGCTTGTTGTAGTCCTCCATCTCTGCGTCGAGATCCTCGACGGTCTTCTTGGGGCGAGCCTCACGCTTAGCACCGCGAGCGCGACCACGACCACGACTAGAGGCACCAGCAGCAGCACGGCCACTCTTGCCTTTGGCGCCGTTGGCGGCACCAGCAGCAGCGCCCTTGGCACCTTTGGCACCGACAGCTGGCGCAGCGGCAACCTTGGCCGGGTCCACGACCACCTCGACCTTGAGAGGCTTCTCTGTTTGCGTGAAGTGCAGGAGAAGGAGAAAAGCGCAATGACAAGGAGCAACAATGAGAAGGGGAGGTTGAGCAAGCGATCATGGAGCGGACGCACTGGCGGGTCGGAGGCAACATACTCACTTCCGTCAATCAAACGGTTGTTGTACTGGGTGTAGGCTCGAGCAGCATCGTCAGCGCGCTGGAACTCGACGGTGCAGACACCAGTGGACTGACCGTTGGCACGGTAGCTCATAGCCACCTTGCGAAGGGGGCCGATAGTAGTGGCAAAGAGTTCCTGTGGGACAACAGATTTGCGGAATCAATGCAACATGCGTTGATGTCAGGAATTGGCTCTGTGAGGGCTGAGTCATAGCCTTGTCGCGACAAAGCGTTGTCAATCGGCTGGTGTTGATGGTACGAACCTTGACCTGGGCCTCGGTAACATCGAGAGGCAAGTTGCTGAGGATGATCTTGCTGCCAGTGTTGCCGCTTCGGCCAGGGATGACAACAGGGGGCTTGTTGCGGTTTGAGGCAGCAATGACAGCGGCGTTCTGGGCGCCGGCACCGACAGCAGCAGCCTTGGCGCTGGGCTTGCCGGCACGGCCACCTCGTCGACCACGCTGGTTGTTGCGACCAGCACCGGTCTTCTTGGGTCGAGCCGAGATAATCTCGTCAAGGGCTGTAAGGCGGAAGGAGAAGGAGAGAAGAAAAACCATGCGTGCAGATGTTGGCATACCGATGCAGGTCGTTGTTGATGCGAGATAGGATTGTTGAAAAGTTTTCGACGAGTCGATGCATCAGGGACAGTACCACGCATGCGGCAAGCGGACAGTATATGGGAGCATCAAGCAAGTGGAGCGGACAAAAGTTTGGGACGCGGGCGGGCGGGCGATATTGTCAGCGTTGATGGTTCCTGTAATCGCTTCATACTCGTCGCCATTCTCCGGCTAGTTCTAGCAAGCTACTGCAAGGCTCGCGGCACCAGATCAACGTCAGCTCTTCGCAAATTGCAGCATCCCAAGCACAGAAGATGTACAAAGGTCGGCGAGCAAATTCCGAGGCCGACGGGCTCAGGCTATGCTTTGTATTGCGCAGAGTGGCGCTCGCAACATGTCTAGCTACTTACGCTTGTCAATGTTCATGGACTGTTGCATGGACAGCCAAGATGAACGACGAAAGCGCCAGGAAAGCAAAGGACATTCGCAAGCATCCGGAATCGCGACAGAGGTCATATGTGGCAATATTGAACGGGCGCAGTGCGACGTCCGGACGTGTTGCGTGACCATCGTGTCGATCGTTGCGGCGAAAATCCGTACATAAGCAGCGAAGCCGATCACACGAGGGCATGAATCCGGTGCAGAAACCAAATACAGAACGCATGTTGAGAGCCGGTCGACGGTGAATCCGTGCATGCGGTTGGAGAGCGAACGGAAGAACAGCACGGTGACGGTAGTAGTGCGAGCAGCAATCGGCATGGCGCGGTTGGTCATGTCGATGAAAGGACAGCAGCATCACAAGGAAAAAGTTGAAGGAAAGCGGAAGGCGAAGTAGCAAAGATGTCAGAATAAGCGGTTCCGATGCGTTGTTTCGATCGTGGATGCTGAAGATTGGCCGAGGCCATCGCAGTAAGATCCATGTACGTCTGTCTGGACCACCTTCGTGTATCCGATCGCCGCGGCGCTATAATCTCGAGTGAAAACTTAGTTCGGCTAATGGCGGTCGTCACTTTCCCTATTTCCAAAGCATGGCAATTAGGGCTCGACTCGCCCCTGCAAGCTGATGCCATTACGAACGCGCTGAAGCATTGTACATTTGCATGTACTCCCGAGCCGGTATTGACCATACCGGCTGGGGTGTTACATGTAACGATAGCCTACTATGCATTAACATGTTGAGTCAAAAAGGCATCACCATGGTTCAGGCGTTCCGCGAAGCTGGCCGCTTGAATAAGCGGCATGGCGATAGTCTTGCTGACGACCGCCAAAGCAGACGATGCTTTCGTCAGGAGTTTGTCAATTGCGCCTCGGGTACGCTCGAGCAGTTGATTCTTTGAAATAGCGATATAGTGACCACGCTAGATTCAGCGAACAGCGCTAGGCCAGCGACATGTCGCGGCATATGTGCTCGAGTCGCCCACCTGTAAGACGGCGGGTGACATTGCGACGGGAGCAGCGGCGGCGGCGGCGGCGGCGATGGCGGCAGCGATGCAAGACGAACAGCGGTCCAGACGTGAGACGCAGAGATCGGGGACTTGTGGTGAGATGCTGACCATATTGAAAGAGATTGTGTGAAAGTGCTATGAGACGACAAAGGTAGTTGAGATGCTTGAGAGAGCTTGAAGGAGAGAAAAGCGGGTATCGTAGTGCAGAAGGGGATGGTGGATGACGGATGGGAGTTGTTGGTGGTGGTGGTGGTGGTGTTGACGGCGGAAAGTAGTTTGCGGAGATGAAGCTGGTACAAAGAGCGGAGGATGGCGCGGGAACGAACTCTTTTCAGGGCGAAGATGCGCCTCGACCTGTCCAGCCAAGAGAGACGAGAGAGCGCGTTGTGTTGCCCTCTCAGCAGACTATGCAAAGCACGCGCTCACGCCAACTCGGCCTTTTGACCTGTGATCGCTACAAGTCGTGCGAGAAAGAAGCAAGTCATCGATCTCTGTCACTTGGTTCGGTGTAACAACGACTCGTTCAAGCTCGCTTTCTCTCTGTCTCTCCGTGAAAAATCTGCAACCAACACTCTACGACCGAGTCTAAAATGGCACAGATCTGAAACCGTGGAAGCGAGAGTCTGCAGGTTGCTTCTTCTTTCTCAATCTGAGCTCAAATTTTGCCTCGGGGGTCCCGAAATCATTTTCAAACTGGATTGAATTGCACAGCCATGCAGCATGCAATGCATCCTATCACGTCAGTCGCGACCTGCTGAACAGTGACACTTAGACATAGGTCTTCCTCGTCTGATAGCTTCAGCGCACTGTCTACGACATTGTTCAATGTGACTCTTTATCGCGGTGCAAAGCTTGCAAGAGCCGTCAAGTGTTGCAAGTGTCAGACAACAGCAGCGACGACCAAATGAGGCAGTTACAGTAAGTACAGTAGATGGAAAGCGGAAGAAATGAACGAATGAATGGCGTCAAGCTGCAGCGCTAGTTATTAAGATTGTGTGTGGCTTATCGCGCGGCCGGCTGCTGTCATCTGTCGGGAATCCGGAAGGTGCAGATGCCCCTTTGTCTGCCCGATCTCGATCCAGCTGCGTCCGCTCAGACGAGGTGAGAGAGGTGAGAGAGATGCAGATGTCTTCACATCAACCATAGATCAGTAGCATGCACAACAAGTGAGTGTCTTTCCAAAACAGAGGGAGGAGCCAGCTTCAGTCGAAATGAGGTGCAGAAGAGGATGGATGACAAGGGATGTCGAATGAGGGGTAAAGCCAGCAAGGTCGGCAGCAGGCTGCATAGGCTTGCAGATTTGGGGTCTGACCCCTTTCCTCTTGTTGCAAAACCTCGATGTTCTTCTCTCACAGTCTCTGACTCTCTCTCTCTCTCTTCCTGAGCATGCTGGTGGACATTCGTTTCCCTTGCTGTGCCAAGCGGTCAAGAAAGATCGTCATGACGGATTTGCTTCTCAACCCCCTGCTTAGAATCACGGATCCGACTTCCTGGAACATGATATCGCACTTCGTCGGTCACAGGGTCAGAACGCCGCATGGCAGACCGCACAATACTGTGCGGAAATGTAAAGCTCTCGTAACAGAAAGACGACGATCGAAAAGAAGAAATTGAAAGAGCGAGACCGCGATACTGTCCTGGAGTTATGATTCGCCTAAGAAAGGTCGTTGCCGAGCGGCGGGACCAGCGTCCTGCCGTCATACGAAGACAGAATTAGAAGCATTTCTCAAAAATCAGGCACCACCGTGGCTCGGCTCTTGACCCTGTCTCTCTTTCGCGACCGAAGTTGCAACAGGGAGCGCACACTGCCACGTAGGAAAGCCAAGAACGGTGAACTTCGCCGCTACTGCTGCTGCTGCTGTTTTTAATGATGATGGTGTTAGTCGTGATGATGACGACGATGATGATGGGTAAGGATGTTGCTTGAGCCGGTCTGGGAACAAAGGGATAAAAACGGTTTGGGGGACAGTCGAAATTCTTTTTTATTTTTATTCGGGTTTCAAGGCTGACTGTACCGCAAATACTGTAATGAGCGTGCGAGGTCGAAGACGCCGACAGTTCACGAGTTGTGCGTCGCTTCAAACCCATGACAGCCTTGGTGAATGTGACTTACGCAGGAGAAAAGGAAAAGGGGGGGGAAGGAAGGAAAAGGAAAAAGAAAAAGAAAAAAGTCTTCTGGTCTCAACCCATGAGACCAGCCACTTTAAAACTTTGTGATTTCTTTATTTTTTCTATACTTTTCTTTTCCGAACTGTCACCGCCCCTCGCCAGTTGCAGCCACGCAGACGTAGACGTAGACGTAGACGCAGGCGCTCAGGTTGAAAGGACGCACAGCAAACTCAAACCAAACCATTCATTCATTCATTCACCAAAGCGGAGGTGCCGATTTGACTAATATGTCACTGCAGCCTTGCGATTGCACTACAGTACTCACAATCTGGCCTTCACTTACAATCTCAAACGAGCCCACCTAACCCAACCTCACTCCACTCCGACCCTCTATCACCATCACCATCCTTTTCACCGTCACCATCAACACTCAGCGACCGTAGTGGCTAGAGAACGCACACACCTTTTGCTGCTCTTCCTGTCGACTTCTCAAATCCTCCATATCACCATTCTCGACTCTTCCTTCGGATCACCCGCCGCCCACATTAGCACAGACGGACTGGTTCCCTTTGTGACGCAAGACCAGATCCGACTCATAGTCTGTCATACAGAGTACGGTAGATCAGCATCGTACTCAAGAACATACGTCGACCCATTCGATTGATTTGCACTCGGGCGAGCTGGACTCTCCTCGACTTCAACCTTCTGCTCGCACCCAAGTCATCTCCACCACATCAACCTCGTCGCTCCACAGTGCCATCAGTGCAATTACACCACCGCAGCCAGATCATCTGAAGCTACGAAAAGCATTTTATAAAGGGCGCCGCGACGTGCGACCCATCTCATACAGACATGTCGTTCACTAGATTCGTTCCCAGGGCGGAGCAGAGCGGTGTCGTGCCCCAACCGCTCATCGAGCAACTCAATGCCAACGGCTCCACCGATCTCAAAAAGATCTGGATTACGATTGCCGCCTTCTCCGCTCTTTCCCTCTTCACCCTTCTCTCGTTTCAAATCCTTCGTCCGAACAACAAGATCGTTTATGCACCCAGATACAAGTACGCTGAGGATGGCAAAGCTCCACCAAAGGCATCCGAAAGCTTTTTTGGATGGCTTCCGCCCATCCTCAAGTACAAAGAGCATGACCTATTACCTCTGATCGGTCTTGACGGTGTCACTTTCCTGCGTTTCATTCGAATGATGCGGTGGATGCTCACCACGCTCGCCGTGCTCATGTCAGTAGTCCTCATGCCAGTCGACATTGCCTACAACTCGCGCAACGGTGGCAGCAACCTGGTCACGAACAAGCTCAATTATCTCAACATGTCCAACGTTCACGGTACCTACATGTGGGCCCACGTCGGCATGAGCTACGTCGGTACCATTGTGGCGCTCTCGTTCATCTGGTACCATTATCGTGAGATGGTTCGCTTGCGCTGGGCTTACTTCCGATCCGAAGAATACCAGACTAGCTTCCACGCACGAACCCTCATGCTCACCGACGTCAAGAAGCGTTACCAAGCCGATGATGCTCTTGGTGCCGTATTGTCCGAACTCAGGATGCCTTACCCCACCACCGAAGTCCACATCGGTCGACGCGTAGGTATTCTACCTGACCTCATTGAAAAGCACAACGATCTGGTTCGCGAGCTTGAACGTGTTCTGGCC
The DNA here is from genome assembly GCA_019972555.1 of Ustilago shanxiensis. NCBI lineage: Eukaryota > Fungi > Basidiomycota > Ustilaginomycetes > Ustilaginales > Ustilaginaceae > Ustilago > Ustilago shanxiensis. The sequence continues at coordinate 722,563 of BPMX01000010.1, read as the reverse complement.
AAATATCTCAAGAACCCAAACCAGCTTCCTGCAAAGCGTCCTACCAAGACCGTTGGTGGCTTCTTAGGCATCGGCGGCGAAAGGGTGGATGCGATCGACTATCTCACCAACCAGATCAACCGCGTTGAAGCCGCTGTCATGCACCAGCGAGAGACGATTCGACAGAAGCAGCCCGAGATGTACGGTTTCGCTTCGCTTGCTGCTGTACCCTATGCACACGCAGCAGCCAAAGTGCTAAGGGGCAAGAAACCTGGAGGAATGCGCATCCGTCTAGCTCCTCCTCCCACTGGTATCATCTGGCAGAACTTGACTCGATCTCGCTCTAGTCGCGCCAAGTCGAGCTTCTTCGGTTTCCTCATGCTCCTCGTTCTCTTCTTCATGAACACCGTGCCGCTTATCGCAGTTTCGCTGCTTTCCAACATGGCTGGTCTCACCAGTATTTCGTGGCTTGGATGGCTCAAGGACTGGCAGCAGAAGAGCTCTTTCACCTTTGCCGCCGTCTCGGGTCTGGGTGCTCCCATCATCATGGGTTTGGCTGGTTTCTTCTTCCCCATTGCCATGCGCAGAATTGCAAAGTATCGCGGTGTTCAGACAAGGTATAAGCTCGACCGTCTCCTCATCGGGCAGTACTTCGGCTTTCTTGTTATCTCGCAATTCCTCTTCTTCTCGTTGATTGGTGTCGTGCTCTCGCTCGTTTCGCAGCTCGTTGTCGAGATCAACCACAATAGCGCGCTCAACATCATCGAGAAGCTTGGTCGAAACGCTGCATACGCTGCCAAGCAGCAGTACTTGAACCAGTCCAACTATTGGCTCACCTGGCTCCCTCTGCGCGGGTACCTCGCCGTCTTCGATCTGGCTCAGGTCATCAAGCTGCTCCTTGTTTGGATTCAGAAGGTCTTCTTTGGCCGAACGCCCCGTGATGTGCGCGAGTACACTAAGCCACCCGTCTTCGACTACTGGATCTACTATGCCAACTTCCTCTTCATGGCCGCCGTCGCCATGATCTACGCTCCGCTTGCCCCCCTGGTCGTGGTCTTCTCGGCCGTCGTCTTCTGGGCCAACTCGTTCATCTACAAGTATCAGCTCATGTATGTCTTTGTTACCAAGCATGAGACCGGTGGTATGCTGTGGCGACCCACCATCAACCGATTGCTCGTTTGCATCGGCTTCATGCAGGTCATCCTGATCCTTGCTGTGGTGCTCGACACGCTCAACTACTACCAAGCCATCGCTGCACTTCCACCCATCCTGATGCTCATTGCCTTCAAGATCTACTGCCGTCGCACCTTTGACAGCCGCTTCGACTGGTATATTCCCAACGAGGCCGAGATTGCTACTTCCAAGATTCACGCCGGCGATGCGCGTCACAACCGTCTGCAGCGTCGCTTCGGCCATCCCACGCTTCACTCCAAGCTCTTTACGCCCATGGTACACGCCAAGGTCAAACATCTACTTCCTCAGGTGTACAAGGGTCGTCTCGATACTGGCACAGCTGTCGTGGATGGCCGGAAAGTCGAGACCGAGCAGGTGGCCGGAGGCCTCAAGATTGCTGCCATCGAAGAGGACCAGCTGGAGTACGATCCCTCCAAGGACTCGGATGCACGCTCGGTCATGTCTGGCACAACGCTTGGCGGCATGTCGATGGCCAAAGGCGGTGTTGGTGTTGGCACACCCGGCAGCATGGGTGGTCCACAGGGCGACTACTTCCGCGACCAGTACGCCAACTACATGGCAGGCGGACCCATGCATGGCAACGAGGAGTTCGAAATGGGCAATGTGGCAGCGCGTGACAGCCGCGACAACCTGCTCGAGAAGCGTCAGCCCAGCGTCTACAGCGAGTCGCTCGAAGGTACCCTTGGAGGAACGACGTATGGTGGTAAATCATCGCCCGAAGCTGGGTACGGCGCCCATGGTCAAGGTGCCGGTTACTCGATCAACTCGACGCCTGGCTACGAGTGTGTTCTGCCCCAGCAAGCAGGCTATGTTGACCCGTACGGACAGAGTGGACAGTCGTATGCACCGCGCATGGGTGTCAACCACGCAGCACAGGGCAGTCAGACGAGCCTGGGATCATATGGTAACCTGCTTTACGGTGGCAATTCCACGGCCGCAGCTGCCGGTGCTTACGGTCCTTCTGGTCCGCAAAGCGCTTATGGTGGAGGACGAATGGCAACAGCAGGTGAGGCACAGCAGATTTCACCTGGCACAGTGATTGCGCCTACCGCTACACAGTATCAGGTTGGCGGCTACACTGCATCGCCACCGCAGGCACAGCAGCCCCAACGTTACATGGGAAGCTATCCCTCTAGACAGGCATCAGCTGATTACCCATACCAGCAGCCAGCAGTGGGTTATGGACAGCCCCAGCACGCGCAAGCATACCAGCCTCATCAGCAGCAGCAGCAACAGCAGCAACAGCAGCGCCCACCACAACCCATGGGTGTAGCGCCCAGACAGCCTTACGCACCTGGGCAACAGTCAAACGGGGGTAGCTATTACCCTGCTCCTCCCGGATCTCAGCAGGGTGGTTCGTACGGCTACCAACGTTGAAAGCCCAAGGCAGGCTAGATGATAGATTCTGATCTTCTTCGACGCAGAAGAGTCAGCAGCTACACCTTCGATAACATCACTTCTCATCCTGGACAATCTCTCATCTCTACACATGTATGCTTGAACTCAATTCGCAATCTGTATTTTCATCCCATCTCATCTCTGCCTCTTAGTTGTTTGAGGACCAAAGAAAGTTGTATTCGCCGCGCCTGTTTCTGAGCTCACTTCAGCCAGCTGTTGGACAATAAGGAGACTTGAAGTTTGAGTTTGAGCCGGATACTCGCATCGCAAAGATTCCACTTCATCTTATGACCTCTTGCAGGTGGGAGCAGTCCTCATTAGTGCAGAATCATGAGTGTGAACGTGTCCATGATACAGACAAAAGAGCGCACAGTCAGCACACCGGCGAAAAAAAAAAAGTTGCCGAACGCATGGGCCAATTCGTTTGTTTTCGGCAAGCTCAAACTCAAAAGTAACACTTTTGGGCTAAAAAGGAAAATGTGACAGCACACGACCTTATCCCACACAGAAGACTCGGAATCGTGCCGGATATGTGAGATGTGCTTTGAACCCTTGTTGAACCCTCGTACTCGCTGCTTAACAACGACTTGGAATTGGTCCCTTTCGGATCGACTTGTCTCGCTATCTATCACTATTATCACAATTCGTCCGTCTGCAATCGTCAAAGCCGCCACCAACCATCACAAGAGGCTGTGCTCCCAACACGCATCCACATTCTTGATACTGTGAACGAGCTGCAGAGGCCAAAACGTACGAGAGGCATCTACACTGCCGATCCACATGATGTTTATGCTCGCACATTCTCCATAGACTTTCGAAAGCGTCTTCGAAGAGGCCATCACGGCGACCAAGCTTCACAAGATGCCGTCAAATGCTGATGGTATCGACTTAGATCTTCACAAGCCCGTCGCGTCCCTTCGAACCGAGCAGCAACAGGAGCCGACTGAAAGCGCGATTCCACCTGCTCCCTCTTTCGCAAGTCAGCTACTAGAGGCACAGCAGGACCAGCAGGTCGACCGTCCAGGTACGCAAGAGCTAGAAGCAGAAACATTGGCATCTCTCAGCATACAAAGCGCGGGATCTCCACAGCCGCCAGAAGGATCATTGACGGTGCCTGAACAGGATCCGTCTGGCTCGCCGAATCTACTACCTTCTCCCTCGCCAGTACCAGACTCATCCGTCGGCAGCCCGATAAGCAGCGCTCATGGCAACAGTCCATCCATACACCCCTCATCATCTTCGAACTGGAATTATGGGCCTTCCTTTGACACTTCTGATCCATTCGGCGGGTCGACCTCGAGATCAATTGAACGAGACGAGCTCTTGTCCGTCCTCGAGGCCCTGCATAGATGCTCAGCTTCCGATCTCCAGACCAAACTTCACCTAGGTGGTCACCTCCATCGCATGCTTGTCGAAGGCATTTCAACATCAGCGCCAGCTCGCGCTCACAGCTATCGTGACGACTTTCGTGAGGCCGGTGGCTTCCTCGTCATTATCCAGCTGATATCTACTCTTGACTACCAGCACAGCCGGATCGAACCAGAAGTGCATGTAGCACTTCAGCTCGAGATCTTCAAGCTGGCTCTCTCCATTTTATCTGCCTCTCTAATACAACATCCCCTCAACGTCAAAGCTTTCGAAGCCACCGTCGGCTGGAAGAGTCTTTCCGATGCCATAGAGATTGCCGCCACGAGCGGCCTAGCTGCTGACTCGATCTGTGGCTCGCTACTTGGTCTTGCAGTCGCTGACGTCCAGACGTACGCAGGATGGATCACCTCAACTCGCCGCTTTTTGGCGGATCGCGCCTCCGCTGGCGACTCTGCAGGAAACGCGCCGACCTCAGACGAATTTGCGGAGGCTTCTCAAGCTCAACGACTCGAAGGTAGGATCAAAGATCAATGGACGCCCACACCCAGCATCATCTTTCCGCACGCAATCCGTATCTTGTTCCAGCTCCTCTTTTGTTCCGCCACAAGAACAGAGGCCGTAGATCTGGATAGCCAAGGAGCTGAGATCGTATTGCGTATCATACTGAGACTTGTCTCTTCAAGTCGCCGCAATCAGACGTCCCTCGCTAGCATCGGCCTTTCGACCCTCGTACTAGACTTCTTCCTTCCAAAGAAACTCAAATCTGCACCTACAAGCTTTCCGGATTCTATTTCAACGACTGAACTCACTTTTCAAACTAATCGCACGGCTTCATCCATCAATTTGGTGACCGGCGCATCGCCTTCGGATGCAACAGACCCCCTCAATCGCAAACTTCTTGTTTTGATTTTAAGGCAACTCTACTCTGCCGCCGGGATTCCGGATAAAGACGGTCGCAAGCTCCTGACGTACCTTTCGACGATCTTTTCAATATCGGATGAAGCAGAACCTTCGAGACAAAATGAGCGCGACCGAATGCTTGACCTGTTGCTTGACATTGCCAACTCATCGCAAGAGCCGAATGCAGTGCTTTTCAGCATGGCAGAACGGGGACATGCATCTCTTGCCTTCTCCACGCTACGTCGACCTTTTCCGCCCTCGGCATCTTCGAGGGGCTTCACCTTCGTCACCACATTCTCAATCGAACGGATTGAGCCTAGTCTTCCGATAGAGCTGCTCACGCTCTTCGATGCACAAAGGACGCTTCACGTCCAGCTGTTTATCGAGCCTGGCACCGGTCTCTTCAGCTATTCGACCTCATTGTTAGCGTCTTCGCCTCCGACGCGCTTCAACAACGCTGCCTTCGTCACGGGCAGGCGTTACCACCTTGCCTTTGTCCACCTCCACCCTCGCGGAGGCGCCCACATGTCACCAGCCAAGCTGTACGTTGACGGCGAGCTGATTGAAGAAAAGCTTGTCCCATGGCCTGCTCCAAGCCGAGGGACGGCTTCGAACAGTGGCGCAGTAGCGTCTGCTCCAAGTCACCTTGCCAATCCAGTTCGTGCCGTCCTCGGATCACCGCCAGGCTTGAACAATAACGCTTACCAGGACACGCGAGATTCCGCAACTGGCCAAGCTCGGACAAATCGTCTGGTTTGGTCGCTGGGCCCGACGATGCTGCTGGACGATGCTCTACCACATGATCTACCACTTGTTCTGTACGAGCTCGGTCCTCGCTACACAGGAAACGCCCAGGACTCGCTCGGTCGTTTCTTGACTTATCGCGCCAGCGCCAACATCAATCTCCGACTCGACCAAGTCGCACGCAAACGGTCTGCAGCGACGTCCTCAGGTGCTGCTCCGTTCTCTGAAAAGGAGCTGTCCAATCTGCCTTTGGTCACCGCAATTGCAGGTAGAGCCAGCGACCTGGTGCCCGAAGAGCGTCTCTACTTCGTCATCAATGCCGCCAACACCGCGACATTTGATCGTTCCAGCGCTGAAGTGGGCCGTGGATCTTCTTCTTCCCCCGATCCTTCCAAGAGGTCGGGATCACGCGTCATTCTGAACCAGGCGGTTCCGCTGAGTAGAGAGGCAATCGGGTCCTCTTTCGGACTCGCCAAGATGTACGGTGACCCAGCGCTTGTCGTTCCACAACCTGTTGATGAAACGATATGGAAGCTAGGAGGCTGTGCTATCTTGCTGAAACTTATCTTTGACGCTGAAACGTCAGCGACGTTGGCGAAAACATTGCGCCTCTTCCTTCAGCTCGTTTCGCATTCTTGGCGCTTGAGCGAGGATGTCGAGCGATCAAAAGGATACGAAGTGCTTGGCTTGCATTTGCACAATAAGCGCCGGCTCTTCAACGACGAAATCGTATCCATTCTCTTCAAGGCCGTTGGTATAACGGGCGGTGGCGACTCTCTTCTGGTGAACCCTTTCCTCTATCGCATCATCATGCTCGATTTTCAGCTTTGGGCCGAGACAAGCCAGGATCTGCAAGACCGACACCTTCAACACTTTACACTTTTATTACGCCACTCACGCCATAGGCGATTCAACGCAAAGAGAGTCGCCAAGATGCAGATCGTCAAGAAGCTAGTTCACGCGATTCGATCCGAAATCTTTTCAACCAAGAGCACTGCCCTGCTGACCGACGCGTTGCGTGCTTTGCTCAATTCATCGTTCACAGACGCCTCCGTGCGTATTGTCACGTCATTCTTGGCAGCACAACTTTGTCGCAGTGATACAAAGACTGGAGCAAAACCGTCAACGACAGTGTCTAAGCAAACCAGGCCCATGCCACAGCGCTCTTCTACTTTGGGCCCGCATCCTGTGAACGCAGAAGCTAAAGTTTCAAGACAAAGCGGCGAGATGGTCACGTCTTCGAGCACGGCAAGTCTAGCGTCTGTGACGGTTGACGGCGAGGTGTTGCCTTCTTCCCGACAGGCGTTGGCCATCTTTGAGCTGCTGACAAGTCTATTGCTGGAACGTCCGAGTCACCTCTTCCGCTTCGCCGATGCCGTCAACGCCAAATGGCTCCTCCTCTTCTTCCATCCTCGCGCTGAACACAGGGCTGCCGAGCTGGCACTTAAGATCCTCGCTCGGCTCTTGCTCCATCCTGAGCTTGGATATGCGCAGCGTCTGAGCACTTCAGGCGGCTTCAAGGTGCTAGAGCGGCTATTGCCACGGTTCTGGTCCATACCTTCGGTCCTAACGCTTCTGTGGGCCGCACTCTTTGGAATCGAAGTGCAAGAACCTCTTCCACCTTTGCGATCACTGATACCATTGCCCGCTCATGGACAGGTAAAGCCCATCGTGTGCGCACCCGTACTTCGAGCTGTTCTGTCATGCTTGAAGGAAGGGATGCGAGATATAGCGGCGCGACAGAGTGGCGTGGAACGACGCCTTCGATTTGCTCGTATGCGACCATCTGAGGCAGGCGACCGACTTGCCACAGACTGCAAGGCAGCCGTTGAGTTGACGACAGGAGCTTTGGCTTCTTCCACGGCTTCAACAGCTTCGCCGCGACCAAGACACGTCCGCAAACGCAGCCAGTCGATGAATGTCGATGTCAAGGCCTTGGAGCAAGCTGCGCAAACGTCCAGCGACTTCACGCTACTGCGAAACACGGCAGAGCTGCTGTGCACGTATGGACATTGCTCAGCAGACTTCCGAGAACTTCTCTTCTCGCCGATCATCCTACGCGGCTTGATTGACTGCATTTTCATGTTCATCGGTGGCAGCGGTACGGCTGGCGCCAGCGTCCCTGCTGGCGGATTGACTGATGACAGAAAGTCTGTTTTCAATCCATCGACACCAGCAATGGTCACTGATGATGTCTTTGGCATTGCCAACTCCATCCTCAGCTTGCTCGCACAACTCGCCGTCGATTCGTTGTTTACGACAAACTCGATCGCGATCCTTTCAGCCATTGATCAAGCACTTCCGCCTACCGATCTGGCGCAACAGACCGTCTTCCGATGTGCACTACTGGCCGAAACGACTCGAAAGGTGAGGGCTATGATCGACGAAAATCCTCAACAGGCCGGAGCAAATACGGAGTTCATCGCCCTGTTCATTGAGACAGCGTCCGAAGAAGTCCTGTCCGGCGATGCTCAGCTGGAAGAACAACTGTTCCGGGCTAGCCTCGAATCGCTTCGCCTCCTTTCTCTCTCTGGCACCAGTGCAAAGCACGGTACTCAAGCCGCAGCGACGCTCTACATGAGCCTCAATCGCATCGTGCTGCTTCGACTTGCCAACACCAAGCGATGCGTCCAAACCTTGGACGAAGTCCTGCAGAATCAAGACGTGATTCTGCATCCAGCCAACCAGGACCGCGTCTTCTTCGAATGCCTCGTCAACCGGCTACTTCACTTCTCGAAACTGTCTTCTAAGCCTGCGCCTGCGTCTCAATCTCAGCAGAAACCAGACGCGGACGCTCACGTCAAAGCTTTTACCATCTTTAACCTTCTGGCCCTAGCTAAGCCCACCCTGGTCGAAGGTGAACCGATGGCCGAATTCAATGAATTGCAGCAGTGGCACGTAACCAGCATCGGAGAGGGCGGATCGGAGGAGGCGGCTGCGCTTTCCGTCTCCGAATTGTCGTACGAGGCTGCATGGAATAGCTTCTCGAAGAGCAGAGAGACGCTCAAGGCTGCAGCCCACATGGATCGGTTACAGCAGCTGCACGACTCGCTTCGTCGTGTGGACAACAGGGAGCAGGTGGTCACCAGTACAGAGAATCGCATGGTTGCCTGGCATTCAAGCTTGGTCGCGGCTGAGGACATACGCAGAGCCAAGTTCATCAATGATCTGCGCGAGATGCAAACGTTTGCCGATATGCAGTGGCGCGAGCTTCAGGCAGGCCTGTCACGAGAGAGGGCGTTGCTGGACCGATCTTCATCCTCAGATAGTGGCGGTCTGAGAACGCCCAAGCCCACGTGGCGCCTCGATCCGACCGAAGGACCGAACCGTATCCGCCTCAAACTCCAGCAGGTGGACGACGCTGCCACTCGCACGACGGAAGTGGTGGCGCCGCAGCTTGCTGACGCAGTTCCTGATGTGACCGAGGCAACGTCTCCCAACGGTGGTCGGCACGGCGACCTCTGGGGTAGTGCCGACGCTACGGTGCTGGACGCTGATACATCCTCATCGCCAAAGCCGCAGTCGTCTGATCCATCGACAAGCCCAACTGATGCTTTCCGCGATGGGACCGATTTAAGTACTGCCCCGATCGACTCTGCAGGCACAGTAGCTGCAGAGACGTCCGGCGAGTCTTTCCACGAGGACAAGTACCGTAGAGTTTTGCGCTCTCTCGAGCGTGGAGATGTGATCGAGGCCGTTTTCAACACATCCCGAGTGGTGGGCATTGAATCGAGAGGCTGTCTGCTCATCCTCGGCAAGCTTTGCGTCTATCTGATGGACGACTATTTCCAGCGACCAAACGGCGAGTTGATCAACGTGTGGGAAGCCCCGGCGGAAGAACGTGACACCCTTGTCATGGCCACTCTCGCGGGTGACGCATCCAAGCCCTCCGACCTGATACGTGATCTCGAGGGTGAGGCCCAGACACGGAAGTGGTCCTGGTCTTCGGTTCAGGTTTGTCATCGCCGCTCATGGCTGCATCGACGCACAGCCGTGGAAATCTTCTTTGAGGACGGACAAAGCAGTCTTCTCGTCTGCCCCGAAACAGCCACCGCTCAGAAGATGCATCGTGAGCTTCAGATTCGCGCGCCCTCCGCTGTTGCGTCTGCAGAAGCGATGCGCGACGCGATTCGTGAAAGGGTGGGGGCAGGAGGAGGCTCTTCATCATCCTCAACTTCGTCGTCTTCCGGTCTGGGATCGAGGCTCGCCGGAGCAGTGCTCGGCCGCACTTCGAGCTGGGGTGCTATGACGACGGCGTGGCGCGAAGGGCGGCTGAGTAACTTTGCGTATCTCATGGCGCTCAACACGCTGGCGGGCCGGTCGATGAACGACTTGACTCAGTTCCCATGTTTTCCATGGGTGCTAGCGGACTACGCTAGCGACGAGCTTGATTTCGATGATCCAGCTACCTTCCGAAAGCTAGAGCTACCGATGGGCGCGCAGACACCTGTACGACGGAAAGAATTCGAGGACCGGTACGTGCAGTTGCAAGAAGTCGACATGGAGCCTTTCCACTATGGAACGCACTATTCGACGGCATCAACGGTGTGCGGTTACCTGATCCGTACACGACCGTTCGAGCGGCTGCTGATGGCGCTGCAAGGTGGCAACTTTGACCTTGCCGACCGTACGTTCGGATCCGTGGGCAAGGCGTGGATGTCGGCTTCAGAGCTCTCGCGTGGTGATGTTAGAGAGCTGATTCCCGAATTTTTCTATCTGCCCGAATTCTTGCGCAATACCAACCGGTTCGACTTTGGCATTACGCAAGCAGGCGAAGCCATCGACGATGTAGAGCTCCCGCCCTGGGCCAAACACGACCCTCGTCTCTTTGTTCTGAAACATCGAGAAGCACTCGAGTCCGAGTATGTGTCGCAGCGACTGCACCATTGGATCGATCTGGTGTTCGGATACCGTTCGCGGAGTAAAGAGGCTATCGAAAGCACAAACGTGTTTCATCCGCTGAGCTACGAGGATGCGGTTGACCTGGATGCCATCGAGTCCGCGATGGAACGGCAGGCAGCGGCACAAGTGATCCACAATTTCGGACAGACGCCGTCTCAGCTTTTCAATCATCCTCATCCACAGAGATTGAGAAGGCTTCATCCATCCTTGTCCGCTTCAGAACGATTCGGACTGCTGGAACATCCTCGACTGATCGTACAGAGCATTGCTCCTATCCGCACGTTGAAGAATGCTGTGCACTTTATCTACCCATTTCACCCCGAAAGGGCATTCGCGTCACCCAAGGACTATCTTATCCTTCCTAAGCTTGGCGTCTCGCTGTCGACCGATCATCTAGATGGCAGCCTGCGTATGTATAGCTCTCGAGATCCGAAACGAGCCTTAGCGGTGGTGGAACAGATGATGCCAGATCGCATTACGTGCCTGACGCAAGCGCGCGCCAAATCGATTGTGGCCGGTAGTTCGGACGGCATGGTAAGCGTGTGGGAGTTGGACGGCGCCAAGCGTGAGGTGACGCTCACCAAGCTGCTGCGTGGACACGATGACGCGGTGTTGTGCGTCGCAGCGTCTTCAGCATGGAGCGTGATAGTGACAGGATCCAAGGACAAGACCGCGATTGTTTGGGACCTGAATCGAGGCACGTATGTTCGATCGCTGCTTGGACACGAGGCGGGAGTTCACTTGGTCGCGATCGATGAAAAGACTTGCCATCTAGCAACAGCAAGTGGGCCCGAGGTGCGACTGTGGTCCATCAACGGTGAGCTTCTGGCATGCTTGGCGACGAGTGCCAACCTCTCGGAGCCCGTCTCGAGTCTCAGCTTTTTAGAGCGTGACTATCATGTTGGAAGGTTGGCAGTGGTGCTGACAGGCCATCGAGGTCGAGTAATTTCATGGGAAGCGATCTCGGCCCATCCTGATTCTTCGTTTGGATCGAGGAAGCAGCAGCATCAGCAGCAGCAGCGCCGAGTTGCTTCTGACAGTGTCAGCCAGCGTCAAGCATCAGGCTCGAATTGGGCTGCTGCAGAGCAACCCTTGTGGAGACTGGCACCACTTCATGTAATGGAGCATCATGATCGGCTTGGTAACGATAGCGGCGGCGTCGCTAGCGGAAGCAAGGACGTAACGACGCAGAGTCGTCCTCTGATTACCGCGATCGCGACCACGCCCAAGATGGTGTTGACAGGCGACGAAAACGGACGACTGTATCAGTGGACCTTAGTGGGCGAAGCGGTGGCAGTGCCGGACTCGTTCTCGTCGCATTGCATGAATGCGAGCTGTCGAAAGCGTTTCGGTCTGCTCGATGGACGAAGGAGTTGTGCAGGTTGCGGCGGTCTCTTCTGCAGTGCATGTGCAGCCGCACACACCGAGTTTGCAGCTCAGCAACGCTTCTGTCCACACTGTCATGTGCTGATTGACAACTCTGGCTACTTTGATGGCTCGAACACTCATACCTGATACTTGCAAGTCTTGGGATCAAGCTGCTTGCAACCATAGTCATGACTGCCTAGTAGTATCAGTAGAATGACTAAGCATCCACGTTCCCGCCTTTCATGTGTTGCCTTCAGTGCCTCGAGATAGTGTTTGCCGCCCGCCCAAGTCGGTGTCATTGTCTCATATGAAGCTACTGTACCTCGGTCAATGCTGAATGATGTGAAAGGCGACGCTTCCATGAGCAGGTAGTCTGACTGAGCTGTTCCAGCATGTCGGCGCTACCGAGTTGTGAGAGAGGACTCAACGTACAGCACAGCAATCAGCTTTCGGAAAGCATCCGAAAGATGCGCTCGCATAGCTGAAATCTAACAGTGACTTTTGACGGCAGTCGGAATTCAGGCACCAGACCAGTGTCAAACGGAGTACGCGGTGTAGAATCGTCTAGAAGCGGCGCGAGCCTTCCTTTTGAACCCTGGCTCAGGCTGCAGGTGCACCTGTCAAGGAACGACGGATAAAGTGGCGAATCCTGCGGGGCATCACGCAAAGCCACCTTGACAAGAGAGGTGTTGCTTTCAGTCACCCGACCACTCTTGGGAAGGTCAAGCTACTGAGACACTTTCTGTCACGCGGCATTGCCGATTACTGTGGAGACCGTGGGAAAGTGATGCTAAGTATCGTCATGAGAGGCAAAGGAAGGTTCAAGACGCTTCGTGAGGTTTCTCAGCCCATGTGGAAGCTCGTATCGGCTCCTCCAGAATCAATTGGAGACACGCAAGCGCTGACGTGTTCACTTCTCTTTTCCGACACGAGACTCTCACAGCTTGACATGACATGAGCTCAATGTGACACAGTAGAGGAGAGACAGAAGGCGTTTCGAGAGAGTTCGATGCTTGAGACTTTTTCGGCGGAAAGCGTACCGAGAGGGTGAGTGATGCTGAGTCGAAGGTGCCGTGTAGCACTTTCGAGTGCTTTCCTACCTGAGTATTGTCAGATGACGTGCCCGTGCTTGGGAGACATCGTGGCCAGCAACAGTGTCACTCCTCTCTCCAGCGAAGCGCCTCTCAGACATTAGTTCTCGGCTCGACCATTGCACCCTTGGGTGAGGATGAAAAGTATAAGTAGACCTTCACCTCACCTCTCCTACCATCAGTCCCCACGATACTTTCTTCAACACACACAAAGCACAACACAAGCGAACAGCGCCACTCACGATCAACACGATAACAACGTGACTCAACGCAAGCTCATCTTCCGCTCCTGCACTCAAACTTCTCGTATATTTTGATGCGACAAGCTCTTCGACTTCCTCTTCCTAGTTCCAAGATCTCTTCGATCGTTCGCAACACCGCTGCACGTCCACGCTCTTCTCCACTTGCAAGCGTCTCTGCACTCAAGCCCACCAGCAACAACACTAGCAACGCTAACAACATTTCCACTACCTCTCCTGCACGTTCTTTCAGCACAACTCGTAACAACATGTCTCTCCTTCGTCCCACGAGCCTCTTCAATTCCCCCTTCGACGACTTCGACGTCTTCCCTTCGTCGATGCGCGACCTCATGATGATGAATCCTTTCACCGCCGCTGCAGCCAGTCGACCCAACGTCGCTGCCGGTGACTATCGCATTTGGTCGGGCCCCAAGGTAGACCTTCACGAGGAGGACACCAAATTTGTGCTCACCGCCGAATTGCCTGGCGTGAAGAAGGAGGACGTCAAAATCAACGTCGATGCTGATCGACGCAGGCTCACTCTTGAAGGTCACATGAAGAGCGAGTACTCCTCGCAGCCCGCTAGCGAGGCTCCTCCGGCGGAGAAGGACCAGAAGAACGCTGATGCCGCCTCGACCTCGACCGAGGTGAGCAAGAAGGAAACCGGCGGTCAGCTCGGACCTGTTGGACATGCTCTGGTTTCGGAGCGAGTGTACGGATCCYTCAGCCGCTCGTTCACACTTCCTCCTACAGCCAATCTCTCTGATGACTCTTCGCTCAAGGCTCGCTTCAACGACGGTCTGCTCCGCCTCGAGATCCCCAAGAAGAAGGAGGAGCACTCAAAGACGCGCCAGATTGCCATCGAAACCGCTTGAGCATGGATGCCCATCACCTCAAGCTTTGGTCGTTGACTCCTTCTGTCGCGACTGTCACCAAACGCACATATGATCCGGCTTCAAGGGTTTCTCGTCTTCTCGTTCCACCATGCAATAATTGTTTGCTTTTCATCGCATTTGCAAGTCCCAAGCATCTAGTTGTAGTTCGTTCTCGTCGTCAATGTCATTCTGTTGTTCACAATCGTCATACGTACTGTACTGTACTGGTCCGTTTGCGCCTGACATGCCACTGTCTAATGAGTAAACTTTCATACGAGAGCAAGCTAGGTTAAACAATCTTGAGCAGCAGTGTCAACATTAAGCCGTGTAGGAGAGCGCGACTTTGCAGTCCTTCAGTCCTTCCCCCGACAATCGGCCCCAGAAGAAGCTTTCTGCAGTGTGAGTGTAAGTTACCAGTGCTATCTTATGCAAGAAAATGTGTTTCGTTGTTAAATTTCGAGTTCGGCTTCGACGTGCGAACCATGTGCAGCAACGCAGCCGAGCCTCGGCGGGTAAGGTGAGTTATATGTTTGAAAATCCCAGACAGCTCTGCAGTTGGGTTAAAGACAAGCATTCAACCGCGCGGTCGATCCATCGACGCTTCCTTGACTTGGTCAGCCAGCAACAAGTCAGTTCGGCAAGGGTCTTCGCAAATCCGGCACGGCGAATTTCTAAATGATTTGCGCGCTTCCCCCTCAAAATTCAAGCCCAGTCCAACACATACAACAGCACACAACAACAACAACAACAACAGCAGCAGAGAGAAGAGTCAAAACCAAGAGAGCGCTTGCGAAAACATGCACCGCCCGGTCTTGAAGAACAGAAGCACACAGCGTTCTCAGATCTGGCGGTGACTTTACTGAGTACAGTGAGCATACACAGTACAGTACAGTASAGTACACAGTAGTAGTGTCCATCTCCCTGACTGGCGTGATTCGAATAGTGAATGGCCGTGCATGAGAGCATGAACAAGCGCTGACCGGACCAAAACCTCTTTCTTCGGATCACTGTGAATGACATGTCCCTGTCAATGGTCGTTTGCTGTGCAGAAGTCACTTACTCCATTTGACTCCACTCTTTCCTCTCCCCTTTCATCCTTTCTTCGCCGTCACATCCACCTCCAACATCTTCACCACATCGCACTTTTTCTGCCAGCTTCTTCTCACCGCCACCTTCCCTTTACGGTCACACTCGGTCAAGTTCGTCAGTCTTGGAATCACATCACACATCTAGCGATTCCGAACAAGTCCAGCTTCAATTTTCGCCACCATCACCATCCTCCTTCCTCGTGGTCACATCTCTTCCATCATCTCCGTTGACCTCAAGTGACCGGCTCACTTGTATCTTCCTGATCCCTTCGACTGTTCAAGACGCCGGCGTCTTTACTTCTTCAGTCTCATCGCACTTTTCAAGATGTTCCGATTTGCTCAGCTCCTCAGTGCCGCTCTTGCCGTTGCTCTCACCACCAACGTCGTGGGCGCTCTTCCCAGCCCCTCACCAGTTGGCGCACTCGAGTCCAGGCAAGCGCTTTCGGAGTGTCAGCCCGTACACGCCAGTTTCAACTGCGACGAGAAAGTTGTGGCATCTCCGTCCGAGCGCGGCCTGGAAGCTGAGACCCCAGCATTCGTCAAGCGAGCTAGCGTCTGCAACGGTGACGCATCGCTCTGCAGTCGACTCTACTCCAACGTTACTTACATCGGGACGCACAACAGCTATGCTGTCGGTACACTTCAGGGCGCCTCGAGCGGCAAGAACCAGGAGCAGTCCGTTACCCAGCAGCTCAACGACGGTATTCGTTTGCTCCAAGTGCAGGCGCATGAGAGCTCCAACTCGACGTCAGGCTCTGGTATCGACCTCTGCCACTCTTCGTAAGTGACATCCAGCTCCGCCGAAGTTACCATTTTGGACAGCTTTAACCCACCAAACGCGTACCGCGATCACCCTTACTGACTTGACCTCATCTCATTCTCTCTTAACCCCACACTTCACTTCATTCCTTTTGACAGCTGCGAACTCGAGAATGGTGGTACGCTCGAGAACTACCTCACAACAGTCAAGTCTTGGGTCGACTCAAATCCTAACGATGTCATCACCATCCTCATTGTCAATGCGGACGACCAGCCCGCCTCCGCGTTCGCATCTGCGTTCCAGTCCACCGGTCTCGCTTCCAAGGCATTCGCTCCTAGCTCCGGTGCTGCCGCGCTGTCCAAATACTCTTGGCCTTCGCTCGGCTCCATGATCGATTCTGGAAAGACCGTTGTCACCTTCATCGACAATTCGGCCGACGTCTCTTCGGTGCCTTACATTCTGCCACATTTCCAGAACACCTGGGAGAACCCTTACAATCAGATATCCGTTCCGTTCAACTGCTCTATTGACAGAATCAACTCGGGCAGCTCGGCTTCCAATCTGATGTACTTGGTCAACCACTACCTGGACTCGACTTTCAACTTGTTCGGCACCAATGTTTTCGTTCCCAACACTGCTCAGATTGCTACCACAAACAGCTACAACTCGATCATGACCGACGCCAACAACTGCGCCAGTATGCATGGTAGCAGCTACCCTACCTACGTTCTCACCGATTTCTACGACCAGGGTAGCGGAAGTGTCTTCCAAGCTGCTGCTGCCATGAACCGTATTTCCTACGTGGCCAAGCCAATCGGAAACGCGACCAAGTCTTCTTCGTCCAGCAGCTCGGCTGGATCGAGTGGAGCCTTGTCAAGTAAGGTCTCAGCATCCAATGTTCTAGCTGTGGTTGCTAGTCTGGCGCTCGCTTGTTCGCTGCTCTAATCGGACTCGGGCTAGACCCGACCCTCACTGGATTTGTACCTCCTCTCATCATTTGCAATAACACAACACGGACATTTCTGCATGACCTCGCCCTTTTATAAAATTGATCTGATCGCATTGAAGCCTTGTCTGTCCCGCAGTCAACTCGGAAAGACACCCTGAGAAGGAAAGGTACAGCTTCATTTGAATAGAGAGGGAGTTTCATTGCATTGCAAGTCCGAATGTCGTCGTCTAATCTCGGAACTGAATCTTAGCACCAGGTGGCAAAGCGCCCCATTGCGGAGGTGGAGGCTGAGGCTGCGCGATTTGCGGCTGCTGCGCTTGGCCGCCAGCTGAATCTTGATGCGAAGCAGCGGCGGGTTGCTGGCTGCTGCGGTTCTTAGTCCTCGTCGATCGGCGAGGCGTTGTTTGCTCAGCCGGCGGTGGAGCTGCTTCAGGCTCGAAGTTCCGCTGTTCTCTGTGCTCCGGCTCCCCATATTGCTGCTGCTGCTGCTGCTGATGATGATGATGATGATGATGGCCCTGATGCTGCTGTTGATCCTGGACACTTACTCTGCCCATCTGATGAATCAGCCAGTGCAAGTCAACTTGCCTCGCTCTCGCCCACTCTTTCACCCCATCTCTGTATCCACTTAAGATCTTTGCCAAGCCATTATAGAATTCCAATCCTTCGACCAAGTTGCTTGACAGCTCTCTGTACTTGACGTAGGCTGCATCGAGATTCTGCAGCGCCTTTTCTCGGCGCTGAATCGTTGCATCGGACTTGCGTGCTTCGACAAAGGCGGTGTTTCGCTGTTGTATGCGATCGAGAAGTTCTTGCTGAGCGGCAGAGGAGGAATCGAGGTCGGCTTTGAATCGGGAGTATTTGGCAAGCTCGCGATCGAACAGCTCTTCGAAATCGGCGGCAGAGACCTCACCACCACCCACTCCAGCAGATGAAGGGCTAGAGGATGAAAGGGACGCGGCCTCGCGCATGACGAGTGGGCGAACATCGTCACTTGCAGCCAGAGCTTTCGCTTCAGTAACGCACGCTGAGCGAGAATCGAGCAAGTCATCGAGATGTTCGAGCTCCTCGCGCAGCGCTCGCACTGCTTGAATTTGCTTATCGGACCCTTTCGAGCCACTGCTCGCAGAAGAAAGGGAGGGGTTCGACGAGGGAACAAAAGCCTCCAGACCCTCGACATTACCACCCAAGACTCCAATGAGATCTTCCCAATCTTCCAACTTGCGTCGCACAATATCGTCAGAGGCAGCTGCCTTCATCAATGTCTCATGATATTCTGCGGCTTGTGCTTTTAGATCCCGGTTGACCTCGGCACTGCTCTGCCTGCCCCAACCTTGCCCCGCGAAGGATGCACGAACGGACTCGTCCTCACGCTCTTCATGCTCGATCAGTGCCAAAGCTTCAGCCAGTGTCTCGCGGTCGGTGGCAGCGATGCGAGCCACGTCATGCGCGATACGCTGCAGCCTTTCCAGTCCTCCCTCTGCAACAACTTCTTCGTGCTTTCGCAGTAGGGAGGGCGGGAGACCCATCGGCTGCTCCAGAGCCTGTAGCGACCCGGGCAAGTTGAGGCTCTGCAATGTAGTCGTCGCCAGAGCATCCAGTTCATCTCTCTTGGCTGCAATCGTGTCTCTAACAAGTGAATCCTTTCTATCATCATAGATACTGATGGCCAGGTGCACTCCGTAAGGGACCAGCTCAGCAAAGAGTGGTCGACCAAATGCTGGTTGTGGTGTGTCGCGCAGATGCGTGATGGGCTGCGCGATCTCTGCGGGCGTAACAGGCTTGACCATCGCCGCAGGCTGGATCGAACTTAGCTGGGTAGCGGGCGTAACGGCTTCAAGGTAGATGAGATCGTTATCGCGAGTAGCTCGGACGATGTTGGACTGCAATATGCCTTGTAGACTCTTGAGATCGCTTGTGATAGCATCACTGACGCCGCGCTTTGCGGAGTCGAGTGCCTTCTTAACGTGTTGCTCTGCGAGATGCAATCGCCCAAGCTCGTCACCATAGCGATTAGCGCCCAAGTCATCACAAGCTTTGCGGTACTGTGCAGCTGCGGCAAAGTGCCATCGCTTTACAGTCAAGTGATTCTCCCATCCTGAAGGAAGCGTGATCTTGGCTGTATCGGCAGGATCTGCCTTAGCATCATCCGTCGGAGATTCTGTCACTGCTTGCAACGCGGCAGCGTAGAATTCGGCGACTTTTTCCGCAAGCTTGGCAATTGTCACGTCCTTCATGCGATCCATGACCGCTTTTTGCCAGAAACACTCCTGCGCCTGAGCGAGCATCAAATCTCTGATGCAGCTGAGCAGGCGAGGATTGAGATCGGCACAGGAAGGTGTGAGGTGTCGTGTCGGTTCGACCAGGTTGTCAATGATGTGCTGTACTACGCCCGCAGCATTTTGGAACCAGGCAGTGGCGCGCTTGATGCTCTCTTTGTCGGCTCTTGATTCTGCGCATCCCAAAGCCGAATACAGCGCTGCCAAGCTGAAAAGAATGTTGGCTCGCTCGAAGGCAAGATCAGGCTGCGCCACGGTATCGCTTGTTGCATACGCGATACCGGAAGCTGGACCTGCTTCAGCAGACTTTGTCGCCTCCATGGCGCCGGAGATTGTGTTGGTCCATGACGGTAGCGATGGTGGGAAAGAGAGCGACCACGGGAAAGAGAGGTTGATATTGGCCGGGAACTTTGTGCTGAAGAAGACTAGCTGTGCATGGTAGCGAAGAAGCGGCTCGATGGCGGAGACGTGTACTTCAATGGAGCTGAGCTGATCTCGGAGACGAACAAAGTCGCGAATGTCGTTTGAGAAGGCATCAGGATGAGTATCTGTATAGTTGTGGGAGATGTAGTTTCGGATGGCTGTCGTGAGAGGGTTCGAGATCGAAGGAGTGCGCTTTGGCGGAATGGAGAGGATGTTCCTCGGCATTATCGCGAGAGGCCAGCGCTGGACGTCGGCGACACGACTTGGCTGAGAATGATTGTTCGATCTGGCTAAGATGGAGGACGTTGTTTGTGCAAGGGTGTGAGTGTGAGTGTCTTTTTGAACGTTGAAAGAGCCTCAAACCTCCACCTCAACACGCACAGGACTCACTCGCGCCTCTCCGTCTATGATATCGGCCGTGACGTCAAAGATTGAGCGAAAAAAGGCTCGGAATTCGGACAGAAAAGTCAAAGCACAGACACTGCAGAAATCTGGAATTTTTTGCTTGACATTTTGCTCCACACTCTCGAGGCTCATTGCTTCTCACCTCTCGCCCGTCCAAGGACACCTTGCACCACTCCATCTCCTCTCAACATATCCTTTTGCTCCGATCTGGTGAAGCCTGAAGCAAGAAATTGATCTCATCATCATGTCCGCCCAGCCCTCGACCAGTGCAGCTGTGGCAATGGACGATCAACCCACGCCCCAGCAGCTCCTTTTCGCAAAATCAATTATGCTCACCTTCGAGCTCTGGCCAGCCATGCGTCTTGCCGTCTCTGAAGAGTGGGGAGGCTCTGACTCTGCCGACAAGCGCGACTTCCTTCTCTCACATCTCTGTGATCAATACGGTAACCCTGGCCCTGCCTTCGAAGCTGACCTCGACGACCTTGCCGACATCCTCGAACACTACATGATCGACGAATTTGAAGCCCGTCTCGAAGATGGATCGCCAGACTGGGTCGCTGGCCGTATCGTTGGATTGCACCGTGTCATCTTTGCTCCTGGCGACGACTTTGCTCGCGCACAAGCCGCTGTAGCAGAGCTCGAGAAGGCGTACGAAGAGTTGAAGGGAAAGAAGGCTACTTTTGAACAAGGGCCTAACCAAGACGGAGAGGTTGACGCAGGACACAGCGAAGATGAAGATATGCAGGCAGCGAGAAGTATGGCTCAGTCACATGGTGGTATCATGGAGGCTGATAGGCAGGGTGCGAGAGTCGGATTGGAACAGGATCAGGCAAGGGCGGCGGCACCAAGAGAGCCTCAGCAGCCGATTGTAGATGAGGATGGATTTGAGACTGTTGTCTCGAGGAGGCGACGCAAGTAATACCCACCTCTCCTGATTTCACTCAGCATCTGATGATAACAATCTAGATTATCTTCTCTCTTTCTCGCTATCTTCTGCCTTACGAAGCTGTCAGTACAACATTAGCGTGACCCCAACTTGGTGCAGTCCAGCCTTGACGATGTTCCAAACCAGCTGATACGCGTGCTTCGAAAAGCGCGAGTAAAAAAAAACTTTATAAAAATAAGGCGCAAAAAATGTTTTGAAATTAGGCCCATGCACTCACATGCAGTCTCTGGCAGCTGTCCAATCCTGCCGGGTATATCATTTTGCTTCTTGCCCTTGGGTTTCTCTCTTCCTCCTTTCCTCCTCGTATCATCTCATTTCGCTGCAGATCATCATCTGCACCGTCGATCGCACCCAGCCGAATGGAGGCAATCCTGCACACTAGTTCGATGTGCTTCTATGTTCTTCGCCGGTCAAGCTCAATCCAAACTTCAGTTATGAGCAGCGGATCCACTTCCGACCTGCCTACTAGAATCAAACTTCTACTCCATTGAGACAATCCCAATCTGGCAGCTTCTAGCAGAGCTCGAGCTTCCTCGATTCCGATTCTTATCGTTCTGTTGCTACAGAGAACATGGACTTGTAGTGTTTTCTGCCCTTGCTTTGTATGAGACAATATCCAGCCCGAATGTCTCTACTTCGTTGTCCTCTTGCCATCATCATCCAGTCTCATCAGCTTTACCCGCATCACCATCATACGCGGAATAGCATATCGCACACAAAGCACATTCTTCTTCACACAGTCGGATACCTTTGTCAAGGCTGAAGTCACGTCTCGCACAAGATGTGGCCTGGCGCTTCTCCAGCATGGCGAAAGCGACAGCCGAATACCAAACCACGGCTCGGTATCAATCGCAATCCTCCGAAAGATTCGCTTACTGCCACATCTCTGGCTCCGACAAGGACAACCACAGACACGATCTTTCCGACTGTGGATCCATTGATATTATTCAAGAGACAGCTCGATGGAGAAACAAGTCTCGATGAGGCAGCCGATGCGGCTCCGGCAGTAACATACAACAACGGACTATGGACACCACCAGCTGCTGCCTCAGTACCAATTGCAACTCCACCTGCTTTCACTGCTACTATCATACTCGCATCTTCCAGCATCAATGAGGATCCTGAGTCCACTTCTGTATTGGCGACCACGATACTCTTGTCGAGTACATCGACCCAAACTTCGTCAACGCAGCACACTGCTTCCCATGTATCTTCCTCCACTGAGTCATCCTCCTCGTCTTCGTCCTCCGCTTCGACTTCAGCCACGGCCCTACCCAGCAAAGCATCCGGAGCGGGAAGCTCTGGAGGTTTCAAGCTAGTATATCTCACCCCAATTTTCGTCTTTGTTGGTCTTTTGCTTCTATTTTCGATCGGCGGTCGTATTTGGGGCCGAATTCATCATGCCTCCCGTCTCGAAGCGTCAAAACGGGCTCGCTACGATGCTCATGTGTCTCGCCAAGCAAAGAAACGCGAGATGCAAGCTATCAAGACCATGTGGGGCTACGACCGAACTCCGGTACTTCCTGACGAGCTCGAGCCAGGCCAGCACGACATCCACTATTCCGATCCAAATAAATCCAAGTCTAGCAAAGGTAGTAAGCTGTCAGGTGACGGGGAGAGTTCCTTCGGCAGCGACTCGGAGAGTGGCCTCGGGGAGAAGGAAGATGAAAGATATCCAGGAACGTTCAAGATCCTTTCTTTGGCTCTACTTGGAGAGGGAAGCAGGCCGGAGCCTCCACAAACAAGAGGAGAAGGTGGAAGGAAATACGAAACAGGCGTTCAAAGCAATGGTTGGCTCGCCGTCAAGATCAAACGTTGGGTTGGAGTCGATCCTCGGCCTGGCCCCAGTGCAGACGAGAAGTATACCATCGGCCCCAACAAGCAAGGTTCTCGAAGGTTGAAGCACACTTTGAGTCGAGAAAGGATTCGTGCCGGCACGGAAGACCGGAATGAGAACGAACGGGTCTCGCCGTCTTCACCCGCAACGACTCTTTCAGTAGGCAGCGGGGAGATGAAGTACAAATCTGAGTTCGAAGCGGTGGATCTCGACCCACCGCTCTCCTCTCACGCACGCTCCCCTGGTCGGTATACCTCCCTCAGCCGAAACCTGGGAGAGGAAGACATCGATGACCCTTTCCTGTCAAAACAGCCCTCTCTTGGATGGCGCAAGCCCTTGCCTCCACAACCCAAAGAGTCTCCCTTCCGTCCAGCCATCCTCAACTTCGGCCTCCGATCACGCTCTAAGACCTACGACGCAGTCTCACCCGTTCCGCAAAACGACAGTACACCTGTCAAGCCGAATCGATTCTATACGACCCCTAACCCTAACGAGCCTCCAAGCGGTTTCTTCGGCTTGGGTATCAGCGGAGTCTGGAAAGCAGTCACAAATTTTGCCTCGTCCCAGCCTCACCAGCAACTGCAAGGAGAAGAGGACGAGGAGTCCTTCGTTGCTCGTCCCTACCGCCCATACTCGGAGGTCATGAGCGAAAATGATACCCCCTACTCCTCCCGACATCAACCTCGTGAGTATGTGGAGGCTGGTACACCAACAAAGTCTCATCAGCTGAACAGAGCTGGGACTGTGCTAAACGTCAAATCTACCAACCAACCCTGGAATCTAAGCGATCGGAAAATGACAACAGCAGCCTTCAACGAAGCTCTCCTTGCAAGCCCTCCCAACAAACATCAGCAGCCAATTTTCCAGCCAATGATGCAGCAATCGTCGTCACCCTCTCCTAAAAAGAACATGCCGCAGAAGACGCTAGCACCGAGGAAAAGTCTGTTGCTTCAGCAGGCCATTGCAGCCAACAATGGTGGAGTGGGGGAAGGAAATGGTGAATCACCTGCTTTCACGGATTACAGTGATTTGGTCGCGTGTTATTCGACGCCTAGTGATGCGATCATGTCTCCTGAAACATTTGGTGTGGCAGAGGAAGAGGTGGTGGCCTCGATTCGGGCTCTACACCCCGCTAGCGCTGCTGGAGTTGACGGAGCTAGGGCAAAACTTCAGCGTGCCAAGACCGCTAAGCATACACAACCACAAGGCGGTGCGCCCGGCGTAGTACAAAGGAGTAAAACATCTTCCACTGCCACCTCAGGCTCGACTGAACCTACATCTAGACTCGGTCCCGGGCTGAGCCGCAAAGGAACAGTACATCATTCTGTGGTTAAGAAGGTCCCATCACCTCAGCTACCCGAAGAGCCCAGCTCATCTCCTACAAAGAGTCTTCATCCCTACACCCTAACTCAGCCTCTCCGAGTCAAGAAGCCCGAACTATCGATTCCACAACGAGGCTCATCCTCACCCACCAAACCATCTCCTTCCTCCTTTCCCCTTCCCACCACGGCTCTCCCGTCATCACTACAAGTCGCATCACCCGAACCCCTAACAAACCCTTACATCCAACACCAAGGCTTCGCCTCCTTCCCGCATCCCCACCACCATCCACACTACAGACCGGAAGCATCACCCCCGAAACGTGCAAAAGCCGTCTCAAACCGCTCCAACGGCGAAGAAGACGACACCGAGATCGGAGCCAGGATCGTGGTTCAGAAAGCTAAAAACCGCTCAACCGCACTCCAGACCGTAGACCACATCGTTTCGCAAAGCTATGCTCAGCATCACCAGCATTACTCCTCCTAATGCCTACCTTCTTTCTTTTCGACTTCATTCTCACCTCAAAACCCGAGCGATAGCCCAGGTATCTTTCATAAACACATTCCTGGACTCTAAGATGACACGATACATAAGCGCAGCATGTAATAAACGTTCGAATAATCGTGTGCAAATTCGTGAGAAAGAAAACATCGTGAGGTATATGTGCACATCCTGTACGTAAGAAAGCATTCTAGTGCTCAGCCTGCTCCTCCATATCGGCCAAAAACTTCAAGTAGCTCTTCTTGAAAATCACACCCCTATACAAACACTTCTCATCAACCACGATCAGATACCTCACACCCAACCTCGTGAAGTACTGATGGACCAGTTCAAGAGGCGAGTGGACTTGGACCGTGATAGGAGCCTTGTCAACGTACCTGCTCAGGTCCAGTGGATCGGAAGCGGTGAAAAGAACAGAGTCACGGACTCCAGCTTCGCCTTCGTGCTCTGCGCGGACGAAGGGAAGGTTTTTGAACGAGCAGCGCGTGGCTTCGGGTCGCATGTCAGGGTCTACACGCACTGCGCGAGCAAGGGCATGCTCAAGTTCGCTGGCTGCAATGTAGCCGACCATCTGGTAGGAGTCAGCTCCGTTCGACGGGCCTTGTTGCATCATATCAGCCATCGACCCTATGCTCGCTGACAGTTCAGCTGAACCAGGTTGAGCGTTTGGTCTCGAAACTGCGACGCGGGACACAATTGGGAAGCCACCATCCGTGTATCCTGATCCACGGGCCAGACGATCAAGCTTCTCTCCCAGTGACTGAATAGTGTTGAAGGCGTCCAAGGAGATGACTTCGACCTCGGTCTCCATGGCATCGGTAACATTTACGCCGTTCCAGATGTATTCTGTCTTGCTGTCAAGGTAAGGCAGGCCAGAAAAATCGATCACAAGATCATAGATACCCTTGTGTTCGAGTGCGTCAGCAATGGTTTTGGCGACAAGGATGGAGAGCATGACTGGCACCGAGTAGGTCAAGGTACCTGTTAGCTCGAACATGATGACAGCAAGAGAAACGGTGGTACGTGTGACGCCGGACAGCGCAGCAGCAGCACCAACCATGGCATAGACACCGGGCACGATGCAAGCAGAGTCAGACGCAGGGCACCAGCTGAAGAAGCCCATGTCAGGGTGAGTCCACTGCACATACTGCACCAATAAGCCGACGATGCGACCGAAGCAGGCACCAACAGCCAACGTAGGGATGAAGATACCGGCAGGCAGCTTGATGCCAAAGGTGATGATGGTCAATAAGCCCTTTATCGTCATGGCACAGAGGATAGCCAGAATAAGAGGTCCGATCTGCGAAGGCTGCGAGACGCACAAGCCTTCGAGTGACTCATGTTCGTGACACTCGCTGAAGAGATCTGCGATGAGCTCGACACCTCCCATACGTGTGTAGCCGTTGTAGAATGAGAAGGCAGCCGAGATGACAGTGATGAGCACAACCTCGAAGATGGGATGACGCGCCATCCAGGTCTTGGCTCGCACATTCTTGGCCCAGAACATGTTGAGCTTGGTGAAGTAAGCACCGTAGAGGCCACCAAAGATACCAATGAGCACGAAAAAGAGCATCTCGTAAAAGTGCCAGTCCTTGTCGTATGTCACCTGAAAGAGGACGATCTTTCCGGTGCCAAACGGATCGATGGCACGAAGAGTGGCGGCGGCAACCATGGCGCAGAAGAAGGAGCGGAACATGACCTTGCTCGGGAAGTAGTAGCTGACCTCTTCGAGCGAGAATAGAACACCACCGACAGGGGCGCCGAAAGCGACGGCGACGCCTGCAGCACAAGCACACGATAGCATCTCGCGACGCTTGCCTTCGTTGTTCTCGTATTTTGGGAAGGCACGGCAGACGATGTTGCCAACGCACGAAGCAATGTGGACAAAGGGACCTTCCTTGCCGAGCGAAAGACCTGATGCGACCGAAAGTGTAAGGCCAACCGACTTGGTGAATAGAGTCCAGAAGCCCAAGTATCCGTGAATAACGAATCCGCTAAGAATGCACTTGACTTCAGAGATACCGGAGCCAGTCGCAAAGTAGAGCACCTTTCGTGGCAAGATAGCTTTGTCTGCACGTTGGTCATTGGCAATGCGAGCAAAGTTGCGAGAGGTGACACGGTCAGCTCTTTCGTTGTTTGGAGCCATGGTCGAGGGCTGGGATTGAGATGGCTGTCCATTGCGTTGTCGACTAAGCAAGGCGGTCGTCTCGTCGGGTTCATCAGCTGCATCGTCCTCGTTCCGTGCCTGAGAGGATGATTTTTGATTGATAATGGTTGAGGTAGGTGAAAGCGCGTTCCTGTCTTTGAGGTAGAGCTCGCTTGAGGTGAGGTAGATTGTAAGGATACTGGCGATGGAGGCCCAGATGACAGCGACGATGAAGTACATCGAGTAGCCTACAAACCAATTCTTGCGTTTCAACGAGCCAAACTTTTGACCCCAGGTGATCCAGCCGGGACAGTCTTCGGTCTCAGGGTCGACGGGCGACAACATGGTCAGCAAAGTGCTGTTGGTGAGGTTGGTGGCCGAAGCTGTAAACTTGTGCCATGCAGGACTTCCAGCGACAGGCGCGGACCATCCGCTGAGAATCCGATTCCCGACACCAATACCGGACACCATAGACTGGATCGCATCGGCAGGAGAGGAAGATACGGTACCACCAGGCATGAAGGGGGTGCGATAGGACCATGAGGAGGCGGTGATGGAG
Organism: Ustilago shanxiensis; assembly: GCA_019972555.1. Lineage (NCBI taxonomy): Eukaryota > Fungi > Basidiomycota > Ustilaginomycetes > Ustilaginales > Ustilaginaceae > Ustilago > Ustilago shanxiensis. The sequence goes on along the minus strand of BPMX01000010.1, from coordinate 695,292 downwards.
GGATGGTCCCAATCCGGCGCTCCGCCGTAAGGGCAGCAGAATCGCTTTGCCAGTCTCCAATCTCTGGCGCAGTAGCCGTCCTTGAGGTCGAAGAGGACCGCTTCGGACTTGACGATGCATCCTGCGATGAGAGCTGTGATGATACCAGTGATGGTGACGATGATCCATCCTTGCAAGCGATCCCAGATGTTGATGGCAAAGCCGCGAATGCCTTTGAGATTACGAATGCGACGCAAGCGGGAGCTTTCCTTGATAGCATCATGAATCCAATCGATTGTGGTGTAGGATTCATACCAGACACGAATGCCGTTGCCTGCAGAGCCAGGCAGATTCATCTCGTCTTCGAACTTGGCATCGTCGTAAGAGCGGATATCTTGCTTGCTTCGCTTACGTGCGCCTTTGGGTCTCTGACCGGTGAGGTTTCCGTAAAAAGAGCGAATGGGACTGAGAGGCTCTCGGAGGGAAGAGACAGATGCTGAGGCTGAGATCGCGTTTGGAATGGCTTTGGATAGAAAGCCAAGTCGTGAAGAAGAGGCCGATGGAGCGGCATGATCAGACGACTCGGCGTTGGGCGGCACAAAGAGCGAAGAGAGCCGCCTGACCTCGGACTTTGCCGACATGGTGCGTCTGCCAGCTAGACGAGGACGAGCAGTGCTGGGTGCAGACCGATAGGCATTGTGACGATCATCTTGCCCGGCGAAGGTGTCGTCTGTGATAGGTCGAGTGGAGATAGAAAGAGCAGGGTTAGGGTTGGTGGATGCGCTCGCTTCATGAGCTTGAGCTTGCTGTCGGCTCGAGCGACCGCGCGAGGGTGAATGCGTTGCTTGATCTTGTTCCGACATCGATGCAAAGCTGTAGTAGATACTGTGGTCGTCGAGACAGATCTAGAGTACTGGCAACGGCGTAAGTTGACGAGGCCGTCCTGCCTCAGCTCTAGGAAACTAGGTCTATTGGTAGAGGTGAAAGTCGCTGAAGAGAGAGAAGAAAGAGAGTTGGACGAACAGGATCCACCGGGCCTCGACTGGAGTCAGAGTCAAGGAAGCAAGAGGTGAACGGAAGCAAGCTTCGGCCATGGACAGCCAAGTTTGTATTGTGCAACAGGGGGCTGGTTCAAAGGAGAATCGAACAGTGCGCAACACGCAGGTGCACGCAGTGTTGCTTGTGATTTTCCGACTCGAGCCCCTGCAGCTCGCTTTTTTCCCACAATTCTCCCCTCCGCCCTCTTGAGGCTTGGCATTTGAGGCCGTGTGAGTATGAGAAGTTGCTCCAATTCACTTCAGACACCTTGTGTTACTTTATTAGGCACGCAAATTGTCATGAGAGGACGCTGGTGGAACCGTCAGATCCGGCAGCTGTCAGTGTAGAGTAAGTAGTGACGGTTGTGAGCTGAATCAAAACCAATTTTGTGTGAGATGCACTAAAGTGCTTGTGTGAGCTTATATTCGATTCACAGTGCGCTACCTTTCTCAGCAGAGGCCTTCAATCGTTCGAATTGGAACGGTATTGTTCCGATCCACGCAGTCTATCCAGAGCTCTGGAGTTATCGGAAGAGGGCCGAAGCGTATAAGCTCTGAGCAAGAGAAATGGTGATTTTACAGAAGGGAGCTAAGGTACAAGTACAGGCAGCATGGAAGGCTCTGGTCGAGATACGACGGTACGATTGTATACATGCGTTGATCGAGAAGGCCGATGCCTCGGTTCTTCGAGCCAGGGTATGTGTGATTTATCGCCAATCAGACATTATGCCTCGTGAGTTGGGCTTGCTTCTTGTTCTCGGTCGACCTCATGTAAAACTGCCATGAATCTACGGGTCAAAAGCAAGAAGGAGGAGAATTAGTTGCTGTTCCGGCATCGGAGACATCTATACCGCTACTCACGTTGACGCTTGAGCAATACCGAGTTTGCGCATGTAGAAGGCTTGTTCTGCTGCCAAGTTCAAGTGCTGCTTTGTTGTTTCGAATGTGTTGGCGAGAGTTCCAAGCTTGGCTGCGAGCTGTGCATAGTGCCTTTCTTTTGTCGATAGCGACGTAGCGTTCGATGAGACTTGTGGAATCATGACGCTGGCTGTGGATGATCCTGCAGCACTTCAGTGTGTGATGATGATGATGGTGGAAGGAAGACGGTGGGAGAGATGTTGGTCGTCGACGTGATCATTGTTTTGGTGGCAGTACAGTCAAGTTGAGACCCTGAAACTGTAAGACGCGTCTCGAAAGCCAGAGACCAACACCAGGCACTTGACCAGTCTAAATTTCAACGTTGATCATTTCTCCACCTTTCAGCTCGGCAACGTCCGAATCACATTAAATATATTTCATTTCATTTTTCGGTCCAACTTTGTCGCAAGCAGGCAAGCACGCGTGAGAGATAGCGCGGTGTGCTGCCTCAAAAAGATACACTGTATCGGTGGGACCGCTAACCGCTCAAGTGATAACCCACAAAGCGCTCTGCAAGCCCGTGTGACTTGAACGCGTGAGCCGAGATGAAGCTTTCTGGTCTGGTCTGCTCTGCTCTGTCTAGTTTGGCAACGTCTTTGCTTCCTTCTCGAGACGGAAGTGACAAAAAGCTGTCTGCTTCGACTTCCTTCACTCCTACTCCTCATCTTTGTCTTGCTGCTGAACCGTCAGCGTCCAGTCTCTGCCGCTCTTGGCTGTCCGCGTCAACATGGACATAGCTATGTCCGAAACCGCAACTCCTCAAAGGGACAGCGCATCCGTCGACCCAGCATACAGTCCATCGCAATCTCGTTCACCTATCGTCCTTTCGGAAGCTTGGAAGCAGCTTCATCTCGCCTCGCCTTCTCGGCCGCTTGCAACACCACCTCGCGCTACCCCTTCCACTTCGGTCAGTCAACCAGCCGAAGACGATGCCGATTCTTCCGACGATGGTTTTCTCTCAGACCACAGTGAGGAGCTCCACCCTGAGACAGGCTTCGACCCTTTCCTAGCAGCCACACGCAGAGCTAGGCAGCACTCTAGCTCCTCACTATTGGCTCCTCAGACCGCATCGGCTGCTGTCTCACCCGGATCCGCTCCATCGGCATCAGGTTCCTCTCCTGCCACCTCCAGCGACAATGTTTCTTCCACGTCCCCTCCGCTTGACCAACATGAGCAACGCAAGCAGGCAGAGGCATATCGATGGTCACGCATCGCAAAGTATTGGAGCAAAGTAGTCGACGAAGCTATGTTCCACGAAAAGAAGCAGCCAAAGCAGGGATTCATCGATCTCAGCTCCAAGAACATCACCGACATTCTTCCCACCATTGCAGACCTCTCTCGCTTCGTCGCCCTTCCACCGCCTCGATACGACCCAGATGAAGATGCTGAGGATCAAATCTCATCAGAGCCGCAACATTTGCTACAGTCAAAGACCGGCGGCCTGGTTCGTCACGAATCCTATCTGGCTCCTTTCAGTGCTCACATCCATAACGACGCTTCTTCCACAAAGATATCTGCCACTGCCAAGCGGACCCTATCGCGTAGTCAGTCTGCCTTCCAACCCAGCTTAGGTCGAGCTCAATCCTTTGCCCGAACAAATAGTGTTATGAGCACCCTTAGCTCTCGCTCGGCAGGCTCCTACCGCGATCACCGTGACCGTCAAGCCACACTCAGCATCTTCCTTGGCTCCAACTCCCTGACCCGACTGCCAAGTGCATTGTTCCAACTGCAGAATCTGCGCGTTCTTTCACTGCGTTCCAACAAGCTGAAGTTTCTCCCACCAGCCATCGGGGACCTGCACAACCTTTCCGAGCTCCACGTCCCAAATAACGAGCTTCAGTACCTTCCTGCCGAGATCCTTCGTCTCAAGCTAGATGTCTTCACCTGGTTCCCAAATCCATACCTTGTCAAGCCACCAAACACAGGCGTCCTCACCGTTCGTCCGCTGCTCTGCCACCGTGCAAAACGAATTCGCCAACAGCACTCGTTGAGCCATCTTGCCGAGCTTGACGAGGCCGATGAGGCTTCTTCCACCACCCCTATCCGCCACGAGGCAGACGGAGTTTCGGAAATTGTCCCAGTATCGCAGCAGCCACCGCCCCTCATTCGGGCCCCGGCGCTCGGTTCTACCCGTCAACAGCGACAGATGGACCGCACTCGCTCTGATGTGCAAGTCGAAGGTTTCCTTGCCAGAGGCATCGATCGCCTCGGTATTGGCAGCTTTGCATCTATCAGCGAGCGTGATGCCGATGCCGACGACGATGGCTTCGATGACGACAGCACAGACGTCGCTGATACCACGCTCGACCCTGATGACACCGCTTCGCAGCCTTCTGCCTTGGCCTCTTCGGCTGCGGGCGCCGCTAGAACAGAGGACGAGGCTGAGCGAGAGCGCGAGCGTATTCTTGAGGCAGCTTTCGCAGAAGACGATGGCGCTGAAGCATTTGACTTGACGCCTTCTACAGGGCAAGGCGCTCCCACGCGAAGCAAAGTAGCTGGTCGTTCGCGCGTTCTTGGAAACAAGCAAGTCTCTGGTTTGCCCAGCTTGCAGGAACTGTGCATTCGCAAGCTTCTCAGCCCCTATGATGTCGCAGAAGCCGAGTCGCAGGGTGTCGCCTCCCCTTTCCTTTCACCAGTCGTGCAGACCTCAGGCGGACCACAACGTCGTCGTCGCAGCAGCACCAGTAGAAGCAGCTCACGTCAAGGCACGCCATTGCTCTTTGAAGCTCAACGTAACCGTGCGACCTCGTTTGGATCAACCGCTTCGCGCAGCAAAAGCTTCAGCTCGAACGGTGGACCAGAAGACAGCAAGTTTGGCAAAAGAATCCCGACGCTGCTTGAAGCTTATGAGAACGGCACTCTGCAGAGTTTGGTTGGCGAGCTAGGTCATGGACTTGTCCCGATGCTGGAAGCGGCACGCCGCAGTGCTACTCAAGATTGGGGCACGAGGGCCAGGATGCGAAGCAGCTTTTCCGCAGCGACCAAGCGCAGTGGCTTTGCACGCACGCAATCAGTGGTAGATGCCTTCCCCGCTGCTTCCAAGCTAGGCGACAACGTTAATCCGTCTGAGACAACTGTTTCGAAGCAGCAAGTGATGGAAGATGAGGCGTACGATATCTTTGGAGGTGTCGAAACACCAGGCTCGCTTGATCGTGGCGATGATGCGTGCAGCAATCCATGGTTCTCACGCTGCCCTAATCCTAAACACTGTGAAGAACGATTGCGCGAGTCGCAACTTGGTGGCACGAGGCGTGCAGGGGATATTGCTTTGCACCGTGGCAAGCGTGGCTTCGGTTCAACAAGCAGTGTCTCTAGCTTGGGCACAACTCTTGGCGGAGGCAAAGTCGAGACTGGATCTGTTGACATGGAAAGGGTATCATCCACGGCCGCAAGCTCGGACAGTGGCGCAGCCCCCACGTCGCCCTTGTCTTCATCGGCTTCATCTTCTGTGGGTACTGTAGGCGGCTTTGCATCGACATCGACATCTTCAATCCCATCTCAACCAGAATCACAAGTCGGAGGTGGGATGTCTTTCGCTGGCCAGCAGGTCAGATTTGCACCTCACAACACCCAGCGAAGCTTTGCAACATCAGGTCTCGGCCGTACATGGTCTTCAAGTCGACCAGCGTTTGGATCTGATCGCGGCATGGCACGACCAGCGAGCACACAGTTTGTGCGTGGCTTCTCAACTTCATCTGCTCTGTCAGCATCTGGCTTGAACCGAAGCACGTCATTTGGTGCAGAGGCGGCTGAAGACGAACGAGACTGGCCTTTGACCGAGCAAGAGCATCGACAAGCTCCTGTCTTCAGCACTCCTGGAGAGACGCGACTCGAGTGGGTCTCACACATTGGCGGTATTCGTGTTGCCAAACTTGGAGAAGCACAGGTGGAGCTGGACGACGACATCCCGTCGAACAGCGGAGCAACTCCGTCTGAGAGCGGAGACGGATCGCAGCCGAGCTTGCTTGGAGCCATGCGCGGATTTGAAAACAAGGATTTGCTTCCTATCTTGTGGAGAGGCTGCAGACGAGGCTGTCTTGACTTCCTCGTCTAAGCGGAGACAGTCCGCAGCGACGCGGAGCCTTGTTCTTACTTGCCTTCTATCGTTCTCATGTTCATTGCAACCCATTGCATTTGGCTTCGCTTCATCTGAGTCAGTGTGCGTGCATGTGAAGGTCAGGCTGTGTCAGTAAATTAGTGTTCTATGCAATGCTTATCTTTTGACGTGCTAGCAGCTGTCAGAGTAAAGGCAGGGTTCCGAAGATCCGACAGTCCGGGCATGCGCACGGTTTCCAAGTCAAAAGCCAATTTTGATCTCGGGTCACGAGGCTGCGTTGCCGAGTTGAGGTTTTTTTTGAGCTCGAATCGTTCACAGCTGGCGCATTCCGGACAACGCCGTGAACAAGGCTGAAAGAGTATGCATTGTGACCATGTCGACCTTTTGCGATCACCACCTTGTCACATCTTCGTAGACTCTCCGTCACCACTTCCCACCTACCTCATACCGTCTCATTTGCGGGCAATCGGACATCTGTACAACAGCCGAAGGCTCATACGTTTCACTCCAGAGAACGCACCGTCGAACACAGGCAAGAAGTCGAGGACGAGCGCACAAGATGGCCTCCACAGGAACAACAGCACAGAACGGGGCAGCATCAGTACAGACTGGCCCTATCCTCCCACCCAATGCTTCTCGTCTCCCACAAACGGCTCAGCTCGATGCTCTGCTGACCATCATCCGAGACACAACGACCCCACGATCGGACTTCATCTTCTACTCTGACCGCATTATCCGTCTTTTGGTCGAAGAAGGACTCAACCACCTTCCCACAGTACCTAAGACAGTGATGACGCCTACTGGCTTTGAATACTCCGGTGTCTCTTTCCAAGGTCGTATCTGCGGAGTTTCTATCCTTCGCGCTGGTGAAGCGATGGAAGCCGGCCTTCGAGAGTGCTGCCGGAGTGTTCGAATCGGAAAGATTCTCATCCAGCGTGATGAAGAGACAGCGAAACCCAAGCTTTTCTACGCTAAGCTTCCAGAAGACATTGCAGAGCGCTGGGTGCTGTTGCTCGACCCAATGCTTGCCACTGGAGGAAGCGCTATCAAGGCAATCGAGGTATTGATCGAGAACGGTGTAAAGGCGGAACAGATCCTGTTCTTGAACCTGATCGCGAGTCCGGAGGGTCTAAACAACATGTACAGCAAGTTCCCACAAGTCAAGGTAATCTCGGCATGGGTAGACGAGAGGCTGGACGAAAAGAGTTATATCATCCCTGGTCTTGGTGATTATGGTGACCGATACTACAGCGGTTGAAAGCATCACTGGACACAGACGAATTGTACATGACATACACCACGCACACTCAGAATCGAGCTTGATGGAATTATATCACTTTGCAGCATCGCCTATATCTCAGAAGGAACTGGATCCTGCCACTACATCACGCAGTCCAGACAGAAGTTTGCTATATTCCACGAAGAAGATTGCATGGCTGGGTATACTGTTACCGGTAAGATCTCAGACAAACTTGACACCTTCGCCATCATCGGCTTCAGTGCCGGCAAAGATCTGCGCCTTTCCTTGTGAGCTGAGATGTTTCAAAGCTAGCCTAAGCATGGGCAGTGGTAGCTCGTAGAACTCTGCAAAGTTTCAGGTTGAAAAGCGAGATAAACAGTCAGTGTTTTCTCCTCCCACAACGGTTGTTCAGCTCATCGGGGCGTCACTCACCTTGACCTTCGACTAGTTCGCCCTGATTCAACTCAAAAAGTGTCATGATACTCTTGTTCTGACCTGTTTGCAAAACCCAATCATAGATCGCATCTCCCCACTGCGCCGGCGTCTTCCAGTAGATGAAAGCTTTTGAATTTGCTCCTGCACTGCCAGCACTTTTTGCTTTCGACGTCAGCTGCTCTTCCCATGCCGCTTGCTTGTGTTCGACCAAGTCTGTGAGTACTTGTCGTATTGATTCGGGTGAAAGCGAGCGCTGTATTGATCTGTTTGCGAAGAGGCTCTTATGGGGATCTGCGGCTTCGGTCTTTGCTGCGACATCGGATGTACCGGGCAAAGGTGAGAGGGAGAAGATTCGATGATAGCGGCAGTAGTCTAATATGAGCGCTCTCCATTGTGACAGTTGTTGACCACGAGAGACAGGATTCGGCTGAAGCGTGTAGAATGGTGGAAATGCGTGGACGGGCGGATACCGGAATGTCTTGCTGTCTGATGCAGCAGCTGTCGTTGCGTTGGCTGACGAACCGGAATTCGCTGACTGAGAGCCCGCTACTGCTGCCATCGTTGAGGCTTTGTCCACGTGTCGAAAATGATGCCAATATCGTAGATGTGAGGATGCAAGAATGTGATCGTGTGAAGAGGTTGCGAGAAAGTCTTGCTTGATTGTGATGCCAAGAAGGTGGAGGAGTTAGAGGAGTTGCATCGGCTGGACCCCGATGGCGCGAGTTGGTCTGAGCACAACTGTGCTGCTTTCTTAGTTCTGCGCGACCCTGTCGGCTGATCCGTGTCCGCGTCCTGGACAGCTCATCCGCTTTATGAATTCCCGCCGACAAGCGGGAGCGCTCAATCCTCGGCGCCACCGCTTCATAAACGGCTCATTTATTTGTGGCAGCAGAAGTCTGCGGTTTGGGCACAAACCTTTCGGTGCAATACCATCAAAGACAACTTGCGAGGTCACACGTACGGAGCTCAACAATGAGCGAGCGGGGTCAAGTCGAGACTGTCGCGAGGCACTGCTGGAGGGCATGACCGCTTAACGCTTTTTCTTCTTCTTTTTTTTTTCTTTGTATTTTTCTTTTTCTTCTCTTTTTTTATGCTCGCTTCCACCTGCAGAAGCGGATCATCAGCCAATCACGCTATCAGCGGCCGTCTGAGCGCGGACCCTCGCTAAGAAGACTCGCCAATTGCATCAATTTAGCTTTGCGCGTTGACCTGCGCTCCGGCAAAATTGCAGTCGCGCTTCTCCAGTTGCAGAAGACGCTTCGCTCGTTCGCTCTTTCTTCTCCATCCGTCGTCGTCTCGCTCCACACACGACCATCATCTCAAGAGTCGAGCCGGTCCCCATTGTCATCTTTAATTTGGGCCTTTTGATCTGCTCTTCTTTCGATCCATAACAACATTTCTTCATCTTCGCGTCTTCCTTCACCGCTCAGCCTGCAGCAAGCACGCCTCTTTGGTCGGAAAAGACAGTCATTGTGGAATCGGCCCACGCCCTAGCAGAGCTCGACAGCGCCTTGACTTGAACGAGACATCAACGACGGACTCATTGCAACGAGCAGAACTCTCAACATGCCGCCGCCGCCACCGCCTCCTCACCATCCATCCCAACGATCTCCACCTGGAGCTTCGTCTTCTTACCACCCGGCATCCCAGCGCAACTATCCAGTCTCGCCAAGCAGTACCGGTCGCCCGTTACCACCTCTTCGGCCACCGTCTCGCACCTCTTCAGCCATGGATGACCCAGGCAGAGAACGATGGCGTCAATCTGGCCCAACACCTTCGCCACGCTCCGATGTCATGAACATGAACTCGCTTCTTGGTCCTTCGGGCGCACCCGACCCGTCCGACCCAAGGCACATGATGTACGAACGCGAACGTGAGCGAGAGCGTGATCGAGACCGCGGATGGGAATGGGAACGTGAACGCGAGAGGGAGCAGTGGGAGAGGGAGCGCGAAAGGGACCGCACTCGTGGAGGTATGTATCCTGGTGGACCCTCCTCTCGCAACGCCCCTCCTCCGCCGCACCCCGGCGATCATCGCTCGCCTATCATACCCTATGGACACGCATCTACCAGTCCGTCATCTCAGTCTGCTCCATCGAGACGCAAATGGAGCGATCCCAACGTGGAGGATGCTCCACCAGGCTACCAACGAGAGCGAGAATGGGAACGCGAGCGAGAATACGAACTCGAAAGGGAGCGCGAGATGCGATGGAGAGCCTCTCAACGACCTGGCGGCGCTCCCGATATGCCACCCTCGCAGCATGGTCGTGGTCCCAGTGGTGACATGCGCTATGGAATCGGAGGTCCTCCTCCCGGCATGCCTGGCGAGCCATCACGCAGCCCCCGTGAGCCGTATCCTTCTTCTTTGCCACCTCGCAGGAGCCCAGCGCCAGGTCTTGCTGGTCGTCCAGGCCCTGGTGGAAGGGTGCGCGAGCCAAGTGCTGATGTACCTCTGGCTGCCATGGGTCCCGAAAGCTCTCCCCGACACGCACCTTACCTTGGCCCCTACGACGACCCACGGGCCGGTCCCATTCCTCGCCATGGCGGAATGCTGCCTCCTGCAGGTCGCTCGCCCGAGCGCATGCGTGCTCCTCTCTCCTACGGACCCTATGATGGACCCATCTCAGAGCGTGAGCTCATGCAACGCGAAAGGGAGCGTGACCGCGATCGCGACATGATGGCAGGCGATCGATACGGTCGTCGCATGCACGGCGAACCCATGATGATTGACGAACCAATGTATGACCGCTACGGTCCTCGTGGTCCGCCCTCTGGCCCTCTTGGCCCGCCTTCTTCCAAGTCTGCGAGTGGTCGAGGCTTCGATGACCGTGGACCTCCCCCACCTCTCCCTTATCCACCACCCAGCCCTACACAAAGCCGCGACGGAGATCGTCGCAAGGAAAAGAAGCCGCAGGCTGGCGTCAGTGCCAATGCCTCTCGCGAATCGTCGGTACCGGCTCAATCTCGACCTCTGCCTCCTCACTTCGAAGCTGATCGTCGAGGACCTCCACCACCCATGGTGCCCGGTCGTGAACCCTCGGTGAAGCTTGACCCTGCCGTCGGACCTCCACGTCGCGCACCTCTCTCGCCCAGTAGTGAGCGCGGTGCTCCGTTCGGACCGCCTCACCGTGGACCTTCGATGCCTCCATACGGCGGTCCCCCCTCTGAACGGGACTTGCGTGAACGCGATCGCGAAATGGCTATTCAGCGAGAGCGAGAGCTGGAGGCCGAACATGAACGGGAACGCCTGCGTCAGCGAGAAAGGGCCGAGCGCGAGAGAGAACGTGAACTGGAGAACGAGCGAGAACGCGAGCTTGAGCGCGAACGTGAGCGTCGTCGCATGGAAGAACTCGAGCGCGAACGTCAACGAGAGCGTGAACTGGAGCTGGAGAGGGAACGCGAGCGTGAGAAGGAGAAGGAGCGCGAAAAGGAGAAGGAACGGGAGCGTAGGGAACGTCGTCGAGAGAAGCAACAGGCTGAGAAGATGGCCGCGATGGAACGAGAGAAGGAGCGTGAAAGGCATGCTCAGGCACAAGCACAGGCACAAGCTCACGCTGCCGCTGGAGCTGCTGGACAAATGCATCCCGGCGCTCTCGGCGAGCTTCCACCTCACATTCGACCACCTCCTGCAAGTCTTGAGGAAGTGCTGATTGCCACAGCACAGCAGCAAGCAGCTGCATTCGGTCGAGCACCCAACATGGCCGATTTCCACGCTGCTGCTGCCGCCATTGGATACCCGCCGGGAATGCCGCTTCCTCCAGCTATTCATCCCGCCATGTTCGGTGGCATGGGGCCTGGGGCCGAAGCTTTGGTGCAGCACCAACCTCATGTCATCCGTGATCCCAATGCTGGACCCCGGGTGGACAGTGAACCGGTCTGGCTTTACCTCGAGCTTTGCGAACGTGATGAGTCGATTCGTAGGGCTGAGCGTTTGCCGCTCGATGTGCTTGCTGACGAGCAGAAGGATGAGGTTGCAGCTGAGCTCGCCGGTGTTGCACCCGAAGGTGGTGAGCAGGCTGTCGCTGCGACTGAGCCYCTTGCAGACGGCGCTCCCGCTGCTGACACTGCTCCAGCCACAGAGTCTGCTGTTGCTCTTGAGGGTGCTGGCGACGGCCAAGCAGCTCAACCTGCCCGGCCGGCTCCGACACAAGATCCCACCATTCCCGTTGTCGAAGCACCCGTCGACCCCCTCCCACGCCATCTCATCGGAATGGACAAGGGACGTCCCGTTCGACACCTTGGCTCATGGATCTACGATCCCACCGTCGACCCTCTCTTCCCTGCCGAGCTACTTGCACGCAACGTTGGTTCGACGCTCGAGGTGCGCATTTCCGGCGACCTGCTCAGCTGCGGTGGCCGTGGAGGACCTCATTGGGAGCACTACCGCACTCTAGAGGCGGAATGTCTGGCTCGATGCGAGATTGGCGACCCGCTCAAAGATCTGCTTGAAGGTGATCGTGGCAGAGTGGCGCTCAATGGGGATGGGAACAATTGGAGGCTGGGATGGAGAGGAAAGGAGCACGCCAGGATGAGTTTGGAGATGCGGATTGAGGAGAAGATTGCCGAAGCGCAATTGTTTGGGCAGAAGATTCCCGCTTATGTGGCGAAGCAGAGCAAGGCTGAGACAGGCGAGGCTAAGGCTCAGGAGGCTGAAGCAGACGAAACAGCCAAGGAAGGAGAGGCTACCGAGGCCAAGTCTGCTACAGCGACGGCGGAGGCTGGCCACGGTGCAGCTAGGGACTTCTCGCCATGGCGATTCTGGCGTCTGAACCCTCTATTGCGCCGGAAGCTCTGGGGTACCGATGTCTACACCGACGACTCGGACGTCTTGGCCATGTGCGTACACGCAGGATGGGTCGAAGGACCTTCTCTCGAAGCTGAAGGCATTCCTGCCTGGGTCCCTCCTGGCCGCGCCGCTCGAGCATGGAATGGCCTCACTGCTAACTCCTCCGCCTCCAAGCCCTCCACTATCAACACCGCTGCAGAAGGTGACGTCGAAATGACCGACTCTGCCAACTCCAAACCCTCCTCCACTCGCAAGCCCGTTAAGATCGAACCTTCGTGCGATCTATCTGTTATCCTACGCATTGCACCCAAGCTCATCGCCTACAAAGGCTGTCAGCGCGGAGGGATCAAATCCAGATCGTGGGGAAACTCGCACGATGGAGTCTCACTCGTGGTTGAATCTGTCGAACTCAAGCAGCCGGGCTATGCTCAAAGTAAGGGAAGGAAGTCGGCCAAGGCTAGGATCGAGCAGTTGGCTGCCTTCCGTGCTGCGACTGGGGCGGGCGAGAAGCCAGCAGAGAAGAGGGAGGCAGAGGTCGATTTGAAGAAGGTGTTGAAAGATACTCAGATTGTTTCGCTTGCTGAAGTTGTGAGAGGTTTGAAGAGGGATAGGGAGGAAGGTGCGGAGGGCGCGGGAACTGGGGAGAAGAAGAGGTTGTTTTGGGAGGTTCAATGATGTATGTCACCCAAGGTTTGGATAAAAGAACAACGCATCAAACACACAGAATGAACAACTATCGGAACACAATCCCAGCAGACTGAATGGATGAATCACGAGCATCGTTGATGATTACGAATGAGCGTCTCGATGATATAAATGCAAGGTGAAACAGTAAGAGTGAGAAAACCCCCAGCTCTACTTCTTAGAAAACTTCCTCAAGGGATCAGACTTCTTTTTTCCCTTGACACCGTTGCTCTTTGCTGCAGAGCTTCTGCTCTTGCCACTCTTTCCAACTTTTTTCTTCCCATCTTTTCCATCGACCTGTTTGTTCTTTGGCACGTAACCCTTGTATCCGCTTCCACCACTACCGGTCAACTTCGAATTCGGGTTGATAATCTTCGGCACCAAGTACTGTGGTACATGTTTTAGATGTCCCTGTTGTGCTCTACTGTTGAGTAGCGCTTTATCATGTTGCAGATAGCTAAGGTCGTCCGGGTGATCTTCGAAATGAGACTGGAGTTTGGTGCTTGTCAGAATCTCCTGTTTGAGCTCTTTGATCCGTGCTTCACGAATGAGAACTTTGGTGATGGATTTGAGCGTGTCTCCAACACGGTAGCGGAAACCTTCGACGGAGGAAGAGTCGTAGTTCCATTCTTGTAGTTCACCACCGATTGCAGAGGTTGAACGGGAGATTTTGCGGAAGGTAGATTCGTCTCGAACAGTGGATGGACAAGTGAGGTATTTGGATTTACCGTATTCGGAAGAAGGGACGATGAAAGAAAGGGATGTACCGGATGCTCCACCTCGTGCAGTTCGACCAATTCGGTGGATGTAGCCATCGACGGTGGTGGGAAGGTCAAAGTTAATAACGCAAGAGACGTTGACAAAGTCGACCCCACGGGAAACGCCGAATTCGGCAGAAGAGGATTTCTTATTCCCCTTTGACTTCTTGTTCGACTTCTTGGCGGAAGTCTCAGATTTGCGCTTCTTCCCCGCTCCTTCGTCCTCAGCTGCTGCCTCCTCCTCGTCTCCTTGCACTTCCGCTTCTTCCTCGTCTTCCTCCTCGTGATCAGCATCCGCTTTGCCCAGACCGGTAGGCTCATCCGTAGCCACAATGTAATCAAACTTTCCCTTGTTGAACTCCTCCACGATACTGTACCTCGAATTAATAGGCAATTCGGCATTCAGCACACACGCCCTCAACCCAAACTTCTCCAGAAACAACTTCAACCTATAACCCCTCTCCAGCTCGTTGACAAACAAGATCGCTTTACCCCGAATCAGCTTGAGCTTGAGAATGACATAGACCAGCAAGAACTTGTCCTCTTCGCTAGTCTTGGTATAGAACTGAACCAAGTTGGATGCGGATGATTCGTCCGATTCGTTCAGTTTGAGAACAACAGGATTTCGGAGAAGAAGTCCTTTGAGTTTAGAGACGTCTGAGGTCATGGTTGCCGACATGAGAAAAGACTGAAAATGCGACGGGAGGAAGTTGCCGGAAAGGAGGGACTTGACATCCGAATCATGGCCATAGGAGAGAATGAGATCGGCTTCGTCGATTGCGAGCGATTCCATACCCGACTTGAGATCAAGAGAGGAGTTTTGGAGGTAGGTGAGGGCTTTGGATGGGGTTGCGATGACGACATCAGGTTTTTCGCTGAGCAACAAACGCTGTACCTTTTCTGAAGCATCACGGGCGACATTGACCAATCGAATATCGTCGCGAACGTACTCAATGATGACAGAGAGATGTCGGAAGACTTGCTCCGCCAGCTCTCGTGTAGGCACCAGGACAAGGGCTCGTGTGAGCTGATGGCTGGGATCTGATTTGGCAATAGCGGATTTTGCATCGAGCACTTTCTGCAGCAGTGGAAGGCCGTATGCTAGTGTCTTGCCTGAACCAGTACGTGCGCGAGCGAGAATGTCTTTGCCGGCAAGTGCGAGTGGGATCGCTTTCTGCTGAATGGGGGTGGGAATACCGAATCCGAGATCAGCAAGCGCTCTGAGGAGTCGTGGGTCGAGAATGTGGGAGAAGACATTGAAGCCGAGTCGCTCTGCATCTTCCTGGCTGGGAAGCTCGATGCCGTGCTTGGTGGCTAGCGAGCTGTTGGATGTAGAAGAAGCAGCGCCGTTGGGGGCATCGGAGGTGGATGCGGTGCTCTTCTCTGGCGGCAGAAGCGAGTCTGCCTTGACTTTGGACGATGATGCTTCCGACATGTCTCCTCGGTTTCTCTGGTCGGTGTATGATATGAGGATCAAGGTGAAGAGAAGAGGAAGAAGCAAAGCAGCAATTCTAAAGACCCTGAGTTCTGTGTGTCTCTCTCTGTGCTTTTTCTCGAAAAATTTCCAAGTCTTGTGTTCGGCATTCGGTGTGGAGTTGCTGCAGAAATTCTTACCGGCCGAAATATTTTGCGTTCGGAATTCGGTTTTGGACCCTGCACTTTTCGACGTGACACTCTTGACCCTTCCATTCTTGTGTACACTTTCTGCATTCCACTCAGCCACCACCATCACTACGCCACAAACACAACCATATACCCCTCCGAGCATCAGCCTTAGCATCACAGAAGACGTCACCCAGCCTGAAACCAAGTTGTCTTTTGCTCGCCCAGCATGGCCTCCTACCTAGCCTCGATCTACGGCATGGAGCAAGACAAAGTCAATTGTTCCTTCTACTACAAGATTGGAGCTTGTCGACACGGTGACCGTTGCTCCCGCAAACACATTCGACCCCCATACTCCTGCACACTCCTCCTCTCCAACGTCTATCGCAATCCACGGCATCATGAACAAGATTGCACCATCACCGATACCGAACTCCAGCAACAATTCGATGCGTTCTACGAAGACATGTTCACCGAACTAGCCAAATACGGCGAACTCGTCGAAATGCACGTCTGCGATAACGTCGGCGATCATCTCATCGGCAATGTTTATGCAAGGTACAAGTACGAGACAGATGCACAGCTCGCGGTAGACGCACTCAACGATCGATGGTATGATGGCAAACCGTTGTTCGCAGAATTGAGTCCAGTGACAGATTTCCAGGAAGCTTGTTGCCGGCAAAACGAGACGAACGAATGCAACCGTGGAGGTTTCTGCAATTTCATGCACTTGCGATATGCTTCAGCACCGATTCGAAAAGAGCTCAATCATCAACTAGCGGTAGAATTACGAAAGCGAAAGGAAGAAGGAAGGTCAACAGCGGCGGGAGTCAAGAAGAAGTTGGGTTGGAAGGAGAGATTGGCTTTGGAACAGGGTGAAGACCTGGCAAAAGTTGAGGAGGGAGCGGAGAGTGCAGAGACAGAAGGAATGAAGAAGCGCGATTGGAGAAGCGGAGGGTCAGGGGGTGATTGGAGAAATCAGCCGAGAGCGGAAGAACGAGAGTCGACAGAAGGTGAAAGGGATGGCGACGGTGACGGTGACAAGGGTGAGACAGAGCAGTCGAAGCAGGAGCAATCATGATCGTCTTTCGAAATTTGCATTTTCTATCTTAGCATTAGCAATTCAAAATACCCGTACTTCCTTCATGCGTGTAAGCATCAGCACAACTTGGATTGTCGAGTACGTTATTTGCAAAGTCAAAGAGTGAGAGTCCGAAAGTTGACGGAAGCAAAGATTGTGAATCCGAAAGTTGACGGAAGCAAAGAGTGCGACTCCGCAAAGTCGCGGAAGACATCCGTCAGACAGCGGGCTGCGTGGACGTTGAAGCGAAACCATTCACGAAGTGGGTTGTATGCGAACTAAACTCTCTCCGTGCAGCGACGGACCGTGTCATTCCCATTCAGAAACGAAATGAAATGCCTCGAGCCTGCGCGAGGAACATCTCCGTTCAGCAACGGACCTCATCATATCGATTTTTGAGCAAGAGACGAAGCTAGCGCGGCCACTTCTCCGCGCGTTACCGGACACTTCTGCTAAATGGTTCAAGACGAACAACAGAAGGTCCGAACACGCACCGAGACGCAAAACAACAATCTCAGACGAAGTTGCACAAAGACAGCATGGTCGTGTACAGGTCGTTAAAGTTCCATTGCGAAAAAAGGTATACATTGTGCGAGCGAGCACAGAAGCAAGAGGAAACGGGTGGTAGTCAGAGTGTGATGAACACTTTGACGACCGTAGAATATGGAATACAGATACTTTCGTGTCAACTAGTGCTCGGTGTAAGAGCTCCCTGAGAAACATGAAGTTCGTGACATTCTAAATGAAAGGAGGAATATGGGTGAAGCAAAGTGATGAACACCAAGCTTACTTGAGCTCCTTCTCATCAGCTGAGTCGCTTCCAGGAGTGCTGGCCTGACGGAAGACAACACCCTCAGCCTTGACAGCCTCGATGTCGCGAGCCAGAGCACCTGAGCCCTTGCGAGTCTTCCAGGCGGGAATACCAGACTGGAAGATCTCATCAACCTCCTCGAGCGTCTTGCCTGCCGTCTCTGGGAAAGCAAAGAAGACGTGGATGGTCATAGCAACAGTGAAGCAGCCGAAGATGATGTAGCTCTTCCACTGAATGTTGTGGAATGCGGGGGGAACAAAGTAGCCAAGAGCGAAGTTGAAAGCCCAGTTGCTGGCAGTCGAGACCGAGTTGCTCTTGCCACGCAATCGGTTGCCGAACAACTCTGGAACGTAAATCCAAGAGACCTGTATACATAAATCGGTTCAGAATCAAGTTGGTCAGCTTCTATACTTCTTCTGGAGGCCTGAAAAGGCCTGATAGGAGCTCGTTTCAATACATACAGGACCCCAGGTAGGCGCGAACGATGCAACAAACAGGTAAGAGCAAGCAATAACAGCCTTGGAAGCAGGTCCTTCGACCTTCCATCGGACGACGGCGTTGCCCGAGTTAGGGTAGTAGCTACCGTAGTTGGCCATAAGACCGGCGACGGCGAAAAGCCAGATAGTCATCAGGGTGGAACCAATGAGAAGAGTAGGTCGGCGGCCCCATCGGTCGACGTAGAGGAGGGCAGGGACGGTCATGACGACGTTGATAACGTATTGGATACCGTTCGAGACGAGGGCGATGTTTCCGGTGATGCCAGCCATCTCAAAGACGTACGATAGATAGTACATCATAACATTCATACCGGTGAGCTGGGACCAGATCTGGGTGAACATCGCAATGTGAGTGCGCCATGCATTGCCGTGCTTGAAGAGGTCAAGGTAGCCAGAGCCCTCACCCGAGCTCTCCTCGATGTTGGTTACGATCTCGCGGTATTCGGCCTGAACTTCGACCGCGTTCTGGTCACCGTTGGCGTGAACCTGAGCAAGGATCTCGAGAGCCTCTTCGTTGCGGCCCTTTGTGATGAGCCAGCGAGGAGACTCGGGCATCATGGGGATGAGAGCCATGAGGACGATAGCGGGGATCATCTGAATACCCCACGGAGCTCGGAAGGAAGCAGTTCCTCGACCATCCTGTTCGCCGTTGATTCTGTTGCCGATAAAGCTGCAGCCGTAGCAGACGAAGAAGAAGATGCCTGGAAGCAGCAGCCGATTTTGAAGTCGATACGGACGCACAGTTATGTTGGGCAGATGAGGGGAGCAGAAAAAGAGAGACTTGTCAGCTCCATGGTCGGTGAGATTCGAAACGCTCCTTACGACGAGCGATACTTACAGATACCCCAGGTGATTGCCCACTGCTGGCAACCGACGAGACGACCACGAATACGGGAGGGAGAAAGCTCGGAAAGGTAGACCGGAACCTGAGCTGAGCAGAGACCGACGCAGGCACCGTTGAGGATACGACCGACAATCAGCATGCCGATGTTCTGAACGGCACAGGTGAGGATGGAGCCAATAGCCCAGAGCACACAACCGGTGAAGATGGCGTAACGACGGCCGAAGCGGTCAGCGATGATACCAGAGAAGAGGGAGGCAATGAAGGAACCTCCAGCCATGGATGCGGTGATACCACCTTGCACATCGGCGCTGGGACCGGGGTTGCAGAGCGCGCCAGGACGGTCAGGGCACTCAGTGGTGAGCTTGTCATCGCCGAAGTAGACAAGATAGTTGGGAGAAGAGATAATCGCGGACATGCTAGAGATATCGAAGCCGAACAGCAATCCACCAGTACAGGCGAGTGCCGTAAGCACGTAGGGGTTGGTAATGCGACCCATGATGCAGAAGGTCCTTGCTGAGGTTGGGGTGGTGGGATGTGGGGCGAAGGCGAGGAAATGGGCTAGGTCTCTGCAGGTATTTATGGTGCTCTCAACGATCTTGGCTATGAGTAGAACCAGGCAGACCAGAAGTCGGCTGAGATCCGATGCAGTCCTCCAACCGGGCTCGGAAAGAGACCGCCAGCTAAGAGCGAGGAAGCGAAGTCGAGCTACAATGCCTGCGAGCTTTGCTACAGTCAACCCCAGAAGAGCGGAGAAGGCGTTTGGTGCCCCATGGAGACTCCATTTGGAAAGACGCTAGCGAAGAGCCACGAGACACCAGGGCTCACATTAGGGCTCACGTTGGGGCTCAAGCAGCACGACGAGGCGCGGGGCACGATTGGTTGGAGAAATCTGCAGAGACTGCACACTACCCTGCGGCATGGACGGAATTTCGGATGGACCGACAAGCGAGCATCAAGCAGAAACAGCACAACAGCATCGCTAGCAAGACAGGGGGTTCCAGCTGGCATTGAAGAGAGCCAGGATGGGAGAACGAATCAGGGCGAGGGGGGGCGAGGGCGAGGGCGAAACCTCGGTTGCGTGGGAGAAGCACATGCGATCGTTGTCGTTGTTAGGAACGTCCAAGATATGCGACGTGGTCTACATCTCGCCTATTCAACCAGTCTCTCTTTCGACCGTCGAGCTGTCACAGCAGAACAGCAGACCATCCAAAAGAGTGGTGGTGGTGAGATGACCATCGGCTTGACCGAAACAGGAAAACAGCGTGACTGTCAAGCATCGGCCATCCCGCAGTCATTAACCCACTCGCGGTCAATGACAGGCTGCCTTTTCCCGTGAGATGCACTCTCATGCAGTTCTCGACATGCAAGCGTGCATCCACGCTGTTCATTTGCTCCCCACTTCTCATGAATGTCAAACCACTGAAAAGAAGTGTGGGCACAAAGCTCAACCTTCATTTAGCAAGAAGGGATTGAATAGGCGGATATCGAAAGTTAGCCGGACAATTTTCTCCCTTTTTTTTCCTACTCCGCGTTCTGTGCATCAGACAGAAGCGAGGTTGAGAGCAGAGCATGAGAGCGGTGAGATTTCGCGGAGGAGAGTTCTCCGTCCCCATGACCGACGAACAGCGAGACAAACAAAAGTCATGCTTCCTGTCCAATTGAAATGTCTCGTTGCGGTACAGTCGATCCCAACCCCCTTCTTTTCTTTCCCTTTCCCCTTTTTTTCTTTTTTCTTTTTTTTCTCCCCCTTTCCAAAGGAGTCAGTGACTTTACCGGCGATACCGGCGGCGTCGAATAGCAATGTGAGGAAAGAACAGCTTTGATGCCGCTTAGGGTATTGACCGATGCGCTGTCAAGCCACCAAAACCGATCCTCTTCGAGATGCGGCCAACCCCGAAGCTTTGTCGCCTCCCTCAAACTTTACCCCGCAACACGATCTACCACATTGCTGTAGCTCGATGTCGACTGCAATTGAGCCTATTCGGCATATCTTGTGACGGGCATGTGGGAGTTTAAGTAGTCTGAAATCGGTACTGGCTGGAGCATTATCTAAGGAACAATGAACAAGAATGATCGAGTATTAATCAAAGCAGGACTAGGAGTGATGATGGATGCGCTCTAAGCGGCTTTGTCGCTGTCTCTCGGACTCTTGCGTCTAGAGAAGACAATGACAAGGTCGCAGGGCGCCAGTTAATTCTTTGCGCTTGGCCGGTGGTGGGCATCACACTGCTGTGCCTGAAGAGCTTACCCCGCGGTTCTGTATGGCTGTCCCACATCCATCGACTCATGCGACGAGCTAAGCTGCATACACCAACAGAAAGGTCTCAGCACAATGATCTCGGGGTAAGCAGCGGGGCACCACTCGCGAGAAAGAATGAAGCGGTCGTAAGTCGCACTGAAGCAGGACGAAGAACAACGGAAGGTCATCTGAAGTACGACAAACACCGACCAAGATGCGCCTCATCAGTAGATGCACATGACACTCGGTCTCGATGTTCGTAAGCTTCTCTTGACCCGATCGGTCGATGCCTTTTGGTACAGTGCCTTGAGGGGCAAGAGGATACAGTACACCCTGTACGGTACAGTTTAGTACTGTCTAAGCGAGGATGTACGAAAGACGAAAACACCGAGCTCCTCTCCCCTTTCTGACAACCCAATTGATTTTCGCTCTCAGCGTCGAAGCTTCTTTTTCTGTTGTTCACCCTGTTTTTTTCTCTCCGAAAGTACCGCTCAACTCTACTCCGCCCCTTTCTTGTTCTCAAGCCTGGAGCTCTCAAATACCGAACACCGATGCTATCCGCTCTTTCTCCGCAGGCTGACTTCTTTGACTGTAAGAGATTTCGGACCTCATGACCGCTTTTCATGCACGTGTTGCTCCACGAAATCGTTCCTTGTTCCCCCACTCTTCATTGTACCCCGTCTTCGCTTGTTCGACTTTGCCGAAAAGCAACCCCACTTCACGCTCCAACGTCGTTCCCTTTCATGCCTGCGGCAAGCATTGAGCTCGCAAGAGCTTTTGTGGCTTTTTTTTGTGCGATCCGAGGTCGTCCTTTAGTGAGCAGCAAGGCGGAAGTCATCGGAATTCTCGTTTTCACCTTCCCTTTCAGTTGGCCGGCTCTCTCGTTCCGGAGAACAGTACCACTTGACCCTTTACTTCTCCAATGCGATGCTATCCTACACCGTGCCAGTTCAGTCTCGGCCTAGTACCCTCAATGACTACAACGGGTCCGCAGTTTTGTCTCTCGTTCCTGAGCTTACCCTGCGTCGTCGGCTAGAAGATGGTACTTGACTCGCTTCTTTATCTCAGGAACAGCGCGCACAAGAGTCTTGCTACATGATTGAGCTTTCCAGCACTCTTCAGGCAGGTAGCATGTTCCGGCGCAACAAATGCTCGGAAATGCTGTTGGCCTGGACCAAAAGGCCCACTGCAGCCATTTCATCAACTCAGGATCTGGCTATCGAGCGTGAGGTCTGATCTAGGAACAGGTGCGCATGGCACAGTAATTAGCTCGCTGGCAGAGTGAGAGCGGCGTCTTGATGCTCGATGCCAAGCGCGGCAATCTCTTCAATCAATGCTCAGGTTGACCGTTGCATCAAACGTCTCAGAAGTCCGACTCGTAATTTCGATCTTGAGCGATCCCTTCTAAACTACCCGGACTGAGCTCACTCCGACAAATCATACCCGAACGACCGACAAGGCCGACTTTAAGATCTCACGACTTTGATACAAGGTGTTGTCGCAAAACGCGCACAGCGGTCACTTCGAGGGAATCGTACGAATAAAGAGTCAGAATCGGATTGGGAAAGAAAAGATGGGTACGGTATACAGAGTGAATTGGTGACTCAGAGAGTGAGAGACCGTGCAGACAGAATCGTGAGAGGCATCGTGACAGCGATGTCGAAGTCAAAATAGGGTTGGACTAATAGCTGGCACCAAACACAAGTTCTTCATCGAAGAGCTCGATGAACTGTTCGTTGAGAATACGGTACTTTTGGCCTCCAACGAACCGACGATATTCCTCAAGGATGGCACTGAGGTTCCAGCGTTGCAGCTTGCGGAAGCAGCCGACCACGGTGCCTGTTCGATGACGGCCCAGATTGCACATTACGAGCACGGGATACGTTGCAGGCTGGACGAGCAGGTGCAGTGCTTGCAATACCACTTCTTCCGTGATCGGATCCCAGGCATTGGTCGAGTACAGGACGCCGAGGTGATGCAGCTCAATGTTCTGATCGACACAGAAGTCGAGAAAACCGGGTTCTGGCTCTTCAGGTGCGAGCCAGATGACGCTCTTCAGGCCAAGCTTTTCGAGGAAGGGAAAATTGAGTTGGTCGGGTTGACCAGAACGATAGAAGTTCTCTTCGACCATGCCGTAGTTGGGTGGTGGCACCAGCATTTTATGTGTTACAATCCGCCAAGCGGCCGGATAGGGCTATCCGGCAGCGTAAGTATGTCGTGAGTATTGGTTAAAGATGTGTTCGTGGTCGCTGTGCGATGGACGATGAAAAGGTCGAGGAACTTTTGACGTTGGACCCTGAAAGAGGAATCTGGCTGGTGGACAGATCAATCAAGCTCAGCGTTGGACAGAGCAACACCAAATTCCTCCACTTGAAGCTCGGAACCGTTCAAAAATTCCATGCACTCGCGGACCCTTTCTGCAGCTTGACGCACACACACACACCGCGCTTAAGGAAGAAGGCTCAGTTCGTATACGACTCTTCCAACCCACCACATGTTCGCCAGTTGAGACTCTTCTCGTTTCCTACTCTGCGTCATCCTTGACGTCCGTATGACCTGTCGCGTCGCCATCAGATCACAGCATACGGCTGAAACATCCTAGTCTCCGCGTTGAGACGTGGTCAATCCGCCTAGTACCCGGATCCTCATTCTGTCGTCCGACAACAGTCGAGAGCCATATACAAGCACGAGCGCCTCGGGCCCTGATCATCTGCCACCATGGGTGTGCAAGGTCTCTGGCAGCTGCTACAGCCCGTAGCTCGACCCATTAAGATAGAGACGCTCGAGGGTAAGCGCCTTGCTATCGATTCGTCACTCTGGCTTTACCACTTCCAGATGGCCATGCGAGACAAGGAGGGTCGCACTCTTTCCAACGCTCACATTCTCGGATTTCTTTGGCGTATTCTCAAGCTTCTCTTCCACGGTGTTCGTCCAGTGTTCGTCTTCGATGGCGGTGCTCCTGTCATGAAGCGCAAGACCCTCTCTGGCCGAAAGGCTCGAAAGCAAGGCGCAAAGGAGTCTCATGCACGAACCGCAGAGAAGTTGCTCGCTGCTCAGATGAGGCAAGCTGCCATCAAGCATGTTGCCGACGGTCAGGGTCGCGCATCTAGTTCTGGCGCCCAGCAAGGCTCGGGTGCTGACGACGGCACTGGTCTTGGAGAGAACACCGTCTACTACGATGATCTTCAAGTCGGCAATCCTACGGCGTTGCCATCAAGAGACTTGCATTCTACCGAGCCAACCGGCTCAGCCGGACCAAGCCGCGAGAACAGCAGCTCTCCAACAAAGGGAGGTGGACGTAAGATCGACTGGCACAAGGATCCATATGCGTTACCCGATATGGAGAAAGACCTCACCTCAGTCGCCGCCGCCAACGGAAAGAAGGGTAGACGTAAGGACTATCGCTTTGCTACCGAGGATGAGTTGAGAGCTGTCATGAACACCATCGCACCTGAAGATCTCGACACTACATCCGAGCTCTTCCGTAGCCTGCCACCCGAGCTTCAATATGAACTGGTGGGTGATCTCCGCGCACAATCACGCATGACCTCCTACAAGCGTCTTCAGTCCATGCTTGCTACGGCGCCAACACCAATCGACTTCTCGCGCGCTCAGATTGCTGGGCTCAAGACTCGCAACGATCTCACGCAGAAGGTACTCACTGTAACCGACGAGATTGGCAAGGCCAACATCAAGGTGCCTATTCGCGTGGCTGGTGAACGCAACAAGGAGTATGTGCTCGTGCGCAATCCAGGCGCGGAGGGTGGTTTTGTGTTGGGTGTTCGGGACGCTGGAGCTACTCAGGAGAAGGCGATTGACGTCGACTACGAGCCTGAAGAGATCAACATCACTGATGACGAGGGTCAACATACAGAGTCGGACCCGGAACTAGAGATGGACGATGTCGAGATTCCAGTAGAGCCATCGCCGTCACGATCGGCCAGCCGTCCTGCTGATCCGGAGCTCGACGCATTGACGAAGGAGGCAGACCCACACACCCGCAAGGAGAAGGCACTTGAGCTACTTCAGGCACGTGCCAACTACCACGCCAAACAGAAACGTCGTGAAGCAGGTCTACAAGACGACGATGACGACCTTGAGCGTGCTCTTCGACCACGACGAAAGCGCGGAGACCGTCCTCTTTTTATCCGCAATCAAAGCGCCTCTTTGGCAGGCTCCAACAAGTCACCTGTACAAGACGAATGGATCGATGTCGATGCAGACTCGGAAGACGACGACGCTTATCAGATCATGCCAGACGTTGGCGACGAGCTCGAGGAGGACGAGGCTGAAGATCTCGCACGAGCGATCGCCGAATCTCGAGCATCAGCATCAGCATCGGCAACGACTAGAGACGATTTGCACGACGAGCCTAGACCATCACATGGTCTCAAGCTAGCGCACCGTAGCGGCGAACCAATATCGCTGCACGACGCTATGCTGCACCGTTCAACACCGTCTCCTGTTCGTACGAACCTCCCCTCCCGCCCGTCTTTAGCTCCCCAGACCGACGCTTCATTGCATGATGAAATCAATGATCTGCACGAAGCCGACCTCGATGAAGACGACTTTGAGGATGTCGAGCCACCGGAACCTGTTGCTCTGCAGGAGATCGAGCCACAGATGAATCAGCCTACTGCTCCTGCCACCGTCAGTCATGACGAGAGCCCCGCCGAAAAGCCAGATCGCATGTCAGAACTTGCCGCGCTGGTCGGTCGTGGCAGAAAGACAAATGGTGACGCAGCACCAGTACCCCCTCCACCTCGTAAGAGCTTGGCGGGAAGCCTTCGTGCTGCGCGTCGCTCCAATTCATCAAGCAACTTGCACGAAAAGTCGGAGCCTGCACACCAAGCAGAAGCTTCGAGCAAAGCAGACGACAAATCGTTCGAAAAGCAGGAAGTCACTTCGACACCACCACGTCCCCCCACGGGTCGGATGGGTCCGCCGCTGAGGTCAGCCTCGCAGCAGCGAATCGAGCTCGCAAATATCCGACCTAAGGTAGATCAACAGGTGACAACACCCCAGGAAGATCTGCCACCCACGCCAGAGGAGGTCAATCGACAGATTGCGATTGATATCGATGCCGACGGCGCCGATGACAACGAAGACTTCAAGGTAATCGAGCATGTGGCAGGTGAAGCTGTCAAGAAATCCAAGTCACGCCCGGAAGCGCAAGCTACAAAATCATCCACGATGCCAAAAGTTTCGTCGCCAAAGAAACCTTCGGCTGTACCTGATCCGACTCCCGAAACAGGCACCCTGCCGGATTCCACGGACGCTCTGCAAGATGCGACTGATGCGGACGCGTCGACTGAGCCTGCGCAGCCTGTGGCACCTGTGGTTCCCGACGATCCTGGCATGGCTGTCTCGCTGTCTGCACCGGAACAGGCATCCAATGGAGCTCAAGGTACCGGTGTTACAGAGCAAGGTGGCACCTCTGATCCTGTCGCTCTGGACAACATACCGGCTGCTGCAGCCGAACATATCGAAGAGCCGACACCCATGGAGGTCGGCTCCCCGGTCGAAGACGCCCGCGATGTTCCAAGCAGGCAGCAGACACCGATGGAGTGGTCGCCAACGCCATCACCAGAACCCGAGGCTGTGGTCATCGGAGCGGACGGTTTCCCGCTCCCTACTGCAGAAGAGCTTGATGCTCTAGACACCGAGGACGAGGATGAAATTGCAAGACTCAATGCTGATCAGAACGAGTTCGTCGCCTTCCTCAGTGCTACTAAGGGCCGTAGTCTGCTCGATGTCCAGAAAGAAGTCGAGAGCGAAGTCAATGCTCTTCGTGCCGAGTTTGCAAACAGTCGCCGTTCCGAAGAGGACATTACAAAGCAGATGGCGCAAGAGATTCAGATGATGCTTCGTCTATTTGGGCTGCCATACATCACAGCTCCCATGGAAGCAGAAGCACAGTGTGCTGAGCTCGTTTCACGTCGTCTTGTGGACGGCATCATCACCGACGACAGCGATGTGTTTCTATTCGGTGGCACGAGGATCTACAAGAACATGTTCAACAACAACAAGATTGTCGAATGCTTCCTTCTCTCCGACATGCAACGAGAGCTTGGACTTGATCGAGAGAAGCTCGTTCGCCTGGCTTACTACCTCGGAAGCGATTACACTGAAGGACTGGTGGGTGTCGGTCCCGTTGTCGCGATGGAGCTGCTCGCTCTGTTCCCGGGCGAAGACGGATTGCTCAAGTTCCGCGACTGGTGGATGCGTGTACAGATGGGAAAGGACACCGAGGAGCATACTCGAGGAAAGACGATGCGTCGTATCAAGAAGAACCTCCGCAGCAAGGTACACCTTGATCCCTCCTGGCCAGAGCCGGCGGTGCTTGATGCATACTACAATCCAACTGTGGACGAAAGTGACGAGCCATTCGCATGGGGTCTGCCAGATCTCGACAGCTTGCGTACTTTCTTGGGCGAGTACCTACATTGGCCAGTAACCAAAACAGACCAATACCTGCTTCCCATCATCGAGCGACAGAATGCACGCAATCGAGCCAGGGGCAACCAGACGACGCTCGATCGCAATGGGTTCTTTGACACTTCAGCTGGCACAGGCATCTACGCGGGAAGAAAGAAGATCACATACGGCAGCAACAGGTTGCAAGAGGTCATCAATGGGTTCAGAGCGGCGAATCGAGCCAACAAGGCTGGTGGAAATGCTTCTGCGGCGAGAAGAAAGCGTGGGCCTGACAGCGAAACTAGCAGCAGTAGTGACGATGACGAGGTGCAGGTGGTGGGTGCACGGATGCAGACACCAATGGTATCGGAGGAGATGCTCGGGAAGGAGATGGCTAAGAAGCGACCTATCGTACGTCGTGAAGAAGCAGCAGCGGCAGGTAGGGCTGAAGCGGAAGATGAAGCAGCGAGAGAAGCTAGACGTGCTGAGCTGGATGCCGCGATCGAAGCTCTCGAAGGTACGGCGCCGCAAGAATCCGGCACGGGGAAAGATAACACCTCCGCTTCGAAACGGAAGAAGAAAGCTCCCGAACAATCCGGCACAGTGGAAGATCACTCCTCCGCTTCGAGACGGAAGAAGAACGCGTCTGCCGGGACTAGCCGCGGTCGAAATGCAGCCACAGCCGACACGGCCGAAGATGACCTCTCCTCTTCAGCAAGTAGCTCCGCCGATGAAGTCGAAGAATCCCAGCCTTCAAGCAAGTCCGCTCGCACAACCACCCGCGGTAGAGGTAGAGGTGGTGGCCGGGCAAGAGGCAAATCTACAGCAGCATCAAGCAGAGGCACAACAACAACTCGAGGTCGAGGCCGTGGTCGTGGAGGAGCAAGAGCAAACCTACACGCTGCTCGAAACATGTCTCTCGACGACATCCATACGCTGCCTGAGAGCAGGAGTCCGAGCGTAGACCCAGCTACGCTCAGGGCGAGGAGTAGAAGGTCGAGTAGCGCTGCTAGCTCGTCCAATAGGTCGACTCCTGCAAGGTAATCACATGCCGTCGATTTGCGGAGGATGTGACGAGGAATAAAGCTTGTTTCATTTCATTCGTCCCGCTGTGGGTCTGATCAATCTTGACGGGTGGAAGTTGCCTGAATGATCGACCGCGAAGCAGCGGCCATGGTGGGTACATCCATGATATGCCTCTGATGCACATTATCAGCCCATCTGTCAAAGCCGAATGAAAGTGAATACAGCCATCTTAAGAACGTAAGACATGTAGTACTGTACGACATCAAGTTCATTTCAGTTGAGCCGACCATGAGCAAAGCGACCAACGCCAAAATTCTGATGGATTTTATTCGACAGCCTTTCACCTGTCAGAAAAAACCTAACGCATGCATATGGCGTACCTGCGGTTGACAAATTTCATTATTTCAACATTTCGTCCGTGCACTTTCTCCACAATCACCACCATCACCTCGATCTATCACAATGATTACGGATCTAATCCTGCTCCTTTTCCTCCTCGGACTCATCGGTGGGGTCCTAATGCTCGTCTCTGCATCCGCCGGCCCAACCACTTCCACCACCAAACCAAATGCAACAAAGCTAGGAGAAAGTGCAAGCATCAATTGGACTCAGGGCGAAGTCAAACT
This sequence comes from Ustilago shanxiensis, assembly GCA_019972555.1. Taxonomy (NCBI): domain Eukaryota; kingdom Fungi; phylum Basidiomycota; class Ustilaginomycetes; order Ustilaginales; family Ustilaginaceae; genus Ustilago; species Ustilago shanxiensis. The sequence continues at coordinate 666,256 of BPMX01000010.1, read as the reverse complement.
AAAAACAAATTACAGACCAGTAACACAACAGGAGATCTTGGAAAACGCAGAAAGAAAAGGTCAAGACGGTGGAAAATTCGTAACCCAACATGCTGACAGTTTTAGGTTTGGAAATAAAGATGATTAGGACACACAGAGTGGTGAATGTGGTGGATTGGATGTGATTATGGGTTCGAGAGTCATCTGTGCGGAGAAGTTGGAGATTGTCTGCCCTATCGAGAGGACAAGAACAATGTTGAGGCATAAGCAAATATGCTCAGATAACCACCCGCAGCGAAATGCATAATCAATCGCGACATGATGGGCTTATCTACTAAGCATCCTCAACAATGAAGCCTGCTTGTGCTTCTCCTGCCCTCGACCATGCAATCATGGTATCGCTGTTCACGAGGAGATTGTCCGACTGTATCATATTGTATCATTTTCAGCTGCTGCGCAGTAATCTATTTGCTACCCTGTCAATCTCGGCCCCGTTGACTCACTACATTCACACAGGCTGCGGATCACATTAGAGCTCCTGCCGCGAGTCGACCGTCGCTACGCACTTGTGTTCAAAAGCCTGTTTGACCTGACGAAGCACTGCCGTCGAGTGCTGGGAGAGTCAGAGAGTGGCTGTTCCACACCGTATCGTCGATAGCTGTGCTTTGGTTGGAAGAACGCAGGTCAGGATTTGTGGGTAAGATGGATGCAGCATCGTGATTATCCTGACATTGTCAGGGCTGAATTGGTGGCTCGAGCGAGCAGGGCTTCAGGTCGAAATGAAACCAACTCCCCTCGTTCAAGTGACGGTGACTCAATTGATACTAGTCACATCGAACTCAATGCAGGTACGAGTTCGCTTTCTACACAACGATCAAGACGATATCCATACACCTTACTTGTATCTGATTGAACGTGATTGCGAGTAGACTAAAAATACAGATGCGTTTGTTGAAAACCTAATTGTCAAAAGATGCGAAGATCAACGAGACTCGTTTCCTTTTTCAAGATCGGGTTGATGGTCGACCGAAGCACGTCGAGACGGTTGAACGCTATGATCGTCACCATGCCTCTTTGCATGTTTGCGTTCTTTCTTTTCTGCATACCACTGCTTGCCTTCCTCCTTCCTCTTTTCATCGTCGTTTCGATCCAGACTGAATTCTTTGGTGAAGAGGGTCGTCACAACGAAAGCGAGTAGCGTCAAACCAAGACCAAAGCGGAAGACGTTGCGGAATGCATGCACGTACGCCTGGAGAAGCTGATCTGAGGTCGCGGCATCGAAGGTGCCGTTTGTGATAACTTTGGGATTGCGTACCACTTGGGTGATGACGTCGGCGGGTAGGTTCTTGACTTGACTACGGACAGAGTTGTTGAGGATGGTGTAGCTGATGGCTAAGCAGAGAGTGCCTCCGAAGAGACGCATAAAGTTGCGTGTTGAGGTCAAGACGGCAAGATCGCGACGCTCGACTGCATTCTGTGCGGCCACAAGGGTAACTTGGAGTGTACCACCAGCGCCGAAACCAGAGAGCAGTAGGAAGCCAATGATATCTCCGATGCTGGAGTGTTCGTTCAGCAGACCAAGCAGACCCACGCCGATAGAGAAGATACCAAAGCCAGCGACGATGATGATCTTGTACTTGCCTGTCTTGGAGACAATGATACCGGCGATGGTCGAAGTAAGAGCTTGCACCACCATGAGTGGGATGAGAGTGACACCCGCTTTGACACCCGAGTAGCCTTTGACCACCTGTGTGAATTGCGGCACAAAGAAGAGGAGCAAGTAGAAGATACCACCAGAGCACATGGTCTGCACCAGAACACTGCAGACTGTGCCGATCTTGAAGAGTCGCATGGGCACAAGAGGCAGGACTGCAAATCGAGCCTCGACAATGGCGAACACGACAAAGATGACTCCTCCAAGGATAAGGGAGACGAGAACGTGTGGGCTATCCCACGCATACTGTTGACCACCCCAGTTCAGACCAAGTAGGAGTGAGACGGTACCGGCAAGGACGAGAGCTGTGCCGAGATAGTCGATTTTTGCAAGCTTGCTCTTGATACTGCCTTCGACCTTTTTGAGAGGCAAGAGAATGACGACGCTGATAAGAGCGACGATGATGATAGGAACGGCGATGATGAAGCACCAACGCCAACCGACAGTAGCAAGTGCACCACCAATAAGCGGACCACCGGCATTAGCCAAAGCGACGACGACACCTAACAGACCCTGGTAGGTGCCACGCTCACGGAGAGTGACAACGTCGCCGACAACGACCATGACCAGTGAGACGATACCGCCGCCAAAAGCACCAGAGAGCGCACGAAAGACGATGAGCTGAGTGACGGATTGAGCTGCAGCACAAAGAGCGCTGCCGATGAGGAAGCCGGTGAGAGCAAAAACGATGCATGTCTTCCTGCCGAAGATGTCGCTGAATCTGCCATAAAGAGGACTAGCTGCTGTAGATGTTAGAAGGTAAGAGGTGGAGAGCCAAGAGGCTTCGTTGCCGGCATGAAAGGAGGCGGTGATGGTAGGAAGGGCGGTACTGATGATGGACTGGTCGAGAAGAGCGACGAGCAATGCAGCTGAAAGACCGGCAAAAGCGACGATGACTTGCTTCTTTGGGAGAAAGTTGGTCTGGTCCTGCAACACTACTTTATGTTCTGTGTTGCTCTCCGGTGTTGGAGCAGCTGTGGTGGCATCATCGTGGTCATGGTGATGTTGGTCGTGATCGTGCTGGCTGCCATGTGAGTCGCGACGAAGGCCGTGCGATGAATCTTCTGAATGTGTATGGTCGAGCTTGGACCCAGACTTGGACGAGTGGGAACGCTCGAGACTGCTGCGAGAACGTGATGGATGATATTGACCCTCCAGGTCTGGTGGCAGTGTCGTCGTAGGTGACGATGATGTTATCGGGGACGGTAATGCTGATGTTGACATTGTGATGACGTCGACTACGGCGCTGTCGGAGTCGGACTGATGTGCTGGTTGTGCCGTAGAAGGCTTTTGATCAGATATTGATCGTGTCATAATGTATGATAGCGATGGACACGGCTTTGATGGAGGTTGGAGATGCTTTGATAGGTTATGTATAAGCCCTTGTGTTTTAGGCTTGTAGATTGAGTGAGCTCATGCCAGATGAGATGTACCTCAATACGAGCTAGGACAAGGGACTTTTGTATAGATGTGGTGGAAAGGAAAGATGGAGGAGGATTCCTGAGTATGGTATCAGATGGTGAGGGAGGCTATGTCAGCGGCGATAGCGGAAGACAGAATAGCTCAAGCAGCATGCGGAGGGCGGCAACAAGCGAGACTGGTTAGTGTCAATCACAGAGAGGCATACTGTGTACGTGCTTGTAACACCGCATGGTGAGTGAGGCATAGACAAGTGATATCCAGCAGTCACGGACAATTTTCTTTGGTTCTATGTTGTACGCCTGTCAAAAAGTTTCCAAACCATCAGAATGATGCAGGGAAAGGCAATGGGCCATTTGAACCGGAGAGGAGAACAAGCAGCGGCGTAAAGTGGAGAAATCGGTCAAATGATTGGGGTCTTACTATCGCACAGCGGAATGGCCGCGGCAATGCAAAATCACAGCAGCAGGCTTGACAAGAAAGGGTTTCCTATCACTCTAGCAGTTGGCGTAGTTTACGTTGCCGCATCGCCAGTGAGTGTGGATTTTCCCAGCATTCAAGAAGAAGGAGCAAATTTCAACGACCGCTCGATTCAGCACATCACACGATCATGACCATGTCCACTTCAGCCAGACCATAGGATTTTTCAAAGTTGATCACATTCCGTATCACAGCAAGTATCAGGCCATCGAAGCTTAATGCCGGTATTGATTCTGTGCTCATGATTGGAGGTGTTGCGTTGAGGATCATGTCGTACAAAAAAAAATGAAAAGCCCGATAGAACCGAGGAGAGTCACAATGTCAAGACGATCCTTGAATCTGGCTCGGTGTCGGATTTGCCTAAGCACTGACTCATGTTTTCGGCACGGGAAACAATGCAACAGCCGCAAAACGCTCTCCCTCAGACCTCTTTGTGACCACATGCTCCGCTCCCGCTCCCTTCGATACAGAAAGTTAGCGCACTTCACAACGGATCGGCGTGGACCGAACCTTCCTCAATCCCGTCGGCAGCGTGTCCATCCCACTCCCACACTCTTCCCCTAGCCGCTCAAACGCATTCACTACGGTACTTCTCATTCAGACAGCCAGACTGTGTAGAGTTACCGCATTGTCCGCCATCTCCTTCATCTGTTGCTCGTGACTATCTCGAACTCCTCATCCAGCTGTTGGACACATTGTGATTGCCGCTTAGAACCCTGAGCGTGGAACCTCAGTCTGTGCATCGGTCCATTCGCCGGCGGACCTGCTTTCCCTTCTACCCTTGTACGAGTCTAGTCGACTCTCAATCACAATGTAACGGAAATACCGTCTCACCCAACACTGAGCTAACTCAATCGACGTTGTTGCCTCTGGCTCGATCCAATCTTCCACATGCCGGATTCAAGCGCCGCCATGGTACGATACAGTTTCGAGCGTCGCATTGAACTCAACTTTATCGGTTGCACAGCGCGAGCACTCAATACGATCTGCTTGATGTTCGGATTTCTGTTCCGAAAAGGCCGCTTGTCAAAAATTGTTCGCGTTTCAACTGTGCGACGTGGGGGTCACTCAAAGTGGGGGAAGTGCCTCGCCGGTCATTTTCCGCCAGTTCCGCTTCTAAATCTCAAACATCTCGTTGCCGATCCTATGGGCATCGGGTTCGATATCCCCGTTCAATATCAAGGCACGTCGTACTGGCACCAACCACGTCGATTGTACAAATAGCATTAACCATCAGAGCCCAAAAGGTATCACAAAAGTCACTGAGCCGAAACATAGAGCTACAGTACAGTACAGCGAGAGAGGTAGATGGCAACGATCACTTGCGACGAGCACGCTTGCCATTGGTCTTACGAATATTGATCAGATCCGACTCAATCTCAAAGTCCTTGGCTGGTGTGAGCTGGTTAAGCGATTTGCCTGCATCCCATCTCAATCTGCCTCCCGACGTTGTTACAACCGCAGCTGCGGCCGCTGCAGCGGCGGCGGCTGCCGCCGCGGCTGCTGCTGCTGCTACTCTGCTGTTCGAATCTTCATCGTCACCACCGGTAGCCGAAGCTTCACGTGCTGCAGCAGCAGACGCTGCGGCCGCCGCTGCTGCTGCCGCCTTGGAAGCGCCTTTCTTCTTGCTGCCGCCCTTAACACCGCCAACGGTCCCATTCGCACCGCCAATGACGCTAAGGTTGCGTCCACCACCACCCATGTAGCTGCTGTCGCCCATACCAGCACCTGAGAGAAGATCTCCTCCGCCGCCAAACGAGAGACCAAGTCCACCGAGATCCAAGCCAGAAGTGAGACCAAGTCGACTGCCGCTACTGCCCACCTCATCACGGCCAAAGCCAGATAGCGCGATCAGCTCCTGCAGTCCGCTTGCAATTCCCGTGCCGGGCGCACCACCATGACCGTTAACAAGTGTACCAGAAGTAGGCGCATCGCTATCGTCATCGTTACCGCCACCACCACCACCTCTTCTGCTCGTTGCTTTGTTGCGCAACTTTCGTGTTGTGTGCGGTCGTTGAGCGCTGTCGAAGAATGCATCTACGGCTACATCACCGCCCTCCTTCTCCTCCTGAAGTCTCTTCTTGGTGGCCTCGACGACGGCGAGAAGCTTCTCCCGAGCACCACGCTTGGCCAAGCGAGCCTCTTCGTCCACCTTGTGCTTCTCATTCTCGTATGCAAGACGAGCTGATTCGAGCTGGTGTGCGTGCAGCAGTGCCGTCTCGCGTAAAGCAGCATCGCGCTGCAGTGTGAGGCGGGTGAGCTCGAGTGTGTAGTGTCGCGATCGGGCTGGGTTTGAGAGCAGCGTCGAGTAGGACGAGGTGAGTGCATGGTATAGTTCTTGGTATAGTGACTCGCGGTTCTCGATCGTCTCAAAGTGGATGCGGTGAATACGGTCGATGACTTCTTTGCGCTTCTTGTCCTTCTTGCTTTCAGTTGGAGCACCGACACCTGCGGCTCCATCGGGTCCTGCCTGAGAGCCAGCATTGGCACCAGCATGAGCGGCGGAGCTGGCAGCATTCGATGCGTTGGCAGCAGCTGAAGCCGCTGCTGCTGCTGCTGCCGCGGCCGCCTTCTCGGCTTTGGTGGCGCCGCGCTTGGAAGCGGTGGTGTCTGTGCTTGCGTTCTTGGCCATGGATGCAGATCCAGATGCAGCTGCGTCTTTCTCTTTCTTCTCCTTGCGACTGGTCTTGCCAGTTGGTTTGGGCGACTTGCGGCTGGTGGACGCAGGCGAGGCAAGGTGTTTGGCGTGAGACTCAGAGATAGCGCTTGCGGGACCGCCAGCTACGTTGTGAGGCGGGAGAGGAGGTCCGCCGGCGTGGTGAGGTGGCGGCAATGGCATGTGTGGAGCCATGTGAGGCGAGCCGCGATGCTGAGGAGGCACGTTGCTGTAGCCCGGTTGGTGTAGATGAGGGGGAAGCGAGGATGCTCCAGGTGGTGGTGGACCCTGATAGGGCTGCTGATTCTGCCAAGAGGGTGATGGTGGATGCGGACCTGGGCTAGGACGGTAGGGTGGCATACCGTAGCGGTCATTAGGAGGCATACCCATCATGCCGGGTGGTGGAGGGCCATTGGAGCCCGGTGGACCCATGCCGGCGCGGGGGTCATGGTGAGACATGGGCGGCGGCGAAGGTGGACGGTGGTGGTGCATGCCGGGAGGTGGACGTCCAGGGTCTCCGCGTGGAGGATAGGGTGGTCCAGGTGGATAGCCTGTGAGGTCAAAGTAGGAATAGGAATGCGAGAGTGGCTCGTCAGCTTGCATGCTCGATTCGACAGAGTACGAGAGAAAAGTTGTGCGAGTGGACGCGGTTGGCGTACGTAGCGTGAGCGCAGGCCAGGGGAAAGGAGCAAGGAAACATACCTGGACCGTTCTGATAGGGATCTTGGGCGAGATGATGGGGCATGGGCGGATGATCGTAGCGATCAGGATGATTTGCGTGCCGCTTTGGACCGGACATCTGAGGGCCCATCTGCTGCTGGCGATCGAGTGAGGATGCCATGATGGATGAAAAGAATGCTCGCGAGCTGCGAGCGGCCGAGCTAAGCTAAGCTGAGCTGAAGCTGAAGCTGATGGTGGTTCGGAAAGGTGTGTGGAGTAGTGCGAGTCAACGACGGGGAGGCTCAAAGGCTCAAAGCGAGTCGATCAGAATGCTTTGAGGAGCTGCGTCAAGTGAGTCGGGTGTGTCGTACGCCAAGCAACCTCAGGGCGGACCGATGGTGCGAATCCGATGATGGCTCTGCGAGAGGAGGGTGAGCGATGTACTGTAGGATGGAAGGTTGTAATGATGGACCTAAAGGGAAGATGGAGAGCGATTAACAAGGTGGACATGGAAACGAGAGCAGCGGATGATGTGATGTTGCGAGCGGACCAAGCAAGCAATCAAGTTAGCAAGATCAAAAGAATGAGGCTCAACGATCCACATCCGAATTTCAGAAGCCAAAGCCACGAGCGCGGTTCTCTCTCTCTAGAAGGCGTCCATCTTAGCCGGGCGCGGAGCGGAAAGCGGGCGAGAAGCTGAAATGGATGCAGCTGGCCTGTCCTGATTTGTATTTTGCTCTGTTAATGGAAGACCATGCACGACTTCAGTGTCGTGGTTTTGTACTGCTCCACCCTGCATTCCATGAAAATCAAACGGTGGAAATTCACAGCAAGCTGAGCGRGCGAGCGAGCAAGCAAGCACTCAAGCAAGCAAAGCAAGCAAGACTGCGCTGCGCGGCTCTCTCCATCAACGCGATTCCAAAATCTGCTTGACGATATCTGCATTTGCGGGCTTGCCCGATGAAAGAGATGAGATTCGACCAGACCATGCAAACACGTTCAAATCTGTGGACGCGTCGAAATGTAACACCTTTCAACTCTTCCCTTTTCGCACGGCTTGGGCAGGAAAAACCAATCATCGAAAATGTCGCTGTCTGCTGCCGTGAAATTTCACCTCTCCTGTCTTTCTCTTTTTTTTTTGTGGTCTGTGAGTGGAGCAGTGACAGGAGCCCACTTTTCCGTGTGAGTTGTGATGCGTGCATGCGGTGTGCTGTGTGTGTGTTGCCTTGCCTAGCCGTGCCTTGCTGTGCTTGGTGCTGAGCAATCTGCCATTTTGACTCCACTCTGCCTCCTCATCTTCGCTTCCAAAGAACAACACTAGCATCTTCTTTGCGGACAGCTTTGACATCTCCGGCACACTTGCTAGTAGGCACACCACATCAAACACTTCACACGAAGGCCTTCCTCAGACTCAACTCCCTGCTCAGCAACATCCTCAACAACATCTAATTTGTCAGGTTACTTAAGGGTCCAGCAATCTTACCGCCTCTCTCTTCCACGACTCGTTCATATTGCTGACGCCTCAAACCGACACTAACCGCTGCAATTCTTCCACATCGTCCATCAACACTGTCTGCAACTACACCACCGCTACCGTCAACATGAACGCCCCAGGCTCAATGCGCAGGCCTGGTGGCAATCGCGGCACCAAGCTCAAGCCGCCCAAAAAGATCGGTCTCGATGTCTCAATCGAAGACATGTGGCTCAGGCTTGCCCATGCCATCTCTCAGATTCAGAATCACAACATTTCAAAGCTCAGCTATGAAGAGCACTATCGCTATGCTTACAACCTTGTCCTCTACCAGCAGGGCGACATGCTCTATCACGGCGTCAGGAAGCAGGTCCAATCCCATCTCGACAAGCTCTGTCGCGAGAAGATCATCCCTGCCTTCCCACCTGGTGGTGCAGCTTCTGTATCCTCAGGCATCATCCTTCCGGAAGCCTTACTCAACAACTCGCAATCCGCTGCCTCTTCCTCACGCACAAACGCCGACTCGCCAGCTCCCTCCTCTAGCACCAGCAGCAAAGGTAAGGGCAAAGCCACCGATTCGGACTCTTTCAATGATGTTCAAGATGGCTCTTCCGCCTCGGCTGCTTCCGCTGCTGCTACCATGTCGGCGACTCAAGCTGGCGATCGTGCCGATGCTGTTGCTCGTATTCAGGCAGGCGAGCGTCTCATGACCGCCATCCGCGACACTTGGCTCGATCACCGTAGCTGCATGTCCAAGCTTTCAGAAGTACTCAAGTATGTCGACCGCGTTTACGTTGAAAACCACAAGGTTCCATCCATCAATCGATTGGGTCTCGAGATCTTCCGTGACTCAGTCATTCGATCCACCATCTATCCTATTCAGATCTACCTTTACAGCACGCTCCTCACCCACATCCAGATCGAGCGAGAGGGTTCGGCCATCAGCAGATCGCTCGTCAAGTCCAATATCGACATGCTTTCCGATCTCACCCAGCACAAGCCCGGCATGTCGTCCAACCAAGACCCTTCCGTCTACTCGACTGACTTCGAGCCCGCCTTCCTCCAAACCTCGGCCGCCTTCTACTCTGCCGAGGCCGATCGTTGGCTCGACGCTGGCGACGCTGCCAAATACTTGGCGCACGTAGCCCGAAGATTGCAAGAAGAGGCGGATCGTGTCTCCGTCTATCTCAAGCCTGAAACCTCAAAACCACTTCAGCATCTCTTGGAGAAGAACTTCTTGGCGAAACACCTCAGCACTATCATCGATATGCCCGGCTCCGGTCTCGTTACTATGCTGGATGAGGATCGCAAGGAGGACCTCGGCCGCATGTACACCCTCTTCAACAAGGTGTCCGAAGGGCCACAGACGCTGCGACTCGGCCTCAAGAGCTACATCGCTGCCAAGGGTAAGCTCATCAACGATGCCGTCACTAGTCAGACTGCCGCTCAACAGGACGCTCCCGCGCCACGCGAAGCTCAGGAAGACTCAGTTAAAGGCAAGTCCAAAGACAAAGCTGCCGACGCGGACGCATCTACGCCTCAAGCTGCTACCGCCATCCGATGGGTCGAAGACGTGCTTGAATTCAAGAACAAGTTCGATGCGATTCTCGACTCCGCTTTCGTCAAGGACACTGGTTGCGAGACCTCGATCAACGAAGCCTTCGAATCTTTTATCAACAGCAACAAACGTGCTCCAGAGTTCATTTCTCTCTTCATTGACGAGAATCTCAAGAAAGGCCTCAAGGGCAAGACGGAAGCCGAGGTGGACGAAGTGCTTCGCAAGACGATTTCGGTCTTCCGCTTCCTTCACGAGAAGGATACTTTTGAGCGGTACTACAAGCAGCATCTTGCCAAGCGTCTATTGCAAGGGCGTAGTGTCTCTGACGATGCAGAGCGAGGTATGATGGCCAAACTCAAGATTGAGAGCGGTCATGGATATGTCGCCAAGCTTCAGGGTATGCTGAATGATATGAAGACAAGCGAAGAAACGATGGACGACTTTAACAAGACCATCAAGAACTCACACCGACCCATGCCGTTTGCACTATCCGTGAATGTTCTCACCAGCACCAATTGGCCCATTTCGGCACAAGCTCCAAGCTGCACCATGTCCGACACACTGATGGAAGCAAGGAGACGATTTGAAGAGTTCTACCAAAGCAAGCACAACGGACGAGTTCTTACATGGCATGCCAATCTGGGCAATGCAGATGTTCGAGTTGCATTCAAATCACGCACTCACGAAATCAACATGTCTACTTTTGCCCTTGTAGTCCTCCTACTCTTCGATCACGATGATCCCAACACAACTCTCTCCTATTCTGACATTGCACGTTCTACCAACATCCCCGATTTGGATCTTCAGCGAACACTTCAATCCCTAGCATGCGCTAAATTCCGTATCCTCACTAAATCCCCCAAAGGTCGCGAAGTTAACAAAGATGACAGCTTCTCTTTCAACTCTTCCTTCACTTGTCCTTTGGCTAGGTTTAAGATTCAACAGATTGCAGCGAGGGTTGAAACCGCGAAGGAACGGAAGGCTACAAATGAAAAGGTTGAGGAAGAACGTATAGGCTTGATTGAAGCTTGCGTTGTTAGGATTATGAAGAATAGGAAAACGTTGGGTCATAATGAGTTGGTTCAGGAAACGATTACTCAGCTTTCGGCTAGGTTTCAACCGACAATTCCTCTAATCAAGAAGAGAATAGAGTCTCTGATTGAAAGAGAGTATTTGGAGAGGAAATCAGACGATAGGGGCGTGTATAATTATTTAGCATAAGTCAATCTCACACATCTACATCTCTGCTACGAGGTTTGTGCAAGTCGATACATCCGATCGTATTCTCACCTTCCCCACCGTACAGAATCCACTTTCAAACAACTAGAGATTGTCACAACGAAAAATTCCGATGCGAGGTTAGAATACAAATACAAGCAAACGATCAAACTAGATGAAGACAACGAGGGGGGGTGTTTAAGCAGTATTCTCCTGTTGAGTAGCACTCGAACCAGAGCCACTATTCCCACTGGCGTTTGCAAAAGTAGCATGTAATGGAGAAGGTAAATTCGGAGGATGCATAGGATAATGTTTACCTCCAGTGCCCGCTCTAGACCTGTTTCCAGACCTCCTTCCGTGGTGGTGATGAGGATGATGGTGGGGATGCAATCCGTTGCCTGTTGCTGTCCCCGCCGAAAACGTTGAAGTAGACACCATAGGAGGTGACTTAGTCTTCTCTGTCTCGGTCAATGCTTCTTCATCCTCCGAGAATTCGCCTTGAGATGCGGAAGGAGTTCGAGACATGTGGAATCCTCCAGATGGCGTCTGTCTCGTCCTTCGACGCTTGGTCGAGGCACTAGTACCCATGCTGACATCACTGTCACCTCCAGGCGAACTGGCACGGCCTCTCATAGAGAAACCCCGTGCGCTCTCCCAGTGTGGAGCACCGAGCGACGACGAGGATGAGGGACCAGCGGCGATTTGTTGCTGCTCGGAAGGATTAGCCTCGTGCTGACGCTTGCGTTGGAGACCAAGAATCCTGAGACGCTCTACCCAAAGATCCGCACGATCGAGTGACTCGCCAAATACGATGGTGACGCTGCGCAAGATGTCCAGCGATTCGATGGCAAGTGTCAGAATGCGATTCGCTGCCTGCGCTGTGGCTGCGACTTGCATCTGGTCGCGAGGACTGCCTGCAGCATTGCGGTATCGTGCATTTGCAGTGAGATGCGTAGGAGACTGCGGTCCTTCGCTGATGTGAGCTGGAGAGAACGAAGGCGACGAAGGACTGCTGCCAAAGTACCCACTTGGAGAGCTGGCCGCCGAACTGCGGTTGACAGTGGCCCAACGAGCGGGAAGACTGAGAATGAAAGCTTTGACGCTGTTTCGTGCTGGTTCAGGTAGTGCATTCCCCGCATACTTGCCAATCACATCGACCACACCTCGGATTGTGTTGACAACATCGCCCTTGATGTTGGTCAAGTTCTGCACCGCGGTACCAGACATATCGAGTTCACCGTGGTTGAGCTTGACAATGAGGTCACGCAGGATAGTGATCTGGTGCTCGATGTGTGCCGTCGCATATTGAAGCCATTGGAGACAGTACTTTAGCGATTTCATCGACTCTTCACTCATAGCTGCTGACAAACCACCGGCTGTGGCACCTGCTTCGACCAGCATGGAGCCCCAGCGGCTATTTCGAAATGGTAGTGATTGCGCATTTGTGCGCACGACAGCTCCGCTTGAGCTGGCCTTGGCCTTGTTCTCGTCGTCCGCGCCGTCGTCCATAAGGCTCTCGTCTGAGCCCTTGCGTTTGTCTCCGGCTGTGTTGCTGCCCCTGCCCGATGCTACTGCAGAGCTGCGGGCAGCAGTGGGAGTGTCGACGGCGAGATCGCCGCCTTTTCCTCTTCGTTGCCGTAGTTCATTGGCCATCAGATTACGCTCGCGCTCTTCGAGCTGCAGTGCAGTATACGCTTTGCGTCGCTTCTCGCGTTCCTCTGGGCTCATCTTTGACCATTCTTCTTTGTCTTTGCGGTCTACCTCTTCCAAGATGCCACGCTTCTCCTCTTTGCTAGGTGACGCTACAGCTGAGGGGTAAATGCGGTCGAGTTGTCGACAAGCAAAGTCATCGAGCTGCTCGACGCCACGTTCGCCCAGGCTAGCACCGAGACGGCTGACAACGGGACGAGAGATGGTCTTGACAGAGCTTTCAACGAGACCTGCACCGTACTTGACCACCTTGCTGCGTTGCTTTCCGAGCTCGTAGGCTCGCAGAGTACCTCGGACGATGGGCAGGTGACTGACTCTTTTCAGGAAGTCGGCATCGTTCATCATTTCGGGATCGACTTCGAGCTCGTTGCCATCCTCATCTTGAATTACTGCGGGAAGCTTGAAGTCTGGTGGAAGATCACCGAGACGTGCTGGACCAGACATGCGACCGGCGGGAGAGTCGGCACCTGAATCTTGCGTGAGATCGGTTGCTGGGGTTGAGGAAGGTGAAGAGATTGCAGTAGAAGCGACGCTGGAAGTGGAGATGGCGGATGATGTGCGTGTTGGAGACTTGCTGGTACGCTTATGCGCATCTAGTGATAGGGTGCTGCTGCTGGCGCTAGCGCCGCTGAAACCATTGCTCGTACCATCGAGACTCTTCATGGCTCCCAAAGCCATGATAGCGATGCGAACATCTTCATCTTCTGCGTCGATTCCAAGACCATTGGAGACCGAGGTTGATGAAGAAGCTGGCCGCAGAAGCTCTTGTGAAGAGGTGAGATCCTCTGATGGTGGTGTGGCGGGTGTAGTGGGAGCAGGTGTTGAAGCAGCGCTCGCTGTATGTGCAACATCCTGGTCGACATCAGCGCGATGTGTAGTCCAGCGCTCTTCGTGGGAGAGACTGGAGTCGGCTGCTGGCTCCATGCTGGTAATCTACCGTTCTTGGAAATTACTAATGAGAAACGGTGATTTTTCTGCAGAGTGTAAGGACCTTTCGTGTTGAAATGGGTCGCTGCACGCCTAGAGCTTGATGAGCGCTTGCAAGACCGTCTTTGAGAGCTGAAGAGGTGTATCTCGTGGCAATCACTGCTGGTGGGTGCACATCCAAGATACTGAGTCGGGTCGGATATGCGCGATATTTGGAATGTTGAGATGGCTGGTTACGAGCGTGCTTACGGTTTTGTGCTATTCTGATGGAATGTCCGCTGCACGAGTGTCTGAACGGTGGAGGTTATAGGAGGCGAGTCCACCGAAAAGCTGAGACAAATTGAAGCCAGGTGTGCTCTGCTACTGGTATCACGACTGAAAGCCGCCTTCGGTTGTGGCGAAAGCGAATGCCAGAAGGTAGGTATGGGTTGCAGCTGCCGAACAAAGCGTCTTCTTGGAGTGCTGTGTTGCGGTGGAAAGGAGGGCGAACGCCAGCCTGAATGCAAAGTGGCTAAGTCGATTTCGTCGGCGGTCGGATTAACCAGTGAGAATAAAGAGGAGTGCCAAGGAGACCTGATTGAAGGGTGGACTAAGGATGCCAGTGTGAGTGGTCTTCTGCTGGTGATGGTCGCGTAGATTACAGTGGCGCTGGCGATGGTGACAAGATCAGATGGAGAACTGGTATTAGGATGGTGAGCAAAGATGAAGAGTGAGCAAAGGCAGAGTCAGAATTGAAAGAGTGTGTGTGTGTGTGTGTGTGTGTGCGTGAGAGTGCGGTCTGCAGTCACTTTGCCGCTTGTTGGCCATTTAGCCAAAGAGGCGAAATGAGCAAAAGCAAGCAAGCAGGCAACCACGCAGCTGCTGCAAAGCCACTCACAATGGCGTTACAGTAAAAAGTGCGTCGACTCAACTTTTGGGACTGCGGAGAAGGGGCGACGAATAAAATAGTGGGATGAGTGGAAGCTGCAACCAACGATAGGCGACTCTTTTGCTGAAAAGAAGGCAAGGGCGAAGATGGGCGCGTGAGAGTGAGAGTGAGCGTGAGAAATTGGCAGTGCAGCAACAGAGGAAGCGAAGCTACAGCAGCAATTCAGGGACGGAAAAAAAGGGGAAAAAGAAAAATGAAAAAGCGAACACGGCCCAAGGAAGAGGCGTGAGAACGGTGACGAGCCTGAAAGGTCACATAGGACATAGAAACAGGCAGGCAGGCACGCAGTCTTACTGCAGGCTCTGCTGCTCTTTCCGAATAAGACCAACAACAGATGAGCGAGCAAACGAGCGAGACAAACCAAGCGGACCGCCTTGACCGAATCCACATCTCCACTGCAAACTGCAAACAGAAAGAAGAGTGCGCAATAACGCGATTGAAACTGCAAAGAAGCATGAAATCGAAAGACGTCTGTCTCCTCAACCTCAAGCCACGATTCTTACTGTACACAGCATCTCAGCTTGGCCGATGGCCTCAGTTGACATTCAGGTGACCGACACCTTTGCTGGGCCGACTTGGAACGATGACCGGCTAATCCTCCTCTACTGTACACAAGCATCACAGCAAACTGGTTCGTCGTGTTTCGTTGTGAGTTGGCCGTATGCTTTCTGCTGCTGCTGCTGCATCATCGAGCCCCAACGATCTCACCAGACTGATCAGCATGAACACATTGTCACATCAACCCACACATACACACACAGACTGAGAAGTGGAACAGGGTGTTGACCGTATCCTCAGTGATGGACAAAGAGCGTCGGTCCGACTGTTTGCTTTGATCTCATTGTCAGCTTGTCATTCTCCGAGACCTCGCCGACGTTTTTATAGCTGCTACATGTTTTGCTGCCGCGGACATGCGATTTCAACTTTGCCGCCGCTTTCCTCGATCTAGACATGGCTTAAAGACGACTGCCCGCCTACTGAACAGTACAGTATTTCACAGCATCATTTGACACTGACCGACCCGCATTTGATCGAAAAGGTTTCCAAATCTTTGACCCTCATCGAATCTCAACCGAATCCCACCCTTTCCTCTCTGACATCTTGGCACCGAATCTCAGGAACCTCTTGGCGCAACACTTGTTTCTTTCCGTTGGACAAATCCTGAACGAGCCAGATTCAATCTCTCATCATTGTCTGTTTCGATTCATCGAATGAAAGCATGCCAGGAAAGGATGCCAAGGTAGCAGCCCAAAGCAAGGCTTTAAAGTGGGAACAGAAGCTGTTTTTATACTGTGGGTTCTGATGTCTTACCCCAGGCTCTCGTGAAAGCGCTGCAAGGATTGAGACAGTGATTTCGTGTCCCTGACGCAGCGCTTTCAACTTTCACGCTGCTGCTGACTTCTCTTTGAGAAATTTTCTATTCTTTTTTTTCCGTTTCTTTTTGCTTTTTGTTCTGCCGCGTTTTGCGTCGACCTCTTCGGACTCCGTTTTGCGTCGACTGTTCTGTAACTGTGTCTTCTTCAGGGTCCTGTTCAACAAGCGGAGCCTCAAAGTCGGTAGCGTAATTCAACGTGCTCTATACATTATTCTCTCCATCTGGGATTGTGACGACGTATAGAGCTCATCTTGACAACGCGACTCGAGATGATCCGGTCGGTCATGCTGTTCGATCTCTTTCCGCCATGCGCCATCCACAGTCTCAAATGCAATCAGACTTAGTATCATTGTCGTGCTGTTTGGAAGTGTGGCACAATACTACGTTGACAGCGTTGGCCTAAGACACACCGCTTGGGACATCCTTGTCTGCATCCACGGCGTGAAGGCCAGCTTCCTTGCCTGCATCGGTGTTACGACAAGAGTCTTTCTCGAGTTCTTCGTCACATTTGTGATGTCACATAACAGAGAATGACATGCATCGGGAAGCTTTCTGCCGTAACTACTTCTGTTGCAAGATAAGACGTTTTTCTTGCCTGCATCTCTTCATGCCACGTTTGTTTGCTGAGAGCCATCTTTGCGACCAAGATGAGCCGAAGAGGTCTCAATCAGCTGGCTCTTCTCTTGATTATCCTTTCTGAGTTGGGTAGGTGGGCACCTGTCTGAGCCGCAGGCTTTCATGACTTCGGCTCTCGTACCACGAGAGATTCCAACCTTAAAGCATCAGGTCCTGCTATTCGTCGTACACGATCACACCATCGTATACAAGAGAACGCTCCAGAGCCACTCATCGTCAATTCATGGGAGAAGCCAAAAGTGACAATCGGCACGGCTCCCACCACGACATACTGTATGAAAGCAGCTGACCGGTGGGTTGCGACACATGTGATAGGGAAGCGGTAGCCGCTTGTGTGTAATGTCGATCATTGAT
Source organism: Ustilago shanxiensis (assembly GCA_019972555.1). Classification (NCBI taxonomy): domain Eukaryota; kingdom Fungi; phylum Basidiomycota; class Ustilaginomycetes; order Ustilaginales; family Ustilaginaceae; genus Ustilago; species Ustilago shanxiensis. The sequence goes on along the minus strand of BPMX01000010.1, from coordinate 649,171 downwards.
CTCGCATCATCGACATGGCTTCCATGCATCAACCTTCTGTCTACCTCTTTCATCTGCACCTTCTATCAGCCAGAAATCGTCATCAGGAGTGCTTCATCGCAAACACCGTAACCACACTCGTAGTGAGAGCACTGTTCCCTGGGATGCACTATGTTCTATGAGTCTTTACCGTCCTCTCGTGAAAGAAAAGCCGAACCCGAGATGAATTCTTTTGTTCTTGCGTCGACCTAAGAGATTCAAACACACAAAAAAGGGATGCGTTTCGAAAATGTCTGACACCTTTGCTGCGCGTGGTTGAGCTGCAGGCGTGTGAAAATGTTCCTGTGCCTATCCCGATGTCATCAGCATCGGGACTTGACTTTGACCCGATCACACCTTCTTGTATCGGAGTTGGGAGTCCCAGAAGAGAGGTTATAACTGACTCTTCGACCCAACGCAGAGGGGTAGATGGCAGATGCGACTGTCGTTGATGATGCTGCGTCAATTCAAGCGGAACGCAGCATTCACAGTTAGTGGCGTTACACAGCAATAGGTCGTCCTCACAAGAATCAGCCAAGCGAGAGCTCATCCCTTGACACCTCTAGGGTGGCAACGGTGTCTGCTTTTGTCGACTTTCGTTCAGATTACAGCAATTCTTGATATCCGAATCAGGTCGAATGACAGTACAGTACACTACTGTGAGGTACGCCAACAGTCTTGCAGGAGCTTGTTGGGGCAAAGCAGAGCTGCTTCACAGAATCAATTCCTGCGGAAACTCAACCCCACTTTCTAAATGAAGAGTAGGGCGGAGGCGTAAAAACACTTCTCTGACGCTGGCTTTGAATGAAAAGGCGGTGCTGTAGACGATGAAAATATAAAGTTCGGGCCCGAAAAGCTGTCACACATTCCCCTCGCCACCCCACAACCAACGCCAACAAAGTAGAACAAAACATGACGAGGCTCAAAGCGAAGTGAATGTAGCATCATACCTTGTACTTGATTTCCCACGCTTCAGTTCCTAGGCGACTTCGGCTAAAATGGCGTTTGGTTTTTCTTCCCCGCGTCTATCTTTGTGCGCCATACGGCCATGCTACCGATATAGAACCTCGTTAGTCAAACGGGCCGAACAAGCTTTTTGCGTGCGTCGACTTACTCTACTGTCTTGGTGAGGCTAGCGAGTCGAAAGAGTTAATATATGGTCATTGCTCTGTTCTGAAACTGATCGGTCGAACATTGCCGAAGATGCCTTTGACACTGGGTGCAGCTCTCAGAGCTTCTCGTTAGAAAGCCCGAGCGTGACCTAAATTATCGTGAGAAGTGTGCTCATGTCTTGTTCTGTACTGTAACGATCTCGTCGTACACTGATTGCTGAGAGGCTTGTACAACCCGTTTCGAGAAGCAAAAGAGCCTTGTTGGGAAAGGGCGAAGGAAATGAAAAGAAAAAGAAAAGGAGGTCAGAAAATAAGGTAGCAAAAAAGAAACAGAGTCTGTCATCACGTGCCATTGCTTTCGCGTCGTGCAACCGACCTGAAGAGAGCAACAGAGCAACACCAAGATCTGCACCCTGAAAGTGCGGGGAAGATTTCGTTGTCTGTCATTGACAATCATGGACAAACAACACTGCACTATTATACATGTCATGCTCAGAGAAGACCATCATCGGCAGTTGAAGGAGGCTGGCAGATTGAGCGTCGGAGTCAACGACAGTGGCAGAGCGGAGGCGGGTAGCGGAGCTATTACACAAAAAGAGTGTTCCTTTTGGTGGCTTGAAATACAGTCTGCAGGCATTCTGGAAAGGATACCGAGGCAGATTGCATTTCGCAGACTTTCGGTGGAAGGACTGCAGTTGTCATGTTGATTGAAGCCGACTATGCTGCAAGCTGCATCCGAGCTCCATTGTGGTGATGCGATCAGCTGTGTCACGTTTGTTTGCTCACCGCTCATCTCACAAAACACACTCTGAATCGTGGTCAGCTTGAAGAGTGGAGCGACTGCGACAATGGCTCATACGAGTTGAATGACGTAGTCTCGGCGCTGTCTTTTGATGCTCGCTGTAGGAGCCTTCTAAATTAGTCTCGCAAGCATTCCTCCCGATTCGGAATCTTCCCCCCTGCCGGATCAGAGCGCCAGTCTCGTTGTCGTCTGAGAACATGCCACTGATCATCCCGAGTCGCTAGAAGCGCCATCAATAAAGCTGACTAGTTGTCGCACCTAGGAATCAGTCGCCTGGATAGACATTTGTCCCTGATCCTGATCGACACAAGTGCTGAATCAAACATGCTGCCTCCGTGATGGTGCAAGGGGCTCTGTTTGGACAGCTGCTCGAGGCTCACCACCACACAAGCGAGTCTGCAATGCTGCTGTCAGGTCTGCAGCTCGGAAGACGTTTGGAAACAACACAACACGAACTGCAGGAATCAATTCGACGGCGTCTGGTAGAAGTCTTCGACAAGTACGAAGAAGGGGCATTGCTGGCAGCTGCAGCTGCATTACTACTGGCTACAATAGACCAGATTGTTTGCAGGTTGGCAGCTAAGTTGCTGTACTTGATTTGAGCTTGCTTCTTGAGTTGCTTCGGTCTCGCCGCTGCAGAGCCAAGCAAGGAACCCTGTGTGCGTTGCCGAGGAAGAGCGGAGCAGCAAAGCGGAAGATGGGAACGGGAACAACACACTCTAGATGACTGCAACACAAAACAGAAGAAGAATGCAGCAGCAGCAAAGCGCGAAATTGTACGCGTCTCAAAGCAGGTGTTGTTCACGGAAAAAACACACCGAAACAAGGCTCATGCGAAGTAAGCTTCGCTGGCTTTGATGTGGAGCATCAACACCAAAAAAGACTCCGACAACTATGATAGCAAAAGAGAGGCGTTGAAGCCAAGAAAAGAGAGAACAAACATTCACACACACACACAAACCATCTCTAACAAGCAACGCAGCGGAGCGGAGTCTAGCGGCGGCGGTTCGCCTGATCATCAAGTCGTCAGTGGTGCACCAGGAACCTGTTGTGACAGTACAGTACTGTACCGTACTGTACAGTAGTCACAGTTGCAACTTGCTGAAGTGATAGGTCATTCTGATTACCGTTCAAACCTTAGCAGCGCCCTTGTCGCTATACTGTACTGTATCGTCACCTGGCCTAGCCGACACTGCTTAGACTTTCGCCAAGGCTATCAAGCCGGACACTGACGCTACCTTTCCGGAGTCTCATACAACAGCGATTTCGGCTGCTTTCTCACCATCCAACCTCTGCAACTCTGACATCGGTCCCAACTCGAGACCGCTTCAGCTCGTCGGATCATCCTTGCTTTTCGACACTCACGCTCTTCACTCTCGACAACAGGCATCGCTTCAGTAAAGACACCCAGCTGTCAGAACTTCAGCGATCAGCACCCCTGACGACATCAATCATATCGCACTCCAACCATCTTCCCGCTTCGTCTCTTGTTGTCGGCTCACATCCGATACTCGATAGCCAGCGATTCGTCGAGAATCTCGTTCGCTCATCTGCCGCTGGAAAGAGCCGGTGTCATACACTCTTCGGCAAGACCGATCCTGATTTGTGCTCTCACTTCGGTCATGGCGTCGTAGCACCCGCAGCTCTACTTTGACACCTCACGCTTCCACTCAGCATTTAACGCCATTCCCTCCTGATCAGCCGCGCCAGTGCCTGCATCTGTCTTTCATGTCAACAAACCATCGTCAGAGCACATGACACGACAACGAATACGAACTTAGAAACGATACTGACTATACTTGCCTCACAGAGCCGTCTTGCATCGTCTTCGCTAGCAATGGCGTCCGACCCGCCTTCGTGGCAACAACGACACGACACAATAGAAGATGTACTCCAAACCAGAAGCGTCAGAGCAGCTCTTCGCGACTTTCAGATCAGTCACACTTCCGTGCGGAAGCTCTGTGACGCTGCCTCAGATAAACCTGATACCAGCAAAAGCCAAGCAGATATTACACCGATATCACTGGGAACGCTGCTAGACATCAGTCTGGTTATTGCATGGTCTGCCGATGGTCTCGCTGTCAGCAGAGATCCAAACCCTTTCAGAGCGGCGGCAGGTCCATCCTTACTACATCTTCGTGCTGCCAGCTTGCAAGTGCACGACTTCAAGACAGTCAAAGTATTGCAGAAGAGCGCTGGTAGCTTGGTCGAGGTGGTCAAGAGTCGACTTGACGGTCGCGTCTACGTCCTCAAGTCGCTCGTCAAGGGCTTTGCTCGCCGAAACGCTGCGATCCAAACACCAATCAACGAGACCAAGCTTCTCCAACGCTCATCAGATGGCGAAACTGAGACAAAACAAACAGATCAAGCCCTCCAGCTGCTCACTCCTCAGCTACTAGCCGCCTTTCAGACACAAAACTCAGTTCACGTGCTGATGGAGTACATTCCGACCGGAGACTTCTGTGAGCTGCTCATGGCTGCAAGTAGCTGCGGCGCAGAGTACCCGGGCCGCGCCTCGACAGGCCTCCTAACCGAGGACTGGATCCTAAGATATAGCGTTGACATGATTCAAGCCATCGCATGGGTCCACGCTCAAGGCTTTGCGCACAGAGACATCAAGCCAGGCAACTTCCTACTCGATCGTAGTGGTCATCTCAAGCTCTGCGACTTCTCAAGCGCAGCCCCTTTCAGTGACTTCAGCCTTGCAGACTCCCCTTCCATAGCGAATCGAGCCAGCAGCCCTTCATCGTCGGCGGAGCGCAAGGTGTGGGCCTTCTATTGCTCACAGCCCACAGGCACATGCGACTACTTGTCACCTGAAGTTCTCGAGGCTGAGGAAAGGCGCGTCCTCGAGTCACAGCAGCAGCTTGACACGTCAATTCTCGACGATATACTCGGTCTGAAACGTCAGGCCGGCCTGTTCTCCTCGACAGATGCTAGCCAGGTTCCCGAAAGGTCACCTGGCATGTACGGGCCCGAAGTCGATTGGTGGAGCTTCGGAGTCATGCTCTACGAGATGCGTTACGGCGTCCTGCCCTTCTTCGCTAGCAAGATGGAGGAGACATACGAAAAGATCAAAGACCACAAATCATCACTCAATTTCGACTCGTCTGTAGCGTGCTCGAGTGCGCTAAGAGGCCTCATTCAAGGTCTTCTGACCGAAGCTGCCCATCGTATCGGTCGATCATCCTCCGAGGATGTCCAGAAGCACACTTTCTATCGCATACATGCCATAGATTGGTCTAAACAATGGCCTTTACAACCTCCTTTCGTCCCGAACGCCAACGCAGCTGATTCAAAGTCCTCAAATGGACCCGCAGGTGAGCTTGCGGGGATGACTGGCGTTGGGCCAGCAATTGGCATCGCCGCACGATTCCAAGACAACTCGTTATCCGTGGTATCAAGTCTTCCGTCGTTCTCGGCGCTGTACAATGGCAATCCTGACGACTTTCCTGCCTTTGCAGATTCGCGCGAGCTAGAGTCAGAGTCGCTTCGTCAGCATCTAAGTTGGAGGGACGGCGAGAATGGTCCTGAACAAGACCTTGGCATCGGCACATCACGCAACCAGGACATCAGCGAGGCAAGACCGGCCGATGCTACAGCCACGAATGAGGATGCCATGCCGAGCATGCCCAGGTCATCATCCTCACCAGCCGTCGTCCTCAGCTCGTCTTCGCATTCGGCTACATTACTTGACACGACCACAACCATGCCAAGTCCGATATCGCCGTATGTGTCGCGCTCCGCCCCTCGATGGTCTGATTGCGACGACACCTTCATTGGGTTTAGCTATCTCCCACATCGAGACGCATTTGTACCCGCCAACGACAGCCTCGAAGCGCTGATGCCCGGAGAGATGTCTACGGCTGCGAGCTTGGACGACATCGTTCCCAAGACTGGCGGCTCCCCCATCGGTTGGCCTGGTAGTACGCCAGTAGCGTCTACCCCCTTTCATCGTGGAGGACAGTCTTGTCAGTCTCTCACCATGCTTCCGACACCTCCTTCTTTTGCTCCCAGCCCTGTCGGTCCGGTCACTGGAGCAGCAACGAATGCCGATGAAGCTGACGCAGTTCAGAGAACCAGCATGCAGGCTGACAGGCCCACTACTCTGCCGTTCGCGCAGCAACAAAACTTCGTCACGCCTGCCCGCAAACCGTCGTACATGGCAATGCATGATCGCTTCCGCCAGATGCAAGGACAAGAAGCTCCAATTCCAGAAGATGCTCTGGCGCACTTTACGCCCGGAGTTCCAGCTTCACCATATCCTTTCCCGATGGCTTCAGTCGCTCGCCCTTCCAAATTCACAGGCGGAAAGAAGCCAATGTTGTATCGTCGCGACCTTGATCGTGCACGATCTGCTACACCGGGAGGCGGGAGCGTCGGCTCGGATAGTCGACAGTCAGGAGGTAGTAACGCCGTTCGTGAGATGTCAGAGCGAGAGGCTTGGGATGAGATGATGGCGGCAGTGCAGAAGAGCGTCCGCAAGAAGGCGCCGGTTCAGCCCGTTCCACCAACTCCGCTGACTGCATCAGCTGCACGCTCGACGGGATTGCCACGCTCCTCGACTGATCCACAGTTATCTGCTTCGAAGCCTATCTCCACGCAACCTTCGCGACGACCGCAGCCACGAGATGCCGCAGAAGGCGTTACATCACGTCGTGCTTCGACACGTCGAGCACTGCAACCGATTGGAGCACCTCGTCAGGCTACCGAAGTGACAATCTCGGGAGATCTCATTGGCAAAGACAAAACAAAGCTAACGACGCACGCACCTGGTGCTCTACGAACACGCAGGTCTCAAGCGACGCTGATCGCACCTCGAGCCATGGTTAAGACTGTGGCACCCGAATCCCCTCACGATTCATCGCCTTTAGCGTTCCTCAATCACTCGCCTCCGCCTGGTGCACTCCCGCAGAGTCAGTTCGCGCTCGACATCGACATGTACGATTCAGATGGATCTGATGATTCGACCACTGGTCGACGCAGACTCAAGCACAAGAAGAGTGCTCGACAGCTTCTCATCAGAGCTCAGGAGCGCGGCACGCCGACAAAACCCAAACGTGCTCAAAGCCCGCCTCTGACTGAGGCTTTTGCTTCGGCTCCCTCTGTTGCTGCAGTTCTGGAGGCCGCTGGCGCACGAAGCTCGCCCCCTATCTTCCTGAGTGACCAATCTGTTCGCTCTTGCAACTCATCACGAGACATCTCATACGAGCATGGCGGTACAGATTTGGCGGGCGCTCCAGCTCGAGTCCGAGCCATGTCAATTCAACGGTCCGACAGAGGCTCGCCAGACATCAACAATGAGGTTTTGTCTACGAGCTTGGGCAAGACTTCGATTACGTTCGCGCCGATGGCATACGTACCTGTGCTCGGAGCGATACCGCATCACCGCGATGGTAGGGAAGGTCCTGGTAGCCACGACAGCCACAATGATCCGCTTGGGTCATCTCGGGAGTCAGGTCGTCTTGGAAAGACAATCCGACGCAAGGACAGTGGCGAGATGCTTTCGCAGTATCGTAAGGCCAAAGGCATGGGACGAGCAACAAGTATGCTTTCGCTGAGCGAGCGTGCCAAAGCAGATGCAGAGGCACCAACCTTGCGGCCTGGTACAGCTCTTTCTTCCTCTCCAACAGAAAAGGAAGAAGACGACTTCATTCTTGGCCATGTCGAGAGTCGCATCCAGTCTATGATTCAAGGCGGAAGCTTACCTGGCCGAACGATTCGACGATTCTCGAGTGTTCTTTCTCTGAAGGAGAGAGAGAAAGTAACCATCGAGAGACCTGCTAGCCAGGACGGCACAGCAAAGGCAAATCGCGGCTTCGGTCGCTTCAAAAGTCGCATTACCTCATCAACGCTATCTGAGGAGCCGAACGAAGAAAGCCTCGGGGATGAGGCAAAGATGAAGACCGGACGTGGAGCTCGAGCAGAAGACGTCAAGCGTACTAGGAAATCAAGCGGCACAGCGACGGATGATCAGCAAAGGGCATCTTCTCGTCTGACTCGTAAGATGGGAGATACTTTGCCGAGGTCGTTTGCGGTTCGTAGCTCTTCAACCTCACAAACAACTGCCGCTGCTCTGAAGAAGTCCAACCTTGGCTCGAATCTGGAGACAACACAGGTTGTTGAATCGCCTGGGAAGGCAGATGTGAGCTTGATGACGGGTCTCAACCAGCGACACAATGCATTGCAAGGATCGCTGTTGGGCCTTGAAGCACGTCTAGCCCGACTCAAAGCTCGACTCGAAGACTGATGCCGACACCATCATCTTTCCAGACCATTCCAATAGGAAGCCATTCAAGTATGGCCACACATCTCTTACTCCACAGGAGTTGCATATTTTCGTTTTTCATTTAGCATATCACTTGCATACTCTCACAACTGTCAAAGCACGCACACAATTGGAAATCCAGCATTTCATGCGCATCGACCATCTGTTTTCTCACAACTATGCATTCAATCTTCAACTCGCAGAATCTTTGCACCACATCAGGTCTCCGTTCTCTGAGAGTGGCCTGACACGATGATGCAGATAGAAGGCATGTGAGTATTGCAGGAGAGCCTAGTCGTACAGAATATCGATGAGAACAGCCTGTGAAGTCAAGTTGGCCACACACTTTGGCTCCAACAGGATGGTCTGTGTCTGATCGACTAAGATGGCAGGGCCGTTGATTCGGGTTCCGTGTTGAAGCTGGTCGAGCTTGATGATGGGGGTATCCAATCTGCCTTTGTTGTCAAAGTAGACTTTTCGAACTGCCAATTTTTGCAGCTGATCTGTATCGGTTGGTTTGACTTCGCCCTTGAAGAGTTCTCTGTATTCTTGCAAGACTGTTTTACCTAGTGAATCGAAAGATTTACCGATACCTTTAACTCGAATGTCATCGACAATGATGTTTTTATCTTCCAATACGAATCCGAACTCCTGTTTGTACTTGTCGACAAATACACTTTCGAACTCCCATCCTCCATCTTCTGGTTGTAGAGTCATAAGTGCAGTATCTGTTCCTTCGTAACGAAGATTGAGTAGGGTTTGAAGTTGGATCCTGTCCTGGTTGAAACCTTGAGTTTGAAGTTCGGTTTGTACTTTTTCCCTCAACTGCCCAACTCTTTTTTCGATCCTTTTCTTCGCGGAACCGTTAGCTCCATCCCAGGTTTCAGAACAAGGCTCTTGATATTCAAAAACCCTATCCGCCAAAGCCATACCATAAGCACTTAAAATCGAACTATACTTATGTACAATCACCGTTTTGATCCCCAAAGACCGTGCTAACGAACAGGCATGTTGTCCACCAGCTCCACCAAAACTCGCCAAAATATGCTTGGACGCACTATACCCCCTCGCTTCCGTCAACGCTCGAATAGGTCGACACATGATCTCATTAGCAACCCTAATGAAACCCTGTGCAACCTCATCCACAGACAAGCTTCGTTGACCAGTGTGGGAGTTGATTTGATCCGTAAGTTCCGAAAAGGCTTGTTGGGATGCTTCTTGATCCAAACCTTGATCTTCGTGGGGACCGAAGATTTTAGGAAACATTTCAACGGCTAGTCGACCGGTGACGAGATTCGCATCAGTGACAGCTAAAGGTCCGCCTTTACGATAGCACGTTGGACCTGGATGCGCAGAAGCTGATTCTGGTCCAACCACAAACAAACCGTTCCGGAAAAACAATCGACTACTACCCCCACTAGCCACTGTGTTTACATCCAACTGCGGACTCTGAATGGTAATCCCATCAAGTGTCGTTTCAAAGACCTGTTCATACTGTCCATCATATCGACTGACATCAGTGGAAGTCCCACCCATATCAAATCCAATAATAGGTCGTTTATCCTCATCATCGTAACTAGTCAACGCCATACCAACTACACCTCCAGCGGGACCTGAAATGATGGATTTCAACCCTGAAAAGTGATCGACACTAGTCAATCCACCATCCGACATCATGAACTCGACTTTTGTACCTGCTTCACCGGATCGTAACGATTCATGGAAGCCGGAAAAGAATCCATCGATATACGCCTGCAATACAGGTGTCAAATATGCATCCGCGGTGGAAGACGTCGCACGTGGTACCATCTTGATCATCGGCATAAGTTGACTCGAACAACTAACCGTTTCAAACCCAATATCGAGAGCAATGCGTTTGATGATCTGCTCGTGAAGCGGATAGGTGTAGCTATGCATGAGTACGACTGCGAGCGATCGGTAGCCATGTTGGTGGTAGAGTGCATGAAGCTGTTTTTTGAGCAGAGCCTCATCAGGCTTTTTGAGGATAGCAACAGCTTCACCCGAAATACCACGGACAATCTCGGGCGGGCCGGTTGGACGACCATTTTCATCGTATGCGCTCGGAGGCTGATCCGTACCAGTATAGGGCTTGGTGATCTTAGCTGCATAATCAGCATTGTTGTTTGAATCGAGATCGAACTGAACCGCGTTCTCTCTCGCATTTGGATCCGAAGTATACCCAACAAGCGTCACACGTTCGTCCACCTCAAGCACACCATGATAGAGCACTTCCGGTTTCTTGATGGCCAAATCGAAGATCTTGGGTCTACTCTGGTTACCGATCTGAACCAGATCCTTGAAACCTTTTGTGATGATAAGAGCGTGTCGTTCACCTTTGCGTTCGAGCAATGCATTTGTTGCAACGGTGGTGGAAAGTCGGATATAGTCGATATTAGAGGTGTCGATCTTTTGACCACGCGGGATAGAGATGTTGCAGGCTTGTTCGAGGATTCGACGAACGCCTTCGGTGGGAGCGTCTTTGTAGTTGGAAGGATCGTGGGAGAGAAGTTTGATGACGATGTCTTTGGGAGGTTGATTGGGTTGAGAGGGAGGGATGCGACCGAGACAGTCGGTGAATGTACCACCTCGATCGATGGCGATTTGGATACGATTTGACATGGTTGCAGCTGTCGGCAAAGGAAGGGAGAAAGTGGTGGTGTGAGAAGAAGGGAAGAGAGGGTGTGAATGACATGGATCGTGCGTTTCTCAATTGCGTGAAATGCTGAATAAAAAGGCCGTCCAATTTGCCGAATCATTGAGACTGTTACCTCTGAGAAACCTCACAGTGCGAGAATGGGCGTGAAAAAAACACGCACGAGTGCCTGAAAATGGACTGTGCACGGTCGGAAAAAGTGGGCGATTTGCTGTAGTTGCTCGCTTGTGTTTCAACCAACACCCTTTCTTCTTTACTTCATTCATCCACCTATTCACTTCACATAAGATACTCAACATCACTTGCCGCACAAACAATTCGATCAACAACTCCGACGTTGCCTCTGCGCCTCCACCTCCCTCCATCTAGCACTCTTACTCACTGGCTTCTGGCTTTGGACCTCTACCAGGCCTGAACATTGATACTCTAGCGATCAACTATCCACCACTGCGCAAGTCTCGGTCGCAAACATGATCCGCGGCTTGCAGGCATACCTTCACGATCGTGGTCTCACACAGACCTGTCCACTTTCCGCACTCAAAGAAACCTGCATCGGCATCGATCTCTCCTACTACCTCAAGCAACTCCTCTCCTCACCTTCCACTTCAGAACCTCTTGTAGCAGCGCTTGGAGGTGCACCCATCGCGCTCATATCTCACATCGAAAATGATCTTCGTGCACTTGAAAAGGCTCGTGTGAAACCCGTCTTCATTCTCAACGGCATTCCTCCCAACAAGCGGACTCGTCCCTTTTCTTACGAAGATCCAAAAGTCAAACAAAGACATCGCGCATGGGAAGCCTACGAGAGCGGACAAGTCGATACCGCCCACTCCTTGTTGTCTGCCAGCAATTCAATTCACTATCCGGACCTCTACCGTGTCATTCTTCGTGCCTTCCGACATCGTAATGTCGAGTTCATGATCGCTCCATACCTTGCATCGGGTCAGCTGGTCTCGTTGGAGCGTCACTCAAAATCGTACATCCACTCGATCTACGGTGCTACAGAGATCCTCCTTTTCGACCGTGTCGATCGCCTCATCACCTCTCTCAACCTTGCTGAATCCACCTTCCAGTTCATCAGCAAACAAGCGCTTCTCAACGATCTGCGTTGCAATGAGGAACAGTTTCTGGATATTGGTTTGCTAGCTGGAAGCGATCTTTGCGCTACCTTCCCCGCACTACAAGACTCGAGTTTGGGCGTACCACCCCCGCATGCGGGTGCACCTCCCAACTTGCGCCAGATCAATGATCTCGTAAAACAGTACAAGGGTGGCTATCCACTCGTCGCTTCCTTTGAGGCGCATCCGACCGTTTCCAAGATCAACTATATCGACCAGTTCTGCCGTGCTAGAACGATGGTCAAATTCTGCCTCGTTTTGTCTGCAGAAGAAGGTCGGGTATTGCCGCTGCCACTTGCGACACCTCCTCCACCACTTCCGCTTGCTGCAACGGCACCTGCGTACGTAGCTCCCAATGGCGCAGGTCCTGCTGCTGGAGGCGCTCCAATTGCTTCATCGAACGGTGGCACACCTATCCTCACAGCTGCAGATGTACCCGTGGATTTGCACGAAATCTTCTCTCATCGCTTACCCGATGAAGTCTTCCTCCATCTCGCTCGCGGTCTTGTGGGTCCTCAAGTCCTTTCTAGCCTCACATCGGGTCATGTTATCGAACCACCTCCTCTCGACAATGGCGAAACTGAAGACTATCGACGCTACGTTCGTGAAACACTCACGGAATCTTCCCAATCCCCTCGTTGCGTCGCAGTCGGTCTGGCCGCTTCCGTTCTCAACGGGTTCTGGTCTTCTCGCAAAATCACCGGAATCTACTACTTTGCTCCCTCCGCAGACCATCCCATCCCCCACGATTCTCCCGCTACACTCCAACTCATCAACCGCGTCAATCAATGGAACGTCTCGAATAGGTTCATTGAGGAAGAACTCAGGCGTCAAAACTCTTCCACCATCGACATTGCGCTTTGTCTTGGTGCTACTACTTCAGATCAACTTGCCAGTCGGACTAAAACTCCCCGTGTTAAACTTCCGGATGGTTCTGTTTCGGTGCTGGAGAAGAAGGATGAAATTGTAGCCAACACGATTTGGCGGTTGCTGGAGTTAAGGGGGTTCTTGAATCATGCTCATTTGCATACTCCTTATGCTAGAGCGTTGTATTTGGCTCTGAAGAAGTCGAAGTTGAATGATAAGCTGCAAGAGCCGCTGTTTTTGGCGTTGGAGCTGTTAAGGGGTGGCGTGTTGCATGCGAATCGGTTTGGGGGGAGGGAGTATAGTGGTGGACCTACTTTTGGTAGTGAAGTGGAAAAAAGACATATGTTGTTGGTCATGCGTACGGTTTCACTGCTTCAGATGACGTTTAAACCGATCGCTTGGGGTGCTCCACTTAGTAGGGAGTTGCTGGTGTTTAATTCGTTCATCAAGGCTACGACGAGGTCGATGCGAAATCTTGTCGAAATGATCTCCATGTCCCTCCTGCTCAGGGGTGATGGAAGGAGGGGTAGGGATGATTATCTAGACATTTCTCTTTCGCTTCCCTTCCAGACGGATGTTAATACCGGAATGGGGGTAGTGGTAAAGTGTTATTTGGATGGGTTGATGCAGTTTCATGAAGGACCTATTTTGAAGGACCAGGTGGAAGATGAAGATGTGATAGAGGCGAAACAAGGCGTACTAGCGGCGTTGGATCAGACCTTTGAAAATGTTAAAGACGTGAAAGGAGAGTTGGGGAGGAGCTTTAGGTTTTGGAATGCGGTAATGACAGCGGTGGAGACACTGGATAAGGAGAATGCGATTAGTAAAGAGGTCGTAGCGCAGTTTAGGGACGCGGATGAGTGGTTGGGCCCTTTTACAATGTTGCCGTGAGGATGGAATAAGAATTGATGTGACGAAGTGATTGGTTGGGTGTGAGTGTGTGCGTTGCAGTTTGTGGATGTGAGACAATAGAAGGTTGAAAATTTAGAGCTCGGAGGTCCCCTTTGTTCTTATCAACCTGTCACCACGCATGTCGCTCCCTTTTGTTTCCCCCACTTTGATCTTCCACCACGTTCTCCCATCTTCTTTCTTTTCTTCCATCATTCCAACTGACATTAGATGATTCCTTTAACAGCATCGATTACTCATCCTACGAATATGTCAACGATCAAATCAGAAGTCATAGATCTTACCCACAATGATCCACCTCAACCGCTCAAAAGGAAACCAGAGGTTATCGAAATTCTCTCCTCCGATGAAGAGTCCTCCCCTATGGAAAGAAGGATTAAAAAACAGAGGAGGCAAACAGAACTTTATATCGCCAAACATAACTTTTACATCCCATCTAAACTATCTAAAGCTCGAAACACAAAACCAACCTCTAGATCGAAGTTGGAAGAAAGAAGACGTCAGAAACCTGCACCAAGAAAGCCGCTATTGCTAGTTTCATCCGAACCAACTCCACTACTAGATCCGGGAGTGGTGTATAGAGATCGACCACCCACTCCTTCTTCCCCTTCTTCAAACTTTGCTCCTGGTATGCGATCGTTCCCCATCAAAACCCTAGTTTCACCCACTGAAGCGCTACCATTTGACATTGCCGCAGTACCAAGTTTCTCACGCAAGACGTGGTTAAGCCTTAATTCGTGTCGATACAAATTCGCTTCTACCTTGTACTATCCTAGAAACTCAGCTCAAAGGCAAGATGTCATTAGTTCACTCCTTGATCAACTTCTAACTCTGTTCAGACTAGAATCTTGGGAGGTGGATGAAAAACCGGAGATCACCTTCCCAGTCATCGAGGGAGTTATGTACGAATTCGTTGATATAAGATATAAGACGGAAGAACAGCATAGAAAGGGTAGGAATCCAACTCCACCCCTCCGAGTAGCACAAGAACCATTGGTGTTATGGATATACACCTCCTTCATCCCCCCTTCCTACCTCATACTACAATTTTCAAACCCGTTCCATCAAGCACTACCACAAACCAAATCAGACCAACAGGAAATAGAAAACTACGCAAACCATTTCATCAAAGCTATCCAAGCAACCACTTTTGCAATCATCTCCACCCCGGTTGCAGCCTACCTCCTACCTACCGGTTTTCCACATTCAGAAAACCTCACACCACCAACTGACATCAAACCAGAATACATAGTCATACTCAAAGTAAAACCTGGCTTACCAACAGGTCGGAGAGAAAGGCTGAAATTACCTCCATTCGTATTGGTTCAAGAACCAATAATCACAGAAAAAGGAGAGATCGGAATGAGGGAAGAATGGACCAAAATCCTCTGGCAAGATCGACCCGATCTCTGCGACTATTGCAAAGACAGCACTGATGGACACCTAAACCAAGATTGTCCCAAAGCATACAAGCGGAGGGACATGGGAGCTGATGAATAAATTACATTGCGGAAGATTAGGGTACACCAGCGGTAGTTGTAGTCGGAACACCTCTTTGCTGTTGTTGATGAGCTACACTTTTCTCATCCGCCTTACTAAGATGTAACATACTAGTATAAGCTCTCCTACAAACCGGACACGCAAACTTTCTCCTCGGAGTCCTTCCTCTCCTCCTCTCACTCTGTCTAATCCCCACCACTGAATCCCTCAACTGCACCGCACACTCCAAACACAACCCATGCGTACACGGCAGCAACAACGTAGTCGGAGGAGAACTCAAACAAATCAAACACTCCGACCCATTCGAAGCCTCCATATCCATCGGAGCCATCCCCCCCGCATCTTCTGCCTCTTCTCCATCTTCAACCACAGCTGCAGCAGCAGGAGGTTTCGAAGACAATCCATACAATTCTTGAAGTTGAAATCGATGAGGTCCAATTTCTGCTTCTTGTCCTTCAACTTGTGAAGTCCAAGTTCGAACCACCTCTTCCTCTGATCCGGGGGGATGGGCAAGATCAGCAAGTCGTTCAGCAACACTTTTCTTGACTGGAAGAGAAGTGAGTCGCAGGTAAGAAGTTTGAAGATTAGGTTCACGAAGTGGACGAGCATTTTCATCCAAAGCTTCGACGACGATGGCGACTTTGAGAGTTTCGCGTTCTGCTTTTTCACGTGCGAGGCGTTGTTCTTTGGTTTCTTCTTCGATGACTGGCTGAGCAACAGGCCCGTTACTACCATCACCTTGCGTGTTGTTATCACCCGCCTGAGTGGTTGCATTGGCAGCAGCAGCAGCTGCGGAGGGAGAGGAGGAGGGCAAGGTAGTCGCACCACGACCAATACTTCGAACGTTATTCATGTCTTCATCCGCATCGTCTCCGTCAAAATCGAATCGACGATTCAACTCGAAACCTGGTGTCTCCGGAATCGCCGCGGGCGTAGGTGGCTCTACAGCACGCTTTTCCCCCTGACCCTGTCTTTCTGATGCCTCCCTATCACTTCCTTCGCCCGCTGAAGCATTACGGTCAGACTTCTTTGCTTTGGGCGGTGCATAGTACTGAAGATGAAGCGGAATGTTGGCAGTGTGACCGACACCAAAACCTTTCTTGAGCTTAGCAACATGAACCGGCCAACCAAGAACATGAGGAGGAGGACCGGCTTGAGCGAGCCATGCCGTGCTGCCATCATCATTGGTCTTCGGGGAAAGCGGATCAGAGGCGTCCGAGGGAGAAGGTGTCCAGTTGATCCAGCTCCCATGCTTTCGACTGGCACGGACAAAAATCTGAACGATGGCATACGGTGCAGCGCAATCATACTCGAAATAGAGCGAATGGGTTGGCTCAGGCAAAATGTCCCTTCCGGCTGGTCCGGCTGGTGTGGATGCAGCAGCGGTTCCGTATGAAAGAGTCGGCAGAACCGAAAGTGAGCTCTTGGAACGAAGAAGGTTGACGTCGGCATCGGATGCCTTGGCAGAGGACAGAGCACTTGCACTTGTGCTATCCGTCGTTGTGGGCTTAGCAGAAAGCTTGAGAGTGTTGCGCTTCAAGTTGACGAAGGATTGCAGGGTAGTGCAAACGGGAGGGCCGTAAGCTGTCGGCGCAGAAGAGGTAGCATCAGGACTAGCGGCATTGGACGAAGCAGCGTCTTCGATAACACCAGTGCTTCGCTGAATCCATCGTTGAAGTGTGCCAAGGTCGACACCCTCGCTCATGGCAATCTGACCATCGGTAGCGTGACCTTCGCGGTTGAGCTGGTCAATCAGATCGGCGGTAGATCCTTGCATCATGCCTTGTGCTTGAGCAGTGGTATCGTTGGTACGCGATTCGGTGTTGATGCCACCCAGCGAGGTGACAGACTCTGCGCCGAGCGACATCATGCTGAGACCAGAGAGAGAGGCACCTCGAGCACGTCCACGTGATCCAAGACGGGCACGGCGAGAAGACACAGAGCCTTGTGGGTACGTCGAGTCAGCCAAAACACCGGCGGTGGAAGAAGCCGGATCGGCAGCAGCATATGCATCGTTGGTCTGCGGTGAGGATGGGGTGGCTGCGTTGGGCGAAACAGAACTGGTGATAGCGGGAGGTTGAGGCACACCTGCCCCGTGGCTAGACACAGCACCAGAGCTGCTGATGCCGCTGCCAAAGTAATTGGCAAGGTTGGGACCAAAGAGAGTAGCAGCCTCTTCTCGCTCACGCCTGGTGCTTCTAGCTTTTCTGTTGGCGCTGCGCGTTGCAGCAGCAATGGTAGGAGCAGCAGCAGCGTTGTTGTTGTTATTATTGTTGTTTGCATTGTTCTGAGGAAGCATCACCGCAGCGAGAAGACTACCACCTCCACGCATAGAAGTCATGGGAGCGGTGGGAGTGGATCCCGAAGGCTGCTCTGCTTGCACGCGAGCATTCTGCCTTCGTCTCTCCTGATCACGATCTCGCTGACGAAGATTGGAGAGAGAAGGAACAGAGATTGCAGAGAGGATGGATCTACCCGAAGTGCCGCGCTCATGATGGATTGCACCTTGTTCGATGTCGTGGTTGTTGTTATTGTTGTTATTGGCGGTGTCAGTGTTGGGTGGTTGAGAGGTCATCTCTACGGCGAGGGCGTGTTGGTTGCCAGAAGAAGAGCCTGCACTGAATGGACGTGACCAGCGACTACTTCGCTGTTGGTTGGAAGAGGAGGAGGCGATGTTGGCTTCCTCGTCGTGGTGTCCACGATGGGCCGGACCGGCGCGTGCAAAGGAGAGCAGACTGGACATGATGGTGTAGACCTGGCGATGCGCAGTGGCGACGGCAATGCTTTAGAGGTAGCTGCGGATCAGACGTGTCTGGTGGTGAGCGGTGGATAGTAGGTCCACCGAAATTGCTCGTTGATGATCAACAGTGGTGAGCGTGACAAACAGAAGCGATGCGGGTATACTAGCGGATGGAGTGGATGGCCACAGAGAAAAGCATCAAGATGTGTACTGTTGTTGTTTGTCGGTAATGATGGTGGTGGTGACGTTGACGAATGGCGTGGAGCGGAGACGAGCCGGAGATGGAAATGCAGGTGGAAAATGAATGTGGAAATGGAGTTGGCGGATATCGCTGATAGAGAGACCAGAGAGAGAGAGACAGAGGGAGAGAGGATATCGATTTCCCCACGCTGCTGCTGCGAGACTTGAGAGCTGTCAAACATGCGGTGGGGCACAGCAGCTTTCCAAAGCAGCAGCAGAGAGCAGAGTAACTTACCGATATCAGCTCAGAATTGCTTGCTCAGCCAATTCTGCCCCGCTACTTATTTTGTTCCTGAAAGGAAGGGAGGAAGCACACGTAAGGAAGCGAGCGCCGAAAACGAAACAGCGCGGCGAACCATTTCCTAACCCTGTTTATTTCCAATTTTCAGAATTCACTTTTCGACTCTTGTATCTCTGTGTCTCTGATCCGCGCTAAGTAAGTTACGCCTCAATCTGGCAATAGCAGAGAGCGAAGCAGCTCTTTTGTGTCTAATTTCAAATCGATACCATATCGGCAATACAAAGTGCGATTGCGTCTTCAAAGAGCTAGGGCTCCTCAGCCGAGTTTCAGCCGCACTCTGTTCACAGTGAAGCCCACACAGCTGCCAACCTCGGTCACCGACAGGCCCGACCTCACGCTTGATGGAAACTTCACATATACAGCACAAACTCGATTTGATACGAATGATAGGGCAATGAGCTTCTATTATGCGTATAATGTATTGATCATTGATCATCGCGGACAACATCAACCACCAGGCACCTCGTTACGACGCACACCCATATTGTATGTGCTCTCCTTTTCACCCACCAGATCATCATACCATTCCTTGTCCAATCCGGCCTTGCGTCGATCTTCAGCATTGAAAGGCCCTTTGAGACGACCAATAAAATTACGACGAACCTCTTGACGGAACACCTGAACTGGATCCAATGGAGGTCGCGCATTGCTACAGAGCCAAGTCATCCATCGGTGACCTGCCGAAACATGAGTGATTTCATCCAGATGAATCACTGTCAACGTCTCGACGCTCTCTACATCACCTGCATTATCAAACTTCTTGATCGTAGTTGGGTTAACATCAAGTCCTCGTGCCTCATGCACCAGATGAATGATCGACAATCTCGCCGTAAGCGAATGTGCCGTCTCCATAGCCGAATCCCACAATCCATGATGAACAGGTAGAGCTCCAAAATAGCTTCCCATCTCCTCTAGTCGCTTGGTAAGCAGTGAAAAGTGCTTTGCTTCATCTTCAGCCACCTTGACAAAATCACTAAAGAACTGCAATGGCATCTTGTGCGTCGGTCCATCTTCGTTCTCGCCTGCAAAGAACTCGGCACAGAGCTTGGGAGCACGTGCAATGATATCCCAAGCAAGATCAATCGCCCACTGTTCAATGTTGGCGAGCGAGTGCAGGATGGCGATTCGGCTTTTTTCCGTTCCACCACGTCCACGTTTACCTTCTTGACCGGGACGTACTCGCACTTCTTCCTTCATACGTGGCGGTCGTTCCGGTGCAGACTCTTGCGGTTTAGTAATCCATTCTCGACGTCCTGCTGACGCATCGCTCGTGTTCCATCTGCCTCCACCAATCACTTTGCACTCGCCCGATCGGAAGGCTCTCGCTGCAAATCGAGTGTAAGCCACCTTTTTGACAGGGTCGGGGGTGTTGAGGACCAGCACAGCCCACTCAACTAGTGTCTTTGGTCGGGGAGAGGGCGGTTCTATTGATTCGGTTGAGTTCTGCTCGTTGTCTATCGCTTCTTCCTTCGAGGGTGTTGACTCCTTCGTCTGCATCTCTGTCTCTGAGTGCTGATTGTCGGAGAGTGACAGTCCTGATGCTTGAAGGTGAAGTGATTTGGCGGCATCGTACCTTTGTGCAACTGCTGGCGGCGATGCTTCGCTAACGGGTCGCAGTTCGATCAGCTCCCATTTCGATGCTGCCTCCATGCCGAGCTCGGCCGGTTTGGGAGCTTCGATGAACAAGTTTCCATTTCGTACGTCGCACTGGTAGACACAAGCCGAGATACCATGTGATGATTCTCCTGTGCTCAGGCTGAAATCATACTCGTGCCATGGACAGACAACGACCATATCCTCGATATCATCGTCGAAGTCGGCATCGTTGGCTTCGATCGTAGCATTTTCAAGTGGTGCGCCCAAATGTGGACATGTTGCTTCCATGCAGTAGTATGTATCGTGAGTGGGAAGTGCAGAGGAAGAAGAGGAAGAAGAGAAAGGAGGTGATTCGGGCTGCACCTGCTCCTGGCGTTGCTGTGTGAGATTCGAGGTGGGTGCTGGGAAGGAAAAGATGAGGAGCGAGTGATACTCTTGCGTGTCTGGATGACGCAGTGTCAGATGGTGTCGAGATGAAGAGGCAAGATTTTCGACGGCTGCGACTTTGATCCATGGTTTGGCAGCGTCGGCAGATGTGCTGCCTTGCGAAGCTGTGGTATCAGCCATGTCGATATAGGGCGTACAGATTAAGTTACAACGACATGGTCATCAGGAAGAAAAGAGTTAAACTTCGAGTGGGTCTGTACTGCATGTATGCTTGCATCAGACACAAACACCGCATGCTGCTGCCTCAAATCTTTGAAATCGATCTTAATAATTTTTTTTTTGTCTTTTTTTTTTTGCTCCACATTTTCCCAAGCTGTATGGAGCCGAGTTCCGAATGGTGAGATAGGCACGCGTCAGGGTCCAAAATGCTAATCTCAACTTAAAATACAGTGTTCCGCCTCGCGTCTCGAGAGAAAGTGAGAACAACACTCTTCCGCCACTCTCTCACACGCATGTCTGTACGCACGCAACACCGGCACGCAGACATGCACATGCACGGCAACCCACACTTGCGGAGAAAAAAAAAGGTGCGCTGCTCATTCTGCGTCAACGCAACTGTGACTATAGCAAGGTCCATATCAGCTGTGATTGTACGCAGCTGACGGAATCGCCATTGCTGTCTTGGAATTCAGTATGACTTTTAACGAGACGAGTCGGTCTCTCTAAGGCAACAACCATCACCTCATCTCAACGAGAGCGTCCTCAGTCCCGGTCAGTCATCTTGGATCAGGCGGAGCAGGTGGACAAGGCTACACATTGGCACGTTCGAGCGAAATCGTCGCCGTTGTCGAGTGTGTCGTCTGGATCCTTCCTTCTTTCCTGCAACATCACCTCTGGTGCATTCATTCGCCAAGGAACCCTCTTCTGCGCGGTCATGCTTAACGACAACCTTCGATCATTTTGACCTGGCACTGACAGTCTCACAGCTGTCTTTGTCGTCCTCACTGGCTCGAAAAATGGCGAGTGCCTTCACCAAACTCTTTCTTCCTTCGCATCGCAAGCGCTCCTCCAACACCTCCTCATCCCGTCGTCAGGAAGCTTCTCGCTCTCGCTTCCCCACCTCGTCTACGTTCGACCTTAGGCACTCCATTCCAGAGGAATCGACTCCTTCTGCTGAAGCCTCGGTTCCAACCTTCCCTTCGACAAATACTCTCACTGTACAGCAACTCAACAATCACGTCTCAGCTCCCATTAGCGATGCTACTTTACGTCGCAGGTCTCTGGCGATCGAAGCCGGTCGCACAACCTCGTCCGACTCTTTGCGCCCATCTCTGCCACGCTCATTCAGTGCACAGGACATCACCTCTCCCTTGGATCCCAACATCGACGCTGAACAAATATACCCAAAACCTTCCGGAACCTCGCCTTCTCCTCCACCAATAGATGATGACGATGACTTGGACTCCAATCAGCTCTTCTTTCATCTTTCCGAGGACCCTCAACTCGCTCATGACTGGAACATGGCGTGCTTGGCCGTCATACCTCTCACACGCACTCTCACTATTCACCCTGCTCTGCAAACGCACGACCTGCTCGACCCTCATTTCATTGCGCTCCATGCCTTTGCCCCTTCCAAGCTTTACAAACATCAATTCGTGTCAGTACGCTCCTTGACTCAGTCCAACTCGGCCTCATTCGACAATGCTGCAGCCGGTTCTGCAGATCAGTATGACTGGGACCACGTCACACTCACTGCCACCATAGAGTCCGATCAGAGGTCCGTCAGCATCACTGAGACCGTCCATACACCCCAGGCATGTGCGTCGACGGATGAAAACGATGAAAGCATCCACGCACGCGCTCCTTCCGCCACAACCAAGAGGAAGGTCAACATTGTAAGCGAGATCACCATCTATCGCACTCTTCCTACGCCTAGCCCTGCAGCCTCGTCTGCCGAATCTGCCTTTCAGGTGACGAGCAGGTCCTCTCAATCCAAAGATACCCTTTCCACAAGCACCAAATTGCGCGTTATTTCTGTAGACCTTCCCATCGTGCATCGCCGACTTTCCGATGCTAGCGCAGGCGCCTCGACATCGCATCACGCTTCTTCCGAACAAGTTTACCCCTCCGCAGATATTCAAGAGGAACATCAATATGTATCAGTATCCGATCTGATCTTGCAACACATCCCTCCCAAGCGCCTTTTCGCCGTCGATCTTACCATCCTCACAAATCCATCCGCATCCTCGGCACCTTTGTCTGACGCACTCTCGAATGCGTTTGATGTGCTCTTTTCTGCTGCACACCAGTTCACTGCCTCCTTTGTCTACGTCAAAGGTTTCGACAGCTATAATGCACACCGCATTCGTAGAGGCATATGGTTCAAAGCTTGGAAGGCCTTCGAGGAGCGTCTTGGCTCTGAACATGTAGCTCGTCTCAGCGTGGAGGCTTTCCATCGCATCAAGTCGCTCCTCGAGAACGTCGTCATGGGTCTTGTTCATACCAAGATGTATGGCCCGATCCAGGACCAGCTTCTGGATGCGGATCTCGTCACCGACGACGTGCTAAACGCCTACCATGCATCGAACGTAAGCCTTGCTGACTTTGGTGTGCAAAACGTGGCCCTCAGACAGCGTCCTTCGAGGCTGGCAGATGCTATCACAGCTCTATGCCATGGTCTTTGCGACGATGATGATTCAGGTATCGACGAAGCGCTTGCCAGCGGTGAAATTGGTGCACTCAAGGCTAGGCTGCAGAGTCCGAGTCCACTAACGCCTTCAGTAGCGCAACTTGGATCGCCCGAGTGTATACAGACCAACCTAGGTCTCATTCCCATTCCGGACCAGCGATCCATGGCTCCCGCTGCTGACGACGAACTGCATCGCCGTACCCCTCTTCAAATCTTGCAGACCCTTCGAGCTGTAATTGACGAAGTTGGCTGGGCGGCAGAGCGGGTTCATCAGTCATCCGCGACAAGAGGATCGTCACAACAGGAGAGACCTCCACCGCTTGGGACTGATGACCTATTGCCTATTCTCAGCTACGTCTTTGTTCGGGCGCGTCCAAGTAGACTATGTAGCATGCTATACTACGCGCGAGCCTTTCAACTCACAGACACGGCTACCTCACCAGAGCTGCAATGGGCGCTTGTTACGTGCGACGCTGTCATCGCCTATCTCAGGACAGATCCACTTCGCTTGTGTCGACGCAGATCCTCCAGCAGCATTCTGGCGGAGCCACTTCTCCGAAAAGGGTCTCATCCTCAGTCGGGCTCGGGAAGCAACAACGATGCTCTCTTTGTGCGGTCCATGTCGTCTCGCTCTCATCATGGTTCCGCAGCGGGGTCATCGCTGCAGGCTACAAGTCTCATGGCGCGCTCGCCTTCAGCTCTCGATCATTCATCTGCCACCGAGGCAACACCACCTCAGTCGCCAAGGTCACCCTTTCTTCCGCTGGATGCTGCTGGAAGCGACTACCTTTCCGCGAGTGGCAGCAACTCTTACTTTCAACAACGCCACGGCGATGTCTCGGCAGAACAAAGTGCATATGCTGCATCCGAGGCGAGTCCTCGTCTGCAAGCGGAAGGTTTCAAGCTGCCCGGTTTGCCGGCTAGTGTGTCTTCGCGTCGCAACAGTCGCATCTTGCAGCAGCGTCCCACGTCCGTCTTTTCGCTCAGTGAGGACGGCGATGCTGTCAGTCTAAATCTTGGTCCAGATGTGTCGACCGATGCGCTCGATCGACGATTGTCTGCAACAGCTACGCCTACAGCAGCAACGCAGAGCCCAAGCTGCCGTGTGAGTATGCGGGAAAGAACGTTCTCATCCTCATCGAGCTCGACGACGCACAACGACGTTGTTCAGATCAGACCGCAGATTGTTCGCACCATCAAGCGGTCACAGGCGGGAAGTCTTTATACCAGCAATCGTCTGGAACGCACCAGCAGCAATGGAAGTACTGCGAGTAGCAGTCAGGTTCATGTGCGTGTAGTGGGTTCACCTTCGTTGCGAGCAATCGAGACTGCATCGGGCAGAGACTCGACCTTGATCGATGCATCTCCGCCCAAGACAGACCGACGTCGAAGCTTTGACTCTTGGACGGCATTTTCGCTCTTCTCCTCTTCGCATACAGCTCAACATGTGGCGCAGGCTTCATCTGAGCGCGGCCAGGATAGCAACAAGGCTTCGGATGCGACTTGCAACCAGACGATGCGATCACGCAGCAAGACAGACAATGTCACCGATGCCTCCGCCACCTCAGCCGGCTCTACAGGTACTGCAGGCTCATCCGGTTGGCTCTCTTGGGGTGCAGATGCTATCAGTGGTGAAAGTCGACGCAACTCTGTCTCTACCACCACCTCTACCTCTCGAGCTCCACCAGCTGTCGTTACGGCTAGCAAAACAGTCAGTCCAGAAGACGACGTCAATTGTCAACCTGAAGGAGTCGAAACTCCTCTTCCCACTTTCAAACCTGTTCATGCTATGAATTCCCGTCGTTCCACAATTGCTGGTTTGGACAGTATACAGTGGCCTTCCAGTTCCTCTGAGATGGGGAGAGAAGTTGGTGAAGAAATGTCACTTTCGGGTACTATTCGATCGAAGAGGTCTAGATTTTTATCAACTTCTTCAGCAGTGCCGCTACCACCGAAAATAGACCGTTCAGCAATGTCGATCGCTGATTTAACACACAGTCAGAGAGGAAGTATTGGTTCGTTAACTGCGCTATGTGCTACGCTAGACATAGCAACTTCGTTCGACGAAGAGAGGAGATGATTCCTTATGGAGTAGAAGAGGGAAGCTGCAGGATGTCTGGTTCTGTAATAGAATCTGGTGAGAGGAGTGGGTTGACATTGACGGATTAAATTGCGGACATTGAAGGATGAGCTTGATCACCTCAGTCACTACATAGCACTTATACCACACTGCAAATCGAGTCAGAACAAAAATGCAATTGCAATCAAGGGTTAGGATTGAGCTTCGAATTCAGCCAACAAAGCCTGTATGTCAGGATTGTTGAATAGAGCCGAAAAATCCTGTTCTTCTGGGGTGAAGTTTGGCGAAAGAACCATTTCCCCTCCATTTCGCTTTGAAGGAGAGGTAGTGGAGGAGCGTTTGCGGGGGGAAGCTAAGATTTCGATTATTTGAGGAGGAATTTTCTTCCCCGGCGTTGAAAAGATGGTGGAGAGTTCGGGGGGGAGGGAGGAGAGGAAATCGTATCCAGCTGTGGGAGTTGTAGCTGGGGCTAGAGTGATTGCGCTTGCATCAGCGGTGGAGTTGACGTGGGCAGCAACACCAACGCCTCCCTGGGTTGTGAATTGGTTGAGGTGCGAACGGAATTCGGTGGAAGGATGAAGGTGGATTTCGTTGAATCTATCTGCACTGATACTGGGCTGATTAGCCGTGGTAGGGGCGGGAGTAGTGGATGTAGGTGTCATTTCATTACCTGTCGCTGCAGGATTAGTAGCGGTAGTGTTGGTGGTGAGGGATCCATCAGCATCAATACCAAAACCACTAGCTGCAAGAATTCCATACGGATCCTCCAACAAATCAAACAATCCCCCAGCCTCAGGTGATTCCGTCAACGCCGGCGAACTCCCACTCACAGACGAAGATCCATCTTCCACCGTTGCCGGCAAAGGTCTTCTCCTAAACACTGCATGCGAAACTGCCTCCTTTCCTTTCTCCTCCTGCTGTTCCTCTGCTTTCTTTTCCGCATCGGGCGAACCAGAGGGGGACCGATGAGACGCATCACTAGGCCAATCCAAGTCAGAAGGAGTAGGAAAAATCTCTCTCATACTAGGAGTTCTTCCCCATCCATCCACCTCCACTCCGCCCCCAGCACCTACACTTCGAGTCGTCGGATGGTCGAATACAGGGCTCGAAGGCGGTAGATCCAACTGAGCCAATTTCGCAGGTCCACTGCTGAGATGAGTGTTGCTAGAATTGGTGCTGAGATTGCGAGCCAGCTTGCGAGTAGCACGACCGAGGGAAGGAGATGCGGGACAGGAAGGCAGATCGGTCGAGCCTTCACGAGAAACTGATGTATAGGGACCCTTTGTGAAGTGTTGCTCCTCTTCGGGCCCTTCATCATCTTCAGTAGAACGCGTGTTGGTGGTGTCGAGCTTGGAGGTGGTGGTGGAAGTTCGAGGAGTTGTCTTTCTTCGTTTCTCTGAGGGCGAGGCAGGCGAAGTGACGTTGCTGCTACTCTTACCTGCAGTGATCGGTCCGTCGCTGGAAGAGTACAGTGCAGGATGCAATACCTCCGCTCCCGATCGAGTTCGACTGCGTGTCACAGGGGAATCGTTCGAACTCGAAACCGCTGGACTACCCACCACCGCTTTACCTCTACCAAACGTTGGACTGCCTCCCATCCTCCTTGCCGAAGGACTCGCATAAGGATTGGCACTCTTCCTCGGACTTCTTCTCAGCGCCCCAACGCTGGCACCTGCACCCCTTGGAGTAGCTCGTGCCATATTGCCCAGTAGCGTTCCTGGAGTCTGCAATGGTCCCAGCGGGCCTAGCTCTTCGAAATCGAAATCAGCTTCGCTCATCAATGTATCCAGCATAGTCCCCGGACTTGAGTTCATCAAGTAACTAGGTACACGGAAGCGTATATCGCGGGAGGGAGATTCGAGCATACCAGAGCCGAACGAAGGCATCATCAGCGAAGAGTTGATTGCGTCGGCTTGCATGAGCTGGGCGTTCATCGATGGACGGACGGGGGAAGACTGGGCAAAGTTAACTAGACGCGATGCCGAGTTCGAGTGGGATGGTCGAGAGGTGGCAGGGAGAAGCGGAAGACGAAATTCGGAGTCCGACTTCTGCATGTCATTCTTTGCGGCAGCGGCGGTGGCGGACGAAGGCTGTTCATCCTGTTGTGTCGACTTGGCCTGAGCCGCACTCGTCTGGCTGTTGCTAAAAGTGCTGGCATGCTTGGATGCATCGTCTTGAGCCTTCGACTGCTGTGGCTGCTGCTGCTCATGATGATGCTCATCGGGCGTGCCAATGCTGTCCTTGCTTGGCTTTGCAGGACTCGACTTTGCCTGGGGCCTAGCTCCGTTATGAGGCACCTTGACCGACCCCTTTGGCCTTCCTGGTCGCTTGCCCTGCGGATTCTCTCGCATACTCCTCCGGCTTCTCCACTTACCCGTGCTGGGATCCAGAACATACTCTCTGTCTGCCTGCTTCTTACACACCGTCTTCTCCTTCTCCTTCTTCCTCCCACTTCTCTGGCTCTCCAACTTCTCGGCGTCCCTATGACACGCTTCA
Source organism: Ustilago shanxiensis (assembly GCA_019972555.1). Taxonomy (NCBI): domain Eukaryota; kingdom Fungi; phylum Basidiomycota; class Ustilaginomycetes; order Ustilaginales; family Ustilaginaceae; genus Ustilago; species Ustilago shanxiensis. Next base: position 621,374 of record BPMX01000010.1, on the reverse strand, counting down.
CTCAACGTCCTGGGCATACTGCCCTTCCTGCCTGAGCTAGACGCCGGCGTCCCCGCGTCGAAGTTAGGACTCGTCATGAAGTCGTCCCTGCCCATTCCTGGGGTAGACATGCTGTACGGCGAAGCACCGTCAACATCCGAACCTGCTGCGATTCTAGCCCTCTTATTCGCGCTTGAAGCACCACCATCTTCGCGTCTGCGCTTCGCTGCCTCGGCCAGCGCCTTTCGCTCGCGATAGGCTTTTGTTGCATGTTCTTTCCTCCATACATACTCTGGACGAGAATTGTCCCACTTGAGATAGTACAGCCCGCAAGGGTTGCAAGCAGACCAACGAGTTTCACCATCCGTCTCGATGGGGCCCTCTTTGCCTGCATAGCGTGGCTTCCAGCCTGGTTCAGTGGGGTCATCGTTGTTGCTGTCACCAGATCCACTTTTCTCGGCAGCAGGATTGTTGACGATGCTACCAGCCGGCAATCGAAGCAGACGCCAGGTGGTGGGGACATCGGTGCCGCAGTTGTAGCAGACACGTTCGCTGGTTTCTGCCTGTTCTTTGCGGTGAGAGGGAGGAGGGCTCGAGTCTTCGTTGCTGTCTTCGAGGGGTGGAGAGGAAGCGGAGGGACGACGAGAGTCATAGTATCCGGTCTGGGGCGAGTCTTTGGAGGAAAGCGTAAGGCCGAGACTGCGGTTCTCTTTTCCTCCTGGTTGGGTGGAGGATGAGCGTGGGATCAAAGCGCCATTGTTCTGGTTAGGAACTGGGATTGAGTCCAAAGGACGAGCGAACGAGAGGTTGGGAGATGTGGTAGCAGAGCCTGATGAGGCAGGTTCGTTGGTGGATGAAGAATCGACTGCTGGAGAAGAGGAGGCCGAGTTGCCAATCGCGTGTGCTACCTGTTGGAGCAAGGTTTCGAGTTGCGCTTGCTGAGCTGGCTCTGGCGCTGATTTGGTCGACCTCTGCTGAAGGCTATGCAAAATGCTGAGCAGTTGCAATGTTGACGGGTTGGATGCAGTGGCAGCTGCAGCTGCAGAGCTCGGTGAAGGAGCCGAAGCGGTCGCGGGCGGCGAAGAGGTGCTGGAGTTGGAGAAGTTGGATAGAAGAGGCAGTCCCGGAGAACCACTCAACGGCAAAGTTGCTGTCTTGGGCGAAATCCTGTCTACAGCAGCAGCGCGTGCGGCTGGTCTGCGAATCTGACGTTCCATAGCTCCGTAAGTCGAAGATGAGGAGGTTGGATAATCTGGCTCGGAATGTAAGGCGAGATGCGAATCACTCTGACGCGAAGAACGGAATCGTTGCGCCGCAGAAACCACCTGAACGTCCGGTGCTGGATGGTGACGAGACGATACTGCTCGAGATGCAGAGCTTGAGCCAGCACCAGCACCTGCGCTGAAGCTACTACTCGATCCGGAAGCAAGCCCTCGAACGAGGTTGAAGTACTTGTCCTTACTCCTTGCTTGTGACTCCTTGAGCTTGATCACGACTTCGAGGACGTTGATGTCCTCCTCGTATTCGCGACCGTTGTCGTATCGCAGACGTCGTCCGTCGGAGCGAACGCGACCAGTGACAGAAGTCTCGCCTTCTCCATCCTCCTCAAGTGCCCAATTGAAGAAACCCTTGCCAACGAGAATGGAAGTAGGAGCGTCTTTTGAGCGCGAAGGACTGGAGCCGAGCTTGCTGGTACTGGCGTCATTACGTTCGCGCGATGAGCCAGAAGTGGAAGAGGAGCGCGTTGGTGAGGAGTGTCCTCGTGAGGATCCAGGAGATCTGAGCTGGCTGGCGCGTAATGTTTCCTCTGGGTCGACAGCATAGATGATATAGTCGCGCTTGTCATCTGGGAGAAGTTCGGGGCTAGCCATGCATACGGCACCGAGACATGTTTTGAGAGCAACGCGACCGAAGCGTACCTGACGCGGTGGGGGCGATTGCTGGTAGTTGCTGCCAGAAGGACCGAGAGGTGAAGGAGGAGTCATGTTGGGGATGATGACTTCGACAGGGACAGGACGACCGAGTCGAGCCACCATGGTATGGTTTGGACTTGAGTCCAGGGTGTATAAGACCTTGACTGTGAGGTCGGAAGGAGCGATCGAGAGGAGAATGTCAGTGATCATGACCAAGTACTATCTCTGCGGCGGATTGGGACGTAGCGGGTTACTTACCATCCATCGTTGGCCCGTGACTAGACATGGCGACGGTGTAGTGGCCTTTGCCTTGCGACGGGATGTGTTTTATGATGACGTGATGGATGTCAATGAGTCGAAAGAAGAAAGTCACGCTGAAATGGCAAGCGGCAGTTATGGTATCATTGGCGAGTGTGCTCGTTGGTAGTGAAAGACGATGGACGCGTTTGGCAACGCTGGGATGAAGGTCGTTACGACTGAGCCCTTGATACGCGCACAAGTTGGAGGAGAAAGTAGAACGAGTTGGCTGAGGCAGGCGCGCGAAGTGTTTGGTGAGCCGATAGAATGCGAAGTGCTATGCGAAGTGTGGGGTTGAGACTGATAGAAGCGCGAGTGAAGAGAGTGGGAATGCCGGCTGAAGATAGGAGTGGACTAGATGTTGGAAGTCGTGATTGTCGACCGGTAGTGATGGTGGTGTCGGGAGAGGTATGGAACCGGAGGTGGTGAATGTCTATATCGAATGGATGGATGAAGTTGATGATGATGATGATGATGTTGATGATGAAGGTGGATGGTCGATGACTGAGAAGCAAGAAAGGTGATGAGCGTTTTGATCGATGGGAACGTCACACACCGAACTGAACTGAGCACCGCACACGACGACGTGACTTAGATGGTCAATCGAGAAAGGTGAAACGCCAAAATTCTGAAATCGAGCTGTTGCAAAGCGCGTAAACGAGATGCGTTTCTCGCTCTTCGCGTCGAGGGCGTTTCTGCTCCACATGGAATTCTTAGCCAAAGTGTGTTCTTTTCCGACACGTCTCGGTTGACAGTTTACGCGCCGGCCAGAACACACACACACACACCTCTCTGCACAAAATAAAACGTTGTGAAAATATCCGAGATGTAACATTATTGTTGTTGTCTCACAACGGGAAAAAAGTATTTTTTGAATAACGTTCCAGCGGGTGTTCCACAGCCTGTGGAACAGTGAGGAGTGTACCACCACTGTACCAGAGCCTGTGGTCGAGTGATGGAACAGAAGTGTTCCAGCAGCAGGTGGTGGAACAGTGGTGGAACAGCCAGCTGTTCCAGAGGCTGTGGAACAGGTGCTGGAACAAAAAATCAGGAGCAGTGGAACGGGGGCCTATTCCAGCACTGTTCCACCGCCCATGTGCTGTATATATTTTGTCGAGCTCCTGTCCATGCATAAAAACGCGCGCGTGGCCAAGTTGGAAGCCTAACATTGAAAAAAAAGGATGTGGAGCTCGGAGAAGTTTTGGTGGACGTGGGTTCGATCCTGAGGGTGGCGGAGCCTTACCCTTTATTTTTTTTGATTTGTACCATGGCCTCTGGAACATTTATCCACAGCCTGTGTGTTACTGTACCATAGGCTGTTCCAGAGGCTGTGTAAAACTGTTCCACACGCTCTGCTACTTTCAATGACAGTGCTGGAACAGTTTTGTACCACAGCCTGTGGAACACCTTCTGCAACATTATTCAAAAAACACTTTTTTCCCGTTGTGTCTGCCCCTCTTCTTGGAGTGAAATAGGCTCACTGTTCGGTCACGCCATTTCGTTCCAACGCCAGCATTCGGCTTCCACCAAAAGAGTTGGTGCCTCGGAGTCATTCCGACAGTCGAGCCTGAGTATCTCCCACAGCACGCCCATTGTGGCTGCTGATGGTGCTGTGGGGTCACCCGGCTCGAAAAGGGGAGGGGCCGAGTGTACATTGACTTTTACTGTAGACCGATTCGCTCGACGTTCGGGATGTGTTGGTCTCGACTCGTCTAGAACAAAAGAGCAGCAAGAACGAGGCAAGGAAACGGAAGAAGGGCTTAAGCGCGCTGTCAAGTGACCGACGCAGAAACAGAATCAGATGAGAGGATTTTTTCCTCGGCCACCAAGACGAAGAACAATACACAGCACACACATAGCACACATAGCACACATAGCACACACTAGACTTACTCGCGCGCGGTCTGTTCGCCGAGCTCATCCTCTCGTCACAGTCACAATGCAACGAGCACAAGCGCAAGAACCCCTGGATCAAATCAGTCTTTCTGTGTCAATGATGACCGATACGCAAGGAGCCACAGCGTGACTACAGTAACTTAGTGCCTTTCTGTCAGTCCTGCCCTTTGAGAACACGCACGCACGCACACACCACACACGCACGGCGGCGATCCTGACCTGTTTCGAATGCACGTTACACTTTTTCCTTTTCCTTTTGCTGCTTGCTGTTGCTGCTGCAGCCTGCACCAACACCTGCAATTGACCTTCCGCCCTTCGCTTAAGTCAAGTCACCTCCAAACCCTTATTCCATTCGCACATTCAGTTTTGTTATTGACTTGACAGACAACAGCATCATCACATCTCCCTTTTTGTTTCATCAATCCCACTTGCCTTACGCCGCATCATCGCATCACACTTACACTTGCATCTACACAGTACTGCACTTGCACTTCTAACTGCCCCTCCGTCGGCACTCGAGCCGTCAACTAACTCATTGCAGAGGGGCTTCCGACAGATCTTACCCGCAGCGTGAGAGCGGGACCTACTGTATCCCTATCCCTGTCTTTCTCACGCCACACTGTTGCTATTTCATCATGGCCGACAATCGTAATAACAACGACAACCACAACAATGATCCGCTTCGTTCTCCCCTCTCACCTTCCAGTCCACGTCTCATCTCCTTTGCAGACGATCTCCAGCCTCGTCGTTTTCCCTCTCGTGACGCTTCTCCGACCAAACTCGCAGCTCCATCCTCATCCGCTGCCGGTATCAATAGAGAGCCATCACCCGATCCACTCTTTCGCACAAAGTCTCCGAGACCACCAGCCGAGATGGTCAACGACTATGGCGCTGTTCCTCGCGAACGATCCGACGCTACCGCCACCTCCGACTCGCAATCAGCTACCGGACGCGCAGGATATCGTGCATCAGGACCGGGACGAATCAACCTCCCACCATCCCCGTATCTAGGTAGCGGCGGTGGTGCAGATCAGCTCACACCAACCGAAGCCGATGGGCCATCGAGAACAAGAGCACCTAGCATGTCACCCAGCGTTGCTACTTCCGCCCAACGTAGTAGCAGTCACGCCAATCCTCGACGCATGTCTTTCAAACGTCGCGCACCGAGCGTGCAACAGAGACAGAACTTCCTACAACGTGCGTCTATGGGTGTCTTCCCACGACGCAAGTATTCCATCGCGGGCAGCGACGCAGGTCCTAACGGAAAGGGTCTTCGCCGAGTCCATACCACTGGTGTGCCTTCCGGCGGTGTTGGTGACAATGACACGGTGGATATCGATGCACTGATTGCGTCTGCCGAACCGTCCATCCCTCGAATGCTACCTGGTAAATCCGACCCCTACTCCACTCCCATCCCTGCACTTCCATTTATCGTGCTGTGTCTGGTATGCTTCGGAGAGTTTAGTTCCGCCGGTGTAGCTGGTCCGTTCCTCTTCTTTATGATCGAAGACTTCGGTGTCGGTGGAGAAAGCGATGTTGGTTTCTGGGCTGGTATTGTTTCTGCCTCTTTCTTCTTCGCACAGTTCCTCACCTCATTGATGTGGGCTTCCGTCGCGGATAAGAGAGGAAGACGCTTCGTCCTGGCCATATCGCTACTCGGCAATGCTCTCACAATGATGGCTTTCGGAACATCGCAGAACCTCGGAACAGCGATTTTCATCCGTCTGGCTCAAGGATTCTTCAACGGCGCCGTAGGAGTCGCAAAGGGTGCCATCCGCGATATCACCGATGAGACCAACGAAGGCAGAGCTTATGCACAGATGGGCTTCTGTTGGGGTATGGGTGGTATCATCGGTCCCATTCTTGGTGGATTGCTCGAACATCCTGTCCAAAAGTTCCCTGGGTTGTTCGGAAAGAGCGAACTCTTTAGCGACTATCCCTATTTACTGCCTTGTCTGGTAGCTGCAACATTCACAGCGGTGGGTTCGTTCTTGACGCTGTTCATCGGTTATGACGGTGGACCGAGGACGGGTGCCATTCAGCTTCCCGAGAAGGGCGATATCGAACGAGCAGCAAACCAAGTTGGCAGTTTCGGTCGAAGTGCTGGTCAACGTATCAGTGGATACTTCAGTGGCGCTCGAAGTGCCGCTGAAAGCGAGTTGTCGCTGTCTCGACATTTCAACGCAGCAGACCAAAGTCGAAGTGGAACTTCCACACCCGATGTTAGCATAAGCAACAATCCCAATGGTCCACCTAAACTTAATCGCACCTTCACGCAGCAAGTTGATGACGAGACAGGTGGACCTCCTTCCCCTATCCCTTCCGAAGGAGGAACCATCATTACGCACAATAACACGCTCGCGAACGATTCGGCTTTCTCTCGCACCGCCGATTTATACCCTCGTCGACAGCGACTCTTTTCGCGAACAGAGGAGAGACAACGTGCTATTCTCGGTGGTGGATCTGCCTATGGCTATGATCGACACATGTCAAGGTCTTCTGCCACTGCCACTGCTACGGCTGTTGCTCCCGGTGGTGCTGGTGGTCGGACTGATTCGTTTGCACAGGGTAGAGGTGGTGCAGCGGGTAGAAACTCATTTTCGAGCACAACGCAGTATGCACCCGATTTTGAGGAGATCGGTACCAGACCCGGTCTTTCTTTTGCTCAACGATTCTTGCTTGCTCAAGACGACAGCGTGTTTACGATTTCGGATCTTTGGGTAGCTGCAGCGATCAATGGCGATGAAGCGTATGAAGATGTTTTCGAAGACGAAGAGGATGATTTGGACTCCTATGACGATGGAAGCGTTGTTGATGATTCGCTTGCGCACGAGTCTATTGATGAAGAGGATGAAGAGGATGACGAGGAAGACGACGAAAGGGAAAGGGAGGAGGTGGGAGAGGGAAGTGCTTTGCTGGCACCTAGACATTTGGCTCCACTCAATTTCGCACAGCGCAAGATGTCTCGTGCTGGTGGATACAGCGATGCTGGTCGTTCGGCTAGTAGTGCAGGCGTGGGAGGAAGACCCAGAAGTATGCGAAGACCGAGTGGGAATAGAGTGCCGAGTTTGTATGCCAACACGGGTATCGAGTCTCCTCTTCTCTCGCCGTATAACCCGCTTTCTCCCAGTGTTGAAGCAGCTGGTCCACTTGGATCCAGTGCCAATAACAATGCAGGTACAGGAAGTGCATGGGATCCAACCCTTGCTGGTATTCCCGAATCTCATTCCAACCGAAACAGTCTAACCGTTCCAAACGCTCGTAGAACCGCCACATCTCCTAGTCCGGATCGTCGTTCTGCATCTTACCCTTCCAACACCGCTCCTGTTCCCGCACCGGTGGGTCAAACGTCACTCTTCTCTCTACTACCTGCAGTGATCATCGCACATTACGGGTTGATGGCATTTCACTCGAGCACCTTCGATCAAGTATTTATGGCCTTCCTCGTGACTCCTCCTCCTTCTGGTGGTTTGGGGTTGACTGCGTCGCATTATGCGCAGTTGATTAGTGCTATGGCGTTTTGTCAGCTTATATTCCAATTCGTATTCTACCCTCGGGTTGGACCGCCGACAGGTCCTCTTTCCCACCTCGCTATGCTGCGATTGGGTACGGCGATTTATCTGCCGTGTTATACACTGTTTCCGTTGCTTAGGAACTTTTTGCATCCTAATACGGATGGATTTGTTATGACAGGTATGATTTTCTTCGCCTCGCTGAGATGGTTGGCGAACGTATGCGCTTTTACAGCCGTTTCGGTGCTGATTAATGCTATGACGCCTCCGCATCTTACTCCGTTGGCTAACGGGTTGGCTCAGACTACTAGTAGCGCAGCCAGGTTTATCGGTCCGATTATTGGAGGTATGGTCTGGGCGAAGGGTATTGAGGGTGAATGGGAGGTTAGAGGTTGGCCTTGGAATTATAGTTTAGGTTTTTGGTTTGTTGGTTTGGCTGCTTTTGCAGGATTCTTGGCTAGTTGGAGAATCAAATGAACGCTGTAGAAGAGAAGAAGTTGAAGCAGATTACTATTCCCAATTGCTCTCACAATTGAGATGGAGGATGTACTGTACTTTATGACTGCACATTTGGATGATGTGGGGATGATTTGATGAAGAAATGGACATTTGATGAAATGAACTTTTCGTGTGAGACTGAAAACAGGGTTCGAGGTGTGTGCTGAACGAGTAGTGGAGCGACGGCGTTTGAAGCGAAGCAGCTTTCTACACGAAACTCACCTGTTACTGAAGACTTTCCGTCAGCACGCGGAGGGGAGCGGACCTAAAGTGTCGTCTTAGCTTTGCCTCCGCGTTTGGACGGAGCTCACAAATGAATGTCCGTTTTCTGACGGACCTGAGCGAGTAGGACTTATTTGCGAACAGACAAGTAGCTATTCAACTTCAGCAAAGGAAGTGAAGTGGTCAAACAAACTTGAGAATCATGTGACGCTCCGTGTCCTGTCGGAGCAAAAATCGAGCTCAGTCTGCTCAGAGATCAATTCGTCGTGGACGTCGAAACAGTGTAGAAACACCATCAAAGAAGAAAGACAATCCTGACTCTTTTATCCCGGTCGAGAGATACATACAGTACACGCATATGACTCGGGTCAAATGTTTATCTTTGAAATGTCTTGTCTACTTACAGCATGTCGAATGCAGGCTGAAGGACGAAGTCTCATCTACTCGTCACCAGGATTCTTGTACCTCCTAAGCGCCCTCGCCCTAGCCTGATTAGTTTGCAATGCATCGTTTCATACTCAGTACTTGCCCGTCGTCATCTGTGTCTCAGCAATGATAGCTCATCAAGATTCGCGTCAACAGAAGGCGCCAGAATCTGCCGTACTCTCTCATGTTGAACCACTCCTTCCCTGAGACTGTTCGTCTTTCCTCAACAAATGTAAGACACAGCGTCACATGTGCTCTCAAGGGTCAGAATGCAAACAGAAAAGGAACAATGAAGTCGCGGATACTTGTACAAAATTGCAAGGTGCTATTCGCAATAAGTGCAGAAAGCAGTGACGATCAGAATGTGGATAGGTGTTAGCAACAGTTGGTTGCTTGAGGTATCATTGAATTGTTTGTTCTGCAAGCTTAAGCCTGAACAGTAGTGGTGTCCTTGGTCTCGCTTCCCTTCTCTGAGCCACTCTCCAAGCCTTGAGTAGGAGTGTGAACCCTAGTCTGGTCAACACTGGAACTTGAAGTGCTGCCACTGACACCTCCCTGCTTCTCAACATCACCCCTCTTAGCGCCGATCACGGGCCCACCATCCTCGGTATCATCACTGGCGGCGTACTTGCTCCTAGCCCTGATGGTTGCACCGTACTTGATCAAGATGAATGGCAGAGGAACGGCCAACAATAAGAGACATGCCAACAACAGACCAGCATAAGGCACGGTGAGGTTGTGGAACATTTGAGTCGAGAACAGTGGGAACGAAGCAGCGAGAGCGTTTCGAACAAAGCCTTGTGCAGAGATAGCAGAAGCACCGTACTCTGATCCATAAGCGTCGGCAAGATAGTTCTGAATAGCTTCAAAGATCTGATAGATACCCATGACCAAAGGCACGAGAGCAATCTCAGGAGCGATCCAGTGAACGTGCTTGTACGAGGTGAAAGCAAAGATGAACATGCCGGCAGTGGCGAGGATACCCCCGACAGCTGCGTAGTAGAGACGAGCCTCGGGAACAGCGACTCCGTTGTTGCGAACCTGGGCACGGTCGTAGAGGTACTTGCCATGGAAGGACAAGCCGAAGGCGAGGAAACAAGCGATCAAGGGACCAATGTAGGCGAGACCTCCGTTACCAACACCCCAGCCGTGAATCTCCTGGAAGACAATGGGGATAGCCGAGAAGAAGGCAAAGATGAGAGCCCAAGCGTAGGCAATGTAGAGCGAGAAGCAGAAGACCACCGGCTCCGAGACGAGCAAGAGAGCGGCACGAGTAGTGGAAGCGTGAAGCAAAGCCTTGAGCGAGGGCGCCTCGAGCTCAGAAGGAGCACGGTATCGCTGGTCTCCAGTCTCCTTGCGAAGCTTCTGAGCGCGGCGAGCCAAGATGACGGAACCACGAGTTTCGCGAAGAAGGACAAATTCGAGGATGACAACGGCACCGTTAACAATCAGCTGTACCCACTGAATCCATCGCCATCCCTTCTCCTGCAAGATGTAACCACAGTAGAGAGGAGCGCCAACGGTTCCGGCGACGGCAACGAGAGAGAAGAGGGCTACGGGGAGACCGCGGTCCTTGGTCTTCCAGATATCGGCAAGAGTACCAGGAATGATGGTGGTACCGGCAGCACCAAAGGCACCGCTGAGGAATCGAGCTACTAGAACAGTCTGGATGTTCTTGGCGAGAGCGAGAGGGATGAACCAGACGGTGAAAAGTGCATAGCAGCCCAGATAGATAGGGTTGCGTCCAACGAACTCGGAAAGGGGACCGAGGAAGAGGGGAACAATCGAGAAAGCACCGTTGAACAGAAGCATACCGACTTGTCCAACTTCGGTATAGACACCAAGCTCCTTGGTCATGGGACCGATACCAGTAGAGAAGGCGGCAGTGGCCAGACCAATGAAGAGACACATGGAGCAAAGGAGGGCAGTGGTAAGCCACTTGCGACCGATGGACCAGTTCATGGGGTTTTCGGGATCGTTGTCGCCATCCCAGACGACGAGGATGATGTTATCATCCTTGGCGCCTTCGGGGACAGCAACCTCCTTGCGAGGCTGCTCACGGCTCTTGCGGCTCCAGAGGCTGTTCTTGCGAGACTGTGCTGGGCGTTGAGGAGCAGCATCGGTGGAGGCGTTGGCGACATCTTCAGGCTGAGCAGGCTGAGCCGAAGCGGAAGCATCGTCAGTGGTGTATCGCTCACCACTGGAGAGGAAGTTGGTGTGAATCGAGGTGGCCTTGAGAACCATGATGGCTAGATACCCCACCGTTTAGGAAAGGGACAAGGAGAAATAAGGGGAGAAAGGTAAAGAGGGTTGGTTGCGGGGGGGTTCAAAGAGGGAAGGTAGGGAACGGTGAGAAGAGGAAGAGGTGTGCTTTTGTATCGGATGGGCTCCGGAGAGCGTATGAAGAGGGAAGCCGGAAGAGCCGAAACGACCAATGACACAGGGCAGCGGAGACAGGAGGGAGAAGGAGGAGTAGGAGTCAAGGGTGGACTGTCAGACTCTGCTGCTACTGCTGCTACTGTTGTCGCTGCTCTGTAGTTCAAACTTTTTTTCGGTCATCAATACACGATACAGCAAAGCATAGAGAGGAAGAGAGAGAGAGAGAGAGCAACGCTTCACACACTTACACTGCCTCGGTCACGGCGTGCTCTTTCCGCTCTGTCTGTCTATCTCTCACTCTCCATGTGGGGGTCGATTCCCGCAAGTCGTTGTTAGGCAGAGTCTCGTTGGTTCCGTCTTTGCCCTTGTTGATTTTTTCTTCATAAGTATGCGCCGTTGTTCGCTTGCAGCATAGTTGAGGGGCAAAAGAAAGGAGTTAGACCGGGAGCCCACGGGGCATGGCTCGATTGCTAGGCCATTCTCCCTCGCCCTCTTGGGCTGACTAGCGACGAGAATTGGGCCCCCATTCTTGCAGTATGCCACGCAGAAGAGAGATAGCATTCATGCTGAGGGGCCAAATTGGGGCTCGCTTGTCTCGCTACCCAAACCACGCTCGCCACAGCGAATCACAAAGGTGATGGACTGAATTGAAATGTACAGTATGACATTGCTTTTGCGCAGGTCACAGAACCAGCCAACTGTGATTGCGCCATGCTGAGAAGCTTCTGTCGTTCTAAGAGCGGCAAGAGGTCCTAGAATGGCTTTCTCGTTCTCTTTCGCTCCCTCTGAGAGGCACAGGACATCATCATTCAAGAAAGTTTGTCAGTCAGGGTTAGATCGACGCGGACGAAAAAAGGGAAACAAGCTTTGAGCTGTCAGAGAGAGACAAGGAGATTTTTGATCAGGCATGAATTTCGGTATGAGTTTCGGCTAAGCTTGTTAGCATTTCCTAGACCGATGTTTCGCCGCTCCGTCATTTGGCATCTTGTTTTTTCTTTGTTCAAAGATGCAAGCGCTGAGCGCGAGTTCAAAATTGGCTCATTGTCCCAAGACATCTTCGTCACTTGCAACAGACTCGCCCGTCTGGGCCTTGACCTTGAGCTTGGCTAACTCTTGAACAGACGGGAAGATGAAGTCGTGAGGTTTATTTTTTGCAAGCAAGACTTGCGCATTCGGCTCTTCCAACTTGCTAAATCCGAGCTCTTGATCAAGGTTTGTTCAAGCCAGATCGAGGATCACCATCCGCGTGGGCTGAATGAAATCACTTGACAATAGACTTGAATGATCCCATTCATTGCTCTTTCATCTGTGCGCTGTTGGCAACGAAGTGTTCCTGTGGCGGATGCTTGTCCATTCTAGCGATGGTATTGTCTTTAGCGCATCGAGCTTCAAAGAATCGCTGAATCCGCCGAAATGAAGCTGGCGAGCAAGCTGCTTCTAAAGTCTTTTTGGTGCAGCCAAGACACAAGTGCATTTCGGACTCGCCGAGATCGAAGTCCTACCGTTCCGTAACTATGCAACGCTGTAAGTGGTCACCTTACGCAAAGGTCTACAGGAAAAGATGGCGTTTCAAACAGGGATGCCAAGTTGCAGATCCTCTTTTGCTTCCCGTTCAGGGTGCAAACTGCGCATCACCTGGCGGAATTCGAAAAAAAAGAAGAAAAGAATTCGCCGCGTTCGGAGAATTTTCGCTTCTGCCGATTCGATGCCTGCATAATGGCAAGGAAGATCTTCCGGGTTTGCGCTCAGAACGTCAACTCGTCACTGCACAGCGGCTTTTCAGTGCGAATGAAATTCTCAGATGCATGTCGATGGCCGCAGCTCAGCGCAACGCAAAGGACGATCCGATTGTGTCTGTGTGTGTCATTGTGTGCCAACGCCGCTTAGACTCAATCGACCTTCGAACGGCCTTTGTATGCCCTTTGCAACCATCATCAGGGGGTCGATGATCGGATCGCTTGATTCGCCTCGAAGCCCACATTCTCGCGGCTGAAGAAGGCGACTTCCAGTCGAGCAACGATCGAGCGTCCCGTTCTAGCTCGTCAAAGCAGTGTTGCAAAACAAACATGAAGGAGGGTTCGAGTCGGCTCTCCTGTGCGCAGCCAGCATTTTCCGACAAAGCGTTACCGTAAAAATTTCGAGTTGGTTGGACCCTGCAGAATGAACACGACCGAGAATTCACCAAGATGCTGCATCGGTCGAACTTGACCGCAACCTTTCTGACATCATGGCCGGGCCCCTTTCCAACTCGGCGTGGCATGGCATACAGTCCTTCCCGGAAGCTCTCGGTTGATGTTTCCGAAACGACTCTTTGTTTGCATTTGCCAATCCCTCGAGTCGAAGCCGCGCCTACGATCAAATTTAGAGGGTCTGGTCATGACTTGCAGTCCTGCTCTTATTCGGGCTGACATGGCCGACACACTGTGACGCTGTGTTTGGATTTTGAACAGAATGACTGCTGGCTGGTCCAATCGGCGCAATCTTCTGTTCAAGAGCCAACTTTGGTGCGTAGATTTTATTAATCGTACTGGAGAGTGTTGAGATGATGTCGGTTGATTGGCATACGAGCATGACTCTCGGCGCTTCTCGGATGAGGCGGTCTCCTTTTCTTTAGACCCTTGGCATCATCCTGACTCGTCTCAAACCTCGTGGCAGCTCGGCTGTAAGTGTTCATTGGTCGTTGCAAGGAGGAGCAGAGTCGGAGGAGTGGATGCTCGGATATCAAGGTCTTGACCTCTGTAAGTAGGAGCCTTTCGCACGGCTCTGCATCCTTGCCACCGAAGCTGATCCATTCAATCGTTAATGCTCCGTTCAGCCTGCCAGGACTGTATACTGAGATAATGGCGTCTTCCACGGCCACAACCAATGATCATTGACAACCGTTTACATAGTGTCAAAGGGGCAAAGGAAACTTGCTGCATTGAGCTAACTTTATCTCCGTGGGAGGCCACAGCTCTGTTGCATCCCTCAACCTTGACATTGCGCTCTAGCAGATCCTCAATGGTCGAACGGGTCTCACACGGACCGGTCCACGTAAAAGTGTGCTTGAGATGGACGACATGCGGTGTGTTGGCAAAGAGGACGATGGGATGGATTTTGGTTCGGTCAATGCTGTCAATTTGGCGTTGGAACGTCGACAGCGTCTTTTGACCTTGTGGAAATGTGTGTGCGTATCGGCTAACTGTTGAGAGACTTTGCTCCAATTCTGGCTACTCATGTTCGACGTCCTATCGTTGAGATTTGATTGCTTGGTTGTGTAGGCTGCGTCGACGATCCGCGACGTCTTCTCGACATCTCTCTGACCTCATGTTTGTCATTACAGTGCCTCCGTTCAACAACGGAGAGCGAAGTCATGGCCTCCGTTGCGGGACGGCGACGAGACTAATAGCTCCGTAGCTCGACGGAAGAGCGACAATTAGTATTACTGGCTCTTTCGGCCGTGTACTTGTTCACGTTGGACGCTTTGCTTGTTAGAGTTTGCTTTTCGTTCCGAAACAAAATATATAAAAAATGGTCCAGAATCTGGCCTAACTATGAGCCGAAAAGAGAAAAATGCGGGGTAAGATGCAGGTGAGCTGCATGTCAAAAGAAGCAAAGCTCAGACGACGTGTTTCCTCTGCTCATGAGCCTTTCCACTTTGATTTGTGACGCATCTTGGCTGCCAAAAGCGAGTCGCTTCAGGCAAGAAAGAGCACAGAGAAAGAGAGCGAAATGCAAAAAGAAACCAAAAGGACTGCTCAGCTGACTCTGCAGGATGCCATTAACGCCCAAAGCCTTGAAGCTGTTCCCGCGTCCTGCACAGCTTGCTCTTCTTGCTCTTCTTGCTGACCTTGGGAACGTGCACACAGGTCTGTGTGGAGTCTGCTACTGTAACCGATCAACACGTCTTTGGTGTTGCTGAAAACTTTCTTCACCCTGAGCTTGTGGCGTTTGAACTCGCTAGCCTCATTTGGGATGCCTGACACGAGGAGAGAAGGAAGAGGCAAGAGGCAAGATGGAAAGGGAAGTTGCCGCAGCAGACGTTTCTCTGCTAGTTGGTGTTCGACCTTTGATCAACATGGAGCCCCTCGACCGCCCTCCTCCTCCTCCTTGACACGTTCCATGCTCTCCTCCTTTGACTGGCATGTGCCACTTGCAACGCGAAGATCGTGTTCTCGCGACCCTTGTGATCTACGAAAGCATTACAGTAGAAGTCGCGTTGGTTGAGCAAAGCTTGCGAGTTCACTGATGCCCTGCGTTGGTTGCCGTTCCCTCTCGAATCAAAGAGAGTCAAGTCGAGTGAGAGGAGTCGTGACTGGGCTGTACAGTATCTCTCTCTGTCTTTGTGTGCCGCAATCCTAGCGCAATTCTTTAATTTTTTTTCCACTCTCTCTCTTGCAAGTGTGCCCGTTTCGCTTCGAGAAAATGATAACGCCTGTTGAAGGATGCAAGAGAGTGAGATTGTGGGGAAAAAGGTGCTCTCGCAATCAGCTGCACCTCTGCAGCACTTCTCTACACGACAATTGCTCACTTTGGCTCTTGAGAAAAGGACTGCTCATCCGCCACTCTGTTCAGGCTGCAAAGCATTGTGCGGGTTCAGCCCTTGCTCTCCCTTGCACAGTGCCGGTCTGCTGTGACTAATTTTGCCGTCTCTCAATCTATCTCGTTCTCTGCCATCCCGCATCTGTCACATCAGCGCTTAACTTGCTTTCCGGCGTCTCTGTTTTCTCTATATCGCACTCATCTCCTCTCGAAACTACCTTCATCTTGAACTTCGTCTCATATCTACTGGACGATCACATCACAATATCACCAAACTCAGGATCGTTCCTGCGATCTATATCAAAGCCTTTTCGTCCAGTGCAATCAATAAGCATCTATCGTTGGAATCACTCGATCATCTGATCCTTCGTCTCGGCTCATCCGCTGAAGCATACAGTACTCGCTGTCACGACACTGACTCGATTGCTTTTTTCATCCAGCTCTCCACCTCTGGAACTTGTGCAGTGCACCTGTGCTGTCACAAAGCATCCAACAACGACACAACAACTTCTTAGCTCGGGTCTCTCATTGGCCATCGAGCTCCTCCTTTTCATCGCCATTCCAATCTTACCTTCACCTCTACTGCATCAATATTCACAGTCGTCACGATGAGTGCGCTACCTCTCACCCGCAGTGAATCTGCTGGTGGTTCTTTCGCCTCTGCCCCATCCTCTTCCATCTCAACTCCTGCCTCATCTCAACCCTCATCCGCTCCCAGTCATGCTAAGACCGAACTTCCCAACGAGCTTCTTCGACACATCTTCCTCTACTGTGACCCTGCCACGCTTTACACCGGTATCCGAGCGCTCAACCGATCCTGGAAACATGCTGTCGAGAATGAGCTCATCGCTACTCATTTCGCTAACAATGATTGGCGAGTTGGTCTTCGAGTCACACGAAAGCTTCCAAGCACCCTTTCCGAGGCAGAGGTTGCTGAAGCGCAGCGAGAGCAAGCCGACGAAGAGCTTTATCGACTCAACGTGCTGAATCGCCCTGGCGCAAGAGAGCCTTTCAATATCAATGCCCAACCTCGCACGGTGACTCATGTCATTCCATTGGCGTTCAAAGGCTACGACCCCGAAAATGTCTCGCTGCGTTTCGACACCGATTCTACCTGGCATTCGCTCTTCCAGGTAGCCCAGCCCGAGTCTGATGAAGACGAGGCGGCCGCTCCTCCCGGCAACAACGGCGCTGCTGCCAACGACGATGCTTCAGACTCTGAGTCTGACTCTGGTTCTGACAGCGAACAAGAGGCCGAGGGTACTGCCAACACCGGCACCGCTGTGGTTGCTGGTGCCCGTGCTGGTGCTGTTGCTCCTGCCGCCGGCGGTCGAAGACAGCGAACCGAAGACTTTGGGGCGGCAGCAGCCCGTGCTCGTGCTAGAGCCGAGTCAGCTCGTCTTGAACTCGACTTCGGTCTCGTTTGGCGATTCCCAGATGACGGTCAGGATGCCGATGTCTATCAGATCAAGAAGGGCGATCCTGAATCTTGGGGACAACCCGACCCTGAGAATGGCTGGCTCAGTCGCTTCTACTGCTCCAACTTTGACACGGTCAGCTCCGCCGCTCCTTCCAGTGCTCCCTCGGGTGCAGCCTCTCCCGCCGTGCTACAATCCACTCCACTCACTCGTAGAGTCCGAAGCAGCCGTTTGCACTCTTCCGTGGAGCGACGAATGCACGATGTGATCGATGACGACGAAGGCTTCTCTCCCGCTCAGATGATCTGGAGTGACGAAGGACACGAGTACATGTCGCTGGATCTTTCGCTCGGTATGGAGTTCTTCGTCCGTCGATCAGCTCGTGCCAATCAGCTAGTTCGAAGACTAGAGGCAGCTGCAGCTGCTGCTGAAGCTCGCGATGTTGTTGCTCAACTCACGCGCAAACTCAAGAAGGGAAAGAATAAGAAGTCGGGGTTGTCGAGTCTCAACCCTTCGGCTGCTGGATCCGTTGCTGCTTCGGGTTGGGCCACCCCGCTCGAAGTTGCGAGTCCACCTCCTTCGCGTATGACTGCTTCGACTGATCCCAGACGACGTGCGATGCAGAACTCACTTGGCAAAGACATGCATCGCGTCGCATCGAGTTCAAAGCTTGCTAGTGGAAGCTCGTCTCGTACTAGAGGCAAGGATGCTTCGAGGACAGACGAGGATACAGCAGATGAAGAAGAAGGGACGCGAACACCGGAGCAGTCTGCTTCGGCGCCCAACTTTCTCGCTCCGTCGATGGCTGTTTCGAGGTACAACTCTGTCGCTCCGTCTCGTCAGGGAGGTGGCAGTGTTGGAAACGGCTCGTCGTACGGTACCAAGTCGAGGAGTGGTACGGGTAATGCGAGTAGAGCAGGTGGAAGTAGTGCACCTCGGGCTACTTTTTCTGCAAAGCTGTTGCGTGCTGAACGTATGCCTTCGCGTCCGTCGACTCCACCGCCTGCAGCAGAGGAAGAGAGTTCCGATTCCGCCACTGCCAATACTACTCCGAGCGACAGAGCCGGTTGGACTGGCGGAGATAAGTTCGGAAGAGGCGCTTATAGGTTGGCACAGGAATGGTCGGAAGAGTTAGAGTCGGATAAATTCCAAGAAGCTTTGTCGAACAGTGGTGTTACTACGCCGGTTACTTGGACTTGGTCTAGATAGCTTCGTGTCCAGCATAGGCTTTAATATTGAAGGATTGCTCTTTGTAGATTTCACATATGTATACATGGTTTGTTTGTTTCTCCTGCTTTATACAGTTCGTCCCTCAGTATTGGCCTGCTTTCTACGTTGATCTGTGCAAAAATGACGAGTTTGCTTTCCTCTGTGGTGTTTGCTGTTTAACTTGGAAGTGTGCAAGCTGTAGCAGGGAGGATCGCAGTTGTATATGCTCAGAATGCTAGTCTTATTAATTGAGACTCAGCTGCCAATCCAAGACAGCATATACAGGCCCACTTTCTACCGAGCTCGAATCAGCAAAGCCGACATCATAGGGTCCACTTTTCAGCCCTGACTCGACGCTGAGACACGCAACTACCCAGAGACTAGACCGCAGTCAAGGGTAGCGACTTTTGTCTCTCTTCGAACCGGCGGTGAGAAGCGGCATCTTATGCTTTGATCGAGCTTCAGCAATCAATACTGCTTTCCTTGCGACCATTGAAGGGAGGGAAGAAGGCGTATGCAGAATGACAGCAGATTCGGCTGAGAGAGCTGAATTTAGAGTAAGTCGATGACGTTCCACTTTCCAAAAAGGCCCCAATGAAGGAAAGGCAGTGCAGCAGAAAGAGCGATAAGAGTGTGAAATTCAATTCGAACACGCGAAAAAAAAAGGGCTGGGCTGTGCGCCTTTTCTCCACTCAGAGGAGATTGTGCCGGACGAGAAGACAGCGAAACAACACACGAGCCAAGTCGTGAGTGGAGCCAGCGCAGAGACACGCTGCGCCATTTTGAGCTCGGTCAAACACTTGATCGATCGCTTCTTTCTTTCTAAACCCCACACACACACACCTCTTTATTGTGAGTACTTGACGACGCCGTATCAAACAGGGGGGGACTATTCGGATGTGGTGCTGGTAGTCGAAAGCACTTGGCCTGGTCTGGCTGGCAAGGATCAATCGCGTTCGAAGGAGCTTGGTTTGAATCGCATTCCTACGTGCTGATTACGAACGAACGATGGATGATCGATATCGAACAAGACGAAACCGATGCTCAACATTTGCAAGCCTTACTGTCAAGCCAAAGCTAGCGAGACCTTGGCAAAGCGCTCGGACACACGAGGTCAACGAAGAAATCAGAACGTCTGCGTTTAGACTCGTAATGCTAACAACCTCTCGTCTTCTCTTTACTTCGCACCTGTGCAACCCTAATCACGACCAACATCACCTTCATACATTCGATCTCCACACTCTGCCACGAACATCTTTCCTCCGTACAGCCTTGATCCGACCACAAACTTATTCAAAATGGCCGACCAACTCACCGAAGATCAAATCGCCGAATTCAAAGAA
Source organism: Ustilago shanxiensis (assembly GCA_019972555.1). Lineage (NCBI taxonomy): Eukaryota > Fungi > Basidiomycota > Ustilaginomycetes > Ustilaginales > Ustilaginaceae > Ustilago > Ustilago shanxiensis. The sequence goes on along the minus strand of BPMX01000010.1, from coordinate 601,761 downwards.
GCCTTCTCCCTCTTCGACAAAGACGGCGATGGAACCATCACTACCAAAGAACTCGGCACCGTTATGCGATCTTTGGGTCAAAACCCCACCGAAGCCGAACTCTCCGACATGGTCAACGAAGTCGACGCAGACGGAAACGGCACGATCGACTTTCCCGAATTCCTCACCATGATGGCACGTAAGATGAAAGATACCGATAGCGAAGAAGAGATCAAAGAAGCTTTCAAAGTGTTCGACAAGGACGGAAACGGGTTTATCAGCTCTGCTGAATTGAGACATGTCATGACCAACTTGGGAGAAAAACTTTCGGATAATGAAGTAGACGAAATGATCAGAGAGGCCGACGTCGACGGTGATGGTCAGATTAACTACGATGAATTTGTCAAGGTACGTTTAAGGAAGATGGTTCTGTGGTAAGAGCTGTGCGGGTACTGACTTCTTCTTGCTTTGGGTGATTAGATGATGCTGAGCAAGTAATCCAACAGACGCAAGGCTCAAGTCTGAGTAGTTGGAGATTTTACAATGGATCAGAAAAACAACACACATGAAATACCAGCTCCTTTCCCGTTTCGCAACGCTTGTGCGTTCGTTGCTTGACAGCATCTGGCGTAAGAGTTTGGGGTTTAACGTGCTGATCGCTCTTGACTTTGCTTTGGTGTGTGAGAGCGTTGTGTCGAAATGGTTTGCCAGTCTACTGTACACAAAGCTCAATGTCAACTGGATACTTCAGAGGTAGAGAGAGGTGTGATTATGTGCAACCAGAATACAAATACATTTGGCACCATCTCCCCTCCTCCTACCTGATCTAATCCTCCTCTTCTACCTTCGTGGCTAGCCTTAGCGTCAATTCATAGATACTGAACATAACCACTGCGTTCGGTACAACTCTTAACAAATGAGCACTCAAACCTCCATACAACGCTGCCAATCCCTCCTCCTTATACACCAGCTTGACTGTTTGCAGTAGCCCGTTATACTTCGGCTTCTCCCCGGGTGGAGTTTGTTGTCTCAATCTCGTCCTAACCACCTCATGGGGGTATGTAATTAAACTTGCTACGAGTTTAGCTATACCTGCGGCGCCAACCATGCTTGAGAGTTTGGATTGGGGTTTATCCGGGTTGGGGGAGTTGAGGGATTTGAGACGTTCGTAGAGAACCCATTGAATTGTGCCTTCTGCGACTCCGAGGTAGGAAGCGGACATACCTTTGTACAGACCTTTGAGACCTTCTGAGCGGATAATGTGAAGTGTCATTTGGAAAGAGGTCATGGAGGAAGAGGATGGGGTTTTGGAGGCGTGGAAAAAGGCTGGTTCGCCGAAAGAACCAAGGGTCTTTTTGGATTTCACCGCCGAGGTAGATGAGAACCTCGCTACTTGAGCTGCGGAAGGGGGTCTATTCGCAGCCTTGGAGGGGGAAGGGGAGGATTCTTTCTGTCTTGAATCGAGTTGTAGTCGAGTTTTAACCACCCAAATAGGATTTGTAGCTGTAGCAGTCACCACCCCCGCCAGAGCAGCTGCACTGAGATGGACCAAACTCGTCTCTTTCCCCTCGTTAAACCTCTCCGCTATTAGAGTTTTGCCATTACCATAGGTATAGAAGTTGATGCTTCTTGCTGGAATCACACCGACCAAAGTTGGACCTAAACCTCTAAACAACGCTCTCGGACCTTCTGTTGTACTGATCTCTTTGAGCAAATACCCTGTTTCGACAAAGTGATATGCTAGTCTACGAATGTTTGCAAATGCACCACTCTGTTGTGTGGTTGTAGTAGCGGTTTTGGAACGATAGAGATCGGATTGAAGTCGAGTTTTGACAACGTCGAGAGGGGAAGTAATGATAGCACCGCACATTCCACCTGCTCCGCCTGCTACGAAATGTAACCATCCTTTCGGCGGAACCAACTTCTTCTGCTTAGACGTTGAAGAGGGAGAACGGGATGAAGAGGAAGCAGCTTGTTGAGATTCTATGGTACGAAGATCTACCTGTGCACCTGCGTCTCCGGATTGAGCCATACGTTGGAGTTGAGGTATTGAGAGAGGTGTGGAGGCTTGAGTGCGTGCAGAGGGGAGGATAGGGGAGAAGGTTTCTGTTTCACCTTCTCCTGGAGTTGCTGTTGCTGGATATGGCATGGTTATTGAAAAGCTTTTGCTTGGCTAGCTACCTTGCTGCTTGATGCGAAAGGAGCAGAAATGTTGGTTGATGGTTGTGTGCTTTGAGGTGATGGTAGACATGCGACTCGGTTTCCTTTTTGTTTCCAACTGAGATCTTGTTGAGAGTTGAACGTTGCGATATCCGATCCGTTTGAAGCTGGAGATTGAAAGGCTAACTGGAGAGAAGGCAATCGTGTTTGATGAGAGGTTTGGCAGGGACCTCGTTGAAGCAATGAAGAGCTAGAGGAGTGGCACAAGAAGGAATGATTGAGGAATGGCCAAATTTCTAAAATGCGCAATCCGAACTTTTTTTTCTTTCCTGCCTCTTTCGCCCTTTTCGCACGTGGAGGTTCACCTCAGCCTTCAAATAGCAGTCATGATTACCAACCCTTGCCTCCATCCTGGCCGAGTCTAACACTTGTTTACACGGTTCAAAAAAAAATCAGGGTTTGGAATGCAAAAGGCGTAAACAGAGTGTAGAATCTGAGAAAATTGACTCTTTTTGACGCGTATGACCACGGGAACGCAGCGAACTAGAAAAGAGAGAGGAGAGGAAGGAGGAGCTCAAAGATCGAATTGTGTGCGCGCCCGATCAATGGATGGATATGGCTTTGAGCGGTCGGTAAACGGAACTCAGCTGCGAGAGAGAGCGACAGGCATAGCCAAGTACAGTACACTGTATGCATGGCTAAACTTAGTTGGTTGTGTGTCAACACACACACTGTCAGACACCTTGTTGCGAATTGACATCCACACCTTGTTTCTCATCCTTTCCTTACTTTATACCCTTACAACTTTTCTTCTTTGATCAGATTCTGGATACGCAGCAGTCTCGATTCAGTTCAGTGCTTAGAAGGATCATCGACATCGACTTGAACCTCTGCGCATTGTAGGATCATACACCTCCACTTTTATCATTGGTGATATCACCCCACATTGAAGCATCGCATATCGACATCAATCTAAGGACATCAAGCCATCTACTAGCTATTCATTCGATGCGATAGTGGAGAGTTCGATGCCCATTCTGGATACCGCCTTCACTATACCCAAACAGACATCATTCGATCTTATTTTCACCTACATGCTCCGGCATCAAGACTGATGCTCTGACATCATCATCGCTGCGACAAACACCACTTATCCGTAATAATACAGACTGGAAGCTGCTCTAACATATCATCACATCCAGCACATCGTCGCATCAGGACAGCAAAGCTTCGTCTCGACACCTTACTCCATCTTACATAAAACATAAGGCTCAGCCTAGGGCGTACACTTCAACAGAACTACTAGCATCCAATTCATCTATCTATCATTGCATCGCAACCTAGTTCATTCAGTTTTTGAGCGTTTCAGCTTTCTAGAGCTGCCCCTTCAATCGACGCGGCGCCAGCGGCTTCTGTCGCTTACAAAGCCAAAAGCCCTCGCCCACCATGTACAACACCGAATTCGGTCGGCGGCTACGAAGCCAGTCTTCCGGTGGATCCACACCCTCATCATCCTCCTCTAAACGAGACAGTAGAACAGCAGCAACAACAACGATATCAACAGACGCTTTACTTGGATCCACCACAGATCGTCTACTCGCATCAACCACATCCACCTTTTCTACCTCTCCTATCTCCATACCGGGCTCGTCAAGAGATGCAGCACGCAAATCCAGCGCACATCGATCTTCCAGCCTCACCAATCTGGCTGGCGCATCTCGTGGCGAATCCTCACGATCAGCTATGTCAGCTTCGTCCAGTATCAAGTCTTCTTCTCCCTCAAAGAAGTTGCTTGCAAGCAGCTATGTGGATCGATATATTCCGCAGAGAGATGGAACAGATCTGCACACGGCGTACCAGTTGATAGGTGACGATCCACCAACACCGCATCGACATAAGCGTAAAGTCGCGGTGGATACAGACGCGCAGAAGGAAGAGGCGAATCAGGCTTTCTCGTCGTTGTTGAGCTCGGAACTGTTCGGAGCGGATGCTGCACTCAACGCCTCGCCTAGTAGAAGTCAACGCGCGAATGGATTCACCAACTTTGCGTCTAGTTCTTCTTCGTCGGTGCATACTAGCGGAGGATCTTCTGCAACACGCCACAGCAGTCATACGGGTGGCGGATTGGCATCGCCAGCAACACCAACCAAGAGGAATCTGTTCAGCTACAGCCCTTCGCACACCCGCACACCGGGCAGAAGTGGATCTGGCATGGGAAGAGTGGTGGATTTCGGGATAGCAGCAGATGATGAGTTGGGTACAAGTGCTCCTCGAACAGGAGGCTTGTTCGGAGGATTGGCTTCGCAGTCGCTCGAGACGTTGGATTCGCCAAATCATCGAGCGTACAGTTTGTCGCCAGTTAAAGCGGAGAGTAGGAGCCTGTTGCTCAGTCCACGCAAGCCAGCAAGGGTGTTGAGCAAGGTGCCGTACAAGGTGCTTGATGCACCTGATCTCGCCAACGACTTCTATCTCAACTTGGTGGATTGGTCCAGCAAGAATGTGTTGGGTGTAGGATTGGGTACTTGTGTCTATCTTTGGTCGGCAGACAACTCTTCGGTGACCAAGTTGTGCGATTTGAAGGAGTACAACAACGATGTAGTGACGGGTTTGAATTGGGCCAACTCGGGAAATCATTTGGCGATAGGGACGCAGAAAGGACTGGTTCAGATTTGGGATGTGGAAAAGCAGAAGCTGCTCAGAACGATGCGTGGACACACACAAAGGGTTGGATCTTTAGCGTGGAACGAAGTCATTCTCACCTCGGGCTCTAGGGATAGGACGATCTATCATCGAGATGTCAGGGCACCAGATCAGCACATCAGGACGTTGAGGGCGCACAGACAGGAGGTTTGTGGATTGAAATGGAATACAGAGACCAACCAACTTGCATCTGGTGGCAACGATAATCGTCTTCTAATCTGGGACTCTCTTCTTGAAACTCCCCTCCATCGTTTCACACAACACACCGCTGCGGTTAAAGCGATTGCTTGGTCTCCGCATCAGCAAGGTATTCTCGCCTCAGGAGGTGGAACGGTCGATATGAAGATCCGTTTCTGGAACACTGTCACTGGAACGATGCTCAACGAAGTAGATACAGGCAGTCAAGTATGTAATTTGGGTTGGAGTAAGACGAGTAACGAACTGATCAGTACACATGGATATAGTGGTGGACAGGTACAGAACCAGATTACGGTTTGGAAGTATCCGAGTATGCAACAGGTCGCAACACTCACGGGGCATACAATGAGGGTGTTGTATTTAAGTATGAGTCCGGGAGGAGAGACGATTGTAACGGGCGCAGGGGATGAGACCTTGAGGTTTTGGGATTTGGGGCTGAGTATGAGGAGTCAGGCGAGAGGGGGGAGAGCGCAGGACGGGAATGCGTTTAATCCTTTTGCCAAGTTGAGGTGATGCTAAATTACAGTAGATATTTTGCCATCCTGGAACGAATGAATGTGATGGTTTGTGTGATAATGAGCAAGATTATTCTTTTTATTTATTTTTGTTTGAGGAGGGAGAAGCATAATGACACAACCGCTGTGAAACCCTTATTCGGCATGCAGACACGGGCTGAGGTGTGTCATGTTGTGCGATCTCTAGATGGATCGACTCTTTTTTTGTGAAATGAGAAGAATTCAATGTTTGCTTTGATACCACCACTTACACCCACCCTCCAGCACGACGATGGCGATGGAGACGAAACAACAGGCTGGAAGGTTTATTGAGAATATCTCAACGGATGGATCACAAAAAGAGATAGACGTGCCGGAGACAGAGATGATAGCGGTTAGACGTCGGGAGAAGGAGGGACAGGGGTTGGGGAGCCATCAAGAGGAGGGGGAGGGGGGATATCATCGAACGCTCTCGGCGTTATATCCTTTGACGCATTTTATTGGGTTTAGACCACTTTCACATCCGCATACACCTTCTTCCCATCGTCTCACCGCTGGTGATTCGGGTTTTAATCGATTCCACCATCTCTGTGGACGAATACTTTCTTTTGGTCTACCCGAAACTGGTCATTCTGGCTCTATTGCACGCTTTCGCGATCCCATCACGGGGGAAGTTTCACTAGTGCAAATGTATCGCGCTCAAACCAAGAGTCATTTGATCGATTCGATCCATACTCTAATCGCAGCTTTCGGTATAATCTCGTTCCTCTCCCTCCTCTCTCGCTCCCCCTTCCACCGCTCCCATCGCTCACCCTTGATCATTGGTGCATTTGCAACAGAAGCGGTAGTCACATTCTACTCGTACCGTACACCACTAGCACAACCTAAAAACATCCTCATCGGTAACACGATCTCCTCCATAATCGGTGTTGCTATTCAACTCGCCTTTTCTCGCACCAACTATTCCGTCTCAGGCGTGTATGGGTTGGATTGGGCTGCAGCAGCAACAAGCGTCTCTATCGCATTACTAGCTATGGAGTTGCTGGGGGTGGTTCATCCACCGGGGGCAGCATTTGCGTTGTTGAGTGTGACTAGTGAACCGACGGAGAGGTTGGGGTGGTGGTTGGTGCCAATTGCGGTGATAGGGAGCTGTGTAGTGGTAGGCTGGGCAATGATCATTAACAACCTGGGAGGTAGGAGATGGCCTGAGAATTGGATGTATAAGGGAGGGGTGAGGGAGGTGCCAGTGATTGGACCGGAGAAGTTGCCTTTTGTTAATAGCAGTTTTGAATGGCCACAAAGGCAACGGAGGGAAGAAGAGAGAGGGTTTTATAGAGTACCTAATTCAGGTACCAAGTTGAACACTGGATTTACCCCAGCTCGGAAGGAGGAAGATGGAAGGATAACTAGAAGTTCTCAGATCACAAAAGTAGATTCTATCCCTCAACCCCCACCCGCAGCACAGGCGGTGATGGTGGGGAGTAGAATGATCGAAGAACCCGTGGTACGGAATAACAGTAAGGGAAGTAAAAGAAGCCGGAAATCAGTGGTTGTACATATCAACGAGAACAGAAGAATGTCTGGTGTCGGAAGCACAACTACAAGTGGGAAGACGAAAGCGAAGGAAGATCTACCTGCTGTTCCTGCTATTCAATGGCGTTCTCCTGAACAACCCGCACCATTTGCACAGCCCTAATACACCATCTTGCTCACTCTAATCGCGAGAAAGAATTGAAATCGAAAGAGTAGAATACATGCTGAGCAAACTAGGGATTAACGTCTTCCACGACGCATCAACCCAGCGATCGCAATACTTGCTACTGCTGCTGCACCACCGATCAATGCCATTCCCAAGTAACCCTCTACAAACCCAAATGCAATAATGTCAGTCTCATCCCTATCAAAATCAGTCGAAGCAGGGATGGAGGGGGACTTACCTCGAGCGACACCTTTTTCGATAAGCTGGTTTAGACTTTGTGCTTGAAGATTGTTGGGTTCTCTCTCGATCAAGACCGCTACAACGCCAAAGCCGGATGGTGAGCAATCCAATCCAAGATCTTAGAAAGGGAAGGTTAGGAGGTGGGACTTACCATTGAAGCGTCTTGCCTCGTCATAATTACCCATTTTGTAGTKGCCCAGAGAGAGGTAATAGAGACATTCTCTTCTTCTTGGTGGATCCGAGCGGTAGATTTCTATTGCATCAAAGTACCAGTAAGTAAATCAATCATTGCTCGAACAAGCGGGTAGAAAAGGAGAGCAACTAACCTGTGAGAAGACCGAGACCGATACTCATATCTGCACGGTTTTTGCTCTTGACTAGACCCCAAGCATAGTTGAACTTGGTTTGGGTTGTGACGTGACCTGCGGCTAGTTCGGTTTCGTATTGCGATTTGAGCACTTGAAGTTCGGAAGGTGAGAGTGAAGTTTCTGCGTCCGCTGCGTAGGGGAGTGACATGATGGGGGTTAGAGGTCCGACTTCGGCGGTTGAAGGATCGGGTTGCGAGTGGGAGTTGGATGTATATTTAGGGTCAGAGTTGACTCGATCCCGTTGCGACGCCTTGTAATGGAGACGGAGGGGAAGAATGCGTTGGAAGAGGGTGAGTGATGGTACGATGTAGATGTGGAAAGTGGCGGTGTCGAAGAAAGAAACAGAGAAGGTTTAATGGAAAGTGGAGTGTGTTTCACGCGAACGAGGCGAGCGTTGTTAGACCAATCAAGACAACAATGAAAGAGAAACCTACAAGGCGAGAGAACCGTGCGCATTTGCGAGTCAAACGCGGCAGAGCAGTCACAGAGACAGCGTTCAAATGCGTGTGTGTGTTTGAGTGGAGAAATCAACTGAAGTTCCCTTCCTTTGCGGCAGCAGCGCCTCACAGTGACAGTGAGAGTGTGCCGACTTAAAGGCGGCTTGGCCGAGCTCAGCAATCTCCAAAAGTGGAGAATAATCGCAGACCAACAGCAACCAAAACATCTCTCTCTCATCAACCCTCGAGCATCAACCCTCTCATCCTTCTACCATCAACACTCGTCTCGTCAAGGCGCATCTGTGCATAGCGATTCCTTGCACGATCCACTCCACCCCAAAATGGACGCAGAAGAAGATACTTTCACCTCGGTCACATGGGAGAATCGTGACACTTCCTCCAACTCTCAACCTGTCTTTTCTACCACTCCTTCCTTCACATCCAACACCAATGCTATTGCAGGTCCCTCTGCTTCTTCCACCTCCGCTTCGGCTCTCGCTCGCGATGTCAACGCTTCCGATGATCCCACTTCGCTATCCTGGGCAGGATACTTGATGGTTCAAGTTCTCGAACCTCGTAAAGAACTCGAAGGTCAAAAAGATGCTTTTATCAGCTACGGTATTCGAGCCGAAACCAACTTGCCTCATTTCTCCCGCACCTACATGGCCACCCGTCGACGCTTCAACGATTTCACTTTCCTCCGCGAAGGTCTCAAACGTGATTTCCCAGCTTGTGTCGTTGCTCCTCTTCCCGATAAGCACAGACTCGAGTATCTTACCGGTGATAGGTTCAGTCCAGAGTTTATCGAAAAACGTACACAAGAACTACAGCTTTTCCTCGAGCGAATCTGTCGTCATCCCACATTGCAGAGGAGTCAGTTGCTATCCAAGTTTTTGGAAAGTTCGGAATGGCAAGTTGACATGCATGCTCATACAGCACAACATTCTTCCACTAGCACTGCCAGTGCATCCGCGCTCATCTCGGGTAATCAAGTCGAAAACGCAGGTCCACCAAGCTTGTTGGATAGCTTGAGCGATCATTTCCTCAACGCATTTTCCAAGGTTAGAAAACCAGATGAAAGATTCGAAGAAATCAGAGAAAGTATCGATAAACTCGAAGAATCTCTTGCCGGAACTGAAAGGGTTCTTTCGAGAAACAGAAATAGGATCGCAGGTAAGTCTTTTCCTTCCCTTAATTCCCCCATTGCTTCCTCTCCCCTACCTTGCTTGCTTTGGCAGACCTGCTGGGCAGGTGAACTCTTGAAGAATTTCGTGTACTTGATCCTGACCGTGTTCGAATCGGGCTGGCTGACTTGTAGCTCTGCCTTTTGGCGATATCTATGCTCCACAATTGGGTGCGGGGTTCGAAGATCTTTCCACCGATTACGAAGACTTTGCTACTAGTATTGAAGGTTTGGGTTATTTGGAAAGTGGAATTACCGAGCCGTTGAATAAGTTCGCGAGTGCTATGTTGGAGTTCGCCAGGTTGGAGAGAGTTACTGTAAGTCTCCCCCTCCCCACTTCTTCCCTTTTTGTTTGTGACTGGGGATGTACTGATTTGAATTGTTGCGGGGTGTAGTCGGCAAAGTCAACAGATGCGATGTTAGCCCAAATGCAAGCTCTACTTGCCTACTCTCGATCGCACAAGTCTGTCCTAAAGCTGCGCGATACTAAACAGGTCGATTTTGAAGAACTCACAGACTACCTTTCAGGTGTTGTCTCGGAAAGAGATAGACTCGCTTCGCTCTCTTCACCCTATGGTGCGGGACATGGTCATGGAGGTGTAAGAGGTGCTGGTATTTCAGGCTATCTCAAGGATAAAGTAGATCATCTCAGAGGGGTCGATGAAGAAAGAACCAGAGTCGGAAGGATGCAAAGGTTGGATGGAAAGATTAAAGAGTTGCAAGATGCAGTAACGAGTGCACATGATACAAGTCAAGCGTTTAATGCGGAGGTTATGAGAGAACATAGGATTTTTCACCTTGCAAAGGAACAAGAGCTCAAAGATATTCTAGGGACGCATGCGGAGGGGCAGATAGAACTGTATGCTGAGTTGGTAAGGTTGTTCGATACGTTGATACCAACCTTGGAGAAAATCAGAGTTGTGTAAGCGTTGCAATCGAATCCTTTCTTCATCAGAGTGTTTGTGCAACTTAAGATTTGTGACAAGACAAACAAGAATCTTTCTTTCAACGGAAGTGAGGGGAAAATATACAAAACGACAAGCTACTGTCGGGCTAGAACATTCCAGTAGGCTGCATATACATGCCTCCATTCAAATTGTTCGGATAACCCATACCGGTCACACCCGCGGTGATCAACTTTGGCCCACCCAATCCACCAGGACCAATAATCGGAGCATCTTCCTCCTCCTTCTCCTTCTCACTATCCTTCTTCGCCCTCTCCCTCACTTCCTTCTCAAGTTTCTTCAACTTATCATTCTGATCCCTCATACTCTGCAACTGATACGGCATCGTAAAATCTCCCAGCCCATGTCTCCAACTTAACTCCAACACCACATCCGGACGAATGAGATCGTAACAAGCAAAGAGTGTAGCTGCATAGCACTCCTTATTCCCAATCTCGACAAAGTACTCGAGCAACTCTTCCGCAACCGCTTCGTCGTTCGAGACCGCAGCGGTTTCGATAGCGTCACGGAAGAGTTTATCGGTTTTAGAGAGGGCGATAGATTCGTTCCAACGTTCGTTCTTCTTGTAAAGGTGAGCTGCAAGACGACGGAATTCGAGCAAATCGTGTTTCTCCAACCGACCAGCAAGCGAAAGAGCATCAAAGTTGTCGTAACCATCAATCGAGCTTCGAAGCGTTTCGAAATCTTCCTCCTCGATCAAAAGGTCATTGTAGGCATCATTGACAGCTTCCAAGTTGTGTCCCTGAACCGACATGAGATAGCTCCTGATGAGAGGAACATTGTCATTGTCCTTCTTCTTAAACATCCTAACTACTCGACCGTGATCAATACGCTTCGCCAACACCGTTAGCAAATCGTTCAACAACAACGGATGCTGCTCCAAGTAGAATGTAAGAGCACGGTAGTAAATCTCGACATTCGCCACCTTAGGCAAGATCGCCTTGAACTGATCATGATCCCAAGCATCCGAGGCGTGTTCCATCGTAGCCAGCGCAGCGTTGTCCATCTCGTCGTACTTGGTGTACAGATAGACAAGCTCCGACCACAGGTGACACTGCTCAGCAACCTTGATCAACTGGGGCAAGTTCGAACGAGACCAGTACAGCTTGAGGTGTTCCATGAGCCTTTCGGGACGGTACTTGGCGAGGGCGACACCGGTTTGGGTGAAAACACCCATGTGGGCTCGTTCCAAACCGAGCGCTTGCTCCAGAAGAGTCAGAAGCTCGTCGAAGAATCCCTCAGCCTCGTAAGCCCTGATCATACCAGGCAACTCCTCGGCATGCGGGATGATGGCAAGACCGGCAATCTGCGAAAGCTTGAACTCGCGCTTGCTAAGACAAGCTGCATGCACCTGCTTCCACACACTCGTGTTACCGGCCTTCCTTGCTGCATCGACGGCTCCCTGGTAGTCACCGAGGTAGACCAAGGTGGTAGCAAGACGAGCATAGTTGGAAACGGAAGTGAACAGAAGTTTGGCAGCTTCGTAAAGTTCGTCGTTGAAACACTTTTCACCGACACTGAGAATGTCAGCAACATTGGTCATACCAAGGAATTCCTCCATGTCACCCAACCTATTCGCTTTGGCCAGGCAGTAGGCGTACTCGGTGTCGATCTTGGGCTCGCGGGCTTTCTTCCGAGCCATCTGCAAGAATCGGATCAACTCCTCCTCTCGTCCGGCATGCTCGGCGATCTCGATCACCTCTTCGTAGTTCGAAGGGTCTTCAGCCTTGACGTACGAGTCAATCGCATCCTTTACACGAAGACCATCGAGCTGAGCTTTACCGAGACGAGACCAGATGGCAGGCTTGTTGAGCTTGTTGGCGTACTGCTGACCACGGTCGATCGACACAACGTGCTCCACCAAGACGTTCATGGCATCCTCGTGCTGTTCGGCCTTGGAGTAGATTCGGAAGGCCTCCTCGTAAAGTCCGTGGTCGATGGCGATCTTGGCGATCTCCTCGACATCGTAACCGTCGAGACGATCGATGTAGTTCATCACCTTGCCCTTGTCAGTGCGTACAGCGGTGAGGAGGAGCAAGTTCTGCAAGCTGCGGTTGTCGCTGAACGCCGAAGGCTCAAGGATAATCTTCTCGAGCAACTCGATGAGCTCGTGAGGCAAGTCAGCAGCCATGAAGGCCTTGACGGTAGCAGAGACATCGTCGGGGTTGGTGGATTCAGGAACGGCAGTCGAAGTGACCTGTTCGACAAGCTGACGTCGGTGAACGTTGTCCGAAGTAAGAACCTGGGCCCAGAGATCGAGCTGACGACGCTTGACAAGGTAACGAGCCTGGTGCTTGAACATCGAGTTGTCGTTGGTGATCGAGATCAACTCGTCATCGCAGAAGCCCTTTGCGTAAGCGATGTAGGCAAGGTAAGGATCGCGCTTCTCGCAGTATTTACCAACAACACGCGGATCGTAGAGGTTGTTCTCTTTCAAGAAAGCCTCGGGGTTATTGTTGCTGTCGATCGCAATCTTGGCCAGAGCGTTGTACAGAGGCTGATCCTCAGAACCAGCCTCGATCTTGGACTGAAGCCAGGGCAAGATGAGCTTGAGACGGTTGCGCTTCTCGACTTCCTCGACCAGCTCGTCAACAGGGATAGGACCGGTGACGGACGAAAGAAGGTTCTTGATAACACCCTCGTCGCAGTCGACGTCGAGCAATCCACCGATGACCTGAGGAGTGCGCGAAGAGTTGACACGCTGCACGTACACCTCGATGAAGTTGATGAGCATGTTCTGGTRGAGATAGAGCACGAGGTCGTGAACAAAGTCGAAACGGTCGCAGACGATGATGAGAGGGAGCTGGTCCGAAAGCTTGGCCTCCTTGAGGAAGTTCTTGACCTTCTCGGGATTGTAGTAGTTGGACTCTCGGCAGATTCGCTCGACTTCTCGGATCTGACCGGTACGAGTGGCAGCCTGGATGTACTTGAAGTGCACCTCGGGATCAGTGGAAAGGTTGACGACGGAGCCAAGGTAGTAGTAGAGACCCTCGAACGACTTGAACGACTCAAACATCTCGATCAGCTTGACGGGACCAAGCAGGTCCGAGTACTTGGTGGCAATCTGAACAACCACCTGCAAGTTCTGTCGAATGTTGACCTTGAGCATCTCACGGAGACACTCGAGCGACTGCTCGACAGTGAGCTTTCCGAAGTAGTTGACAAGCCACTCGGCCTGAAGCAAGTTGGTGTGAACAACAACACGCTTGATGTCGGCATTGTCCTCGTAGTGCTCAAGAGCACGCTGAAGCAAGCCAGCCTTCTCGCAGAGGTTGGCAATACGAGGACGGTCGTAATGGGTGAACATCTCGTTGCCAAGGATGGCATCGGCGACCTGAGGAGCATTGACCAAGTTCATCTCGAGCAAACGAGTCTGCAAGTGAGCCTGCTCGGGCTTGTTGTCCTTGAGTGCGTCGAGAAGGAAGCTGGTAGCCTGCTGGATCATGTTCTGGCTCATGAAGATGTCGGTGACACGCTCAATGTCAACCAGAGGACCGGACTCGTCACCGACCAAGCTGCTGGCAAACTCGGCACCCTTCTCAGGGTTGGTGCGAACGATGTGCTGGAGAAGAGCAGCGTAGTCGGGAGTGTAGCCGACCTTCTTGGCGTAGAGAACGATCTTGTCGAACTGGCCAGTCTCGGCAAAGCAGGCGACGACCTTGTTGGGAACGTTGGCACGGAGGTAGACGCTGAGAGCCAAGTTCATGTCATGCTGGCGGACAATGTCACCGAGCTCCTCGCTACATTCGATCTTGCTCTCCTTGAGCCACTTTTCGAGCAAGTGCTTGCGACCCTGGTTGAGCACGGGACGAGCAAGCTCGAGCGACTCGAACTTGTTGAGTGTACCCTTCTCGAGCAAGATACCAAAGTACTGGAGGATGGGCGAAAGAGTGCCAGGCTGGTTGGGGACCTGCTTAAATTGCTCGATGGTCTGCGAAGTTCGCAAGATACCCCTTGGCGAGTTGGCGGCGATCTTGGCGGCCTCACCGTACTGACCCGTGGAGAAGAGCGAGTGGAACTGTTGGAGGTAAAGGTCATCGGCACCGGGGAGATCACCTCGAGAGGCAAGCTTGAATGCAAGTTCAGAGTTGTTGAGCGTGCGAAGGATGTATGGGATGACGGTGTTCTCGTCGACTGAGACCGAGAGGACCTGACCTTTTCGGTTGATACCAATGATACCGCTGGTGGACTCGTGCTCTGCTGTGACAAAGATGGTGTCACCCGAGATACGGTTCATGTAGATGCAAGCGCCGCTCTCGAGATCGTAGAGGTGAATGAAGCCGTACTTGGTGACGAGGTAGACGATGCCGTATCGCTTGCTGACCTGCATGGCAACGGGGAAGTCGTTGGTGGCTTCTGGTGGGAAAAAGACATCGACGGCCTTCTTCGTGAAGGCAGGTTGGCCGTTTTGGTGGTCAATCTCGACAACGTGAAGCTTGGCACCGGTAGCAGTGCGGTTGGCAAAGGTGAAGAGCTTGAACGGATTGGGAGCAGTATCAGACTTGAGCTCAGCGAAGGCAGCAGCGTGACCCTCGATGGGCTGCGAGACACCACGATCACGCGAGTAGAGCTGCATGGAACCCTTGACACGGAACGCGTTAGGTGCGCCGGAGGTGTTACCAGAGATACCGACAAGGACGAGCCACTTTTCGTCTTGACTTGCGCGATAATTGATGATCTGAGTACCTTGCAAGCTGACGTGACGATCAAAGACTTTGGCGGGAGCAGCCTCGCCTTCCATGGACCAGTGGAATACGGCGGTCTCGGTGACGATACCGAGAGTGGTGTTGCTGATCCATTTCCAGAAGGTGACATCCTCGTTCATAAGATGGGACTTGACCTTTGCTTTTGCCTCGATGTTGAAGATCTGAAGTTGCCGCGCTGACTTGAGAGCAATAATTTTCTGGATAGGGTTCATGATGGCCGAGTCGGCAGTGATTGGTCTCCTCATACTGGGTGTGTGGGTAAGACGGATGAATGAGAGCAGCGAAGACAAGAGGGGATGGTGTCAATGTCAAGTCACAAAGCGGAGGAGAAAAAGAAAGACAGATGCTGCAAAGCAAGCGTTGGTGAAAGATGCGGTTGAGAAGGGAGTTGTGAAACTTACACATCGCTGATATCGTTCAAGTTGACAATGACGACCGAGTTTTGACCGTTGATGTTTTCACGAACGCAAACAAAGTTCTCGGACTCGAGGGTGACATTGGCGAATGAGATGCTCTCAGCAGCGATGCCCACGTTGGTGAGCTGGACATGCTCTGAGAAATTGATAGGCTTGTCCGCCATGGTGAAGAAGTGAAAAGTGATGTAGCGCGGCGGCGAGCCAAACTACTCAACAGTGAGGTAGTGGGTGATGGATGTTTGGGTCTGAAAGGCGAAAGCGATCCGAGAGTTTGAGGTGAAAGGGATGTAGTGGATGCGATGTTTTGTCACGAACGGATGAGACCGCTGAATGCAAGGTATCGATGAGCGCAGCGGGCGTGGATTCGTGATGGACGTAGTCGAAGAAGAGAGGAGAAGTTGAAGAAAGAAAGAAAGAAGAAAGAAGAAGAAATATACACAACGAGGGTACTGATGATGATGGTGGTGGAAATGTCACTGTAGAGTTGTGATGGTGTTGGCTTTCTGATGAGAGACAGAGAAAGCTTCCACTTTGGCGAACAGGCTACTGTGCAGAGCAGAGCGTAAGGCCAGACCAGATCAACGAAGGTTCCAATTCGACAGACACACAACACACGCACACCGAGCACACAGCTACACATTCAACTTGACGTGGCTGTTCCCGAGGGCTGTTGCGCACAGGACACCTCTCTGTCCCAATTGTCCAACGAGTTTCTTCCTGTGTGTGGTGTGTGCAATTGCAAGTTCGAATTCAACTCAGCAGAGGCATCACAGCACAGCGCAGCTTTGTCGAATTACTCTGAATTTCGAACGCGTCCCAATTTCTCTCTGTCTGTCAGACCAGAGCAGAGAGCTGTCCGATCAAGCAACACTTTGCTGCTTTCGATCGGAGACAAACCATTCCTTCTACCTTCCAAAAGTTGCACCCTTTCTCGGCCTAGTAATTCATCACATACACAAGCTGCGACGCGCGTCACTTTGCTCCACTTTCTCACACACTCTCTTTCTAAGAAAGCTCAACTCAACTCGCGCTTTGACAGATACCATCAGCGCTCAACAACAACATCATCATCCTCATCCTCATCATCAATAGCAACGGCCGACGCAGCCTGTATCACAACCACATAGCGCGCACATCTAGTCACCTCTAGCAGCGGCACTAGTCAACATGGCCGACCCAACTCCCTCCTCTTCCACCCAAGCACCTCCCACCGAACCCATCCTCTCCTCCGATCCAGCCAAAGATAAAGCACTCAAAGCCTACAAGAAAGCTCTCAAACAACACGAGGAACTTTCCGAGAACCTCAAAAAGCTTCGTTTCGGTCTTAAAGACCTCGAAAAGGCCTACGACAAGACCGAAGACGACATCAAGGCTCTCCAATCGGTTGGACAGATCATCGGTGAAGTGTTGAAACAGCTCGATGAAGAACGATACATTGTCAAAGCTTCTTCTGGACCTCGTTATGTGGTTGGAATTCGAGCCAGTGTGCCAAAGCACAAGTTGAAGCAAGGTGTTAGGGTCTCGTTGGATATGACTACTTTGACCATTATGAGGATTTTGCCCAGAGAGGTAGATCCGTTGGTGTACAACATGAGCATGGAGGATCCGGGTGCGGCCAGCTTTGCCGGTATCGGTGGATTAAGCGATCAGATTAGGGAGTTGAGAGAGGTGATTGAATTGCCACTCTTGAACCCAGAACTGTTTATGAGGGTTGGGATTAAGCCGCCAAAAGGTGTTCTGCTCTACGGTCCTCCAGGTACGGGTAAGACTCTGCTTGCTCGTGCAGTAGCTAGTACACTTGAAACCAACTTTCTCAAAGTGGTTTCTTCTGCTGTTGTCGACAAGTACATCGGAGAATCGGCACGTCTGATTCGTGAAATGTTCGGATACGCAAAAGAACACGAACCCTGCATCATCTTCATGGACGAAATCGACGCGATCGGAGGTAGACGTTTCTCCGAAGGTACTTCCGCCGATCGTGAAATTCAACGAACCCTCATGGAACTACTCAATCAAATGGACGGTTTCGATTATCTAGGCAAGACCAAAATCATCATGGCTACCAATAGACCTGATACTCTCGATCCAGCACTTATGCGTCCGGGTAGGATCGATAGGAAGATCGAAATCCCTCTACCTAATGAACAGAGTAGGTTGGAGATTTTGAAGATTCATACGAAACCGGTGGCGAAGAAGGAAGAGTTGGATTATGAAGCCATCGTCAAGTTGAGCGACGGATTTAACGGCGCGGATTTGAGGAACGTTGCGACCGAAGCGGGAATGTTTGCGATTAGGGATGATAGAGATTATTGCGTTCAGGAAGACTTTATGAAGGCAGTGAGGAAGTTGCAGGAGGCAAAGAGACATGAGAGTAAGATCGATTATAGTGCTATCTAAGATGGCTCCGGGCGATGATATTGTTTACAGCATCATGTCGTTCTTTCAGTAATTGCATACAAGTTTAAAGACGTCTCAGCATTGAAAGTGTTGACAAGTCTTGAGCACAGAAGATTCACAATCGGCTAGGTGTGGAAGGAGAAACAAGTGTCCATTTGTGATGCTAAAAGCGATTACATGAGTGGAAAGCCGAACGAACCAATACGATAATTGATCGAACTCAAAAGAATAGTGTGATGTGAGAATGTGAAGAACGATGCCAGATCATGCCGAACTACGAAAAAGGAATGAGGGTATGGTGTACAACAAGGTGCCAGACGTCGATGAACTCGAAAGATAGCATTGCTCCGAAGACCGTTTATCGGATTGGGCTTATGCTATGAAGAGAAGGCTGTTACTGCATTCCAGCTTCGGCGAAAGCTTGGTCGATCTTATCTTGGATGATTTCGCCGAGGTCTTTTTCGTCTTGGCTGCCGGCTTTCTTGATAGTGAATTTCTGTGATTTGTTACCAGAGTCACCGAGTAGGACGACGATGTAGTCTGACCTTTCCTCGAGATCGGAGGGTAGAGTGACGGAGGTCTTACCGTCTCGGATCAAGAAGCCGTCAGTGAGGGTCCAGTGAAGGTTGTAACCACCTTCGCCGGATTCGGGGAGGAAACCGAGTTTGATCTGACCAGTGTAGTTTTTTGCCTCGGGAGGTTGGTCAGAGGTGTCCCAGTTGACATGGTATGATTTGCCAGCAACCCAGACGGTGGAGGAGGTTGGGGAGGTGATACGAGGGTTGTATACGATACGTTTGTCGAGTGGTTCAGCTACGTCGCGGCCGAGCATGAGCGAGTCATAGTTGACGGATTCGTACTGACGTTTGAGCATCAATTCGGCTTCAGATGAAGTGCCGAACGATGCTGGTGCTGCGAAAGCGGATGACACGAGAAGAGAAGCACTGAGAAGGAGTGCTGTGAACTGCATTTTGACAAGATGCTGTTGTGGGAAGGAGATGGAGCTTGGAAGAGAGATGGATGGGAAGGAGATGCTGGAGTGTATGTCTGTGTGTCTTCTGTGGGAAAGGCTCCGTTAAGAAGGAAGTGAAGGAAGGAAGTAAAGATGGATGGAAGGAGTTGTTATGAGCGAAAGATTGATGAAGGGGAAAAGAGGTCTTCTTTAAACAGGAATGACGAGGGGAGGCGGGATATTTGAGAGCATCCACGCAAGGGGCTCTGTTCGCTCGAGACCCTTTCGCCCCTCTCCTCTTGCCCCTTCTCTCTAGAACCCACACTCACTCACTCTCTTTCTTGCTCTTCTCCAACAGCAGTACAAGCAGAAGCACACGGAATGTGTACGTGAGAAAGCGAGACCAACACGGACCTCGGCGAATTTCCCCCATCTCACTCTCGCAGTTCACAATGGTCCCATACACTCAGTTACTACGCCCAAACGATACACGACAGAGGATAGTGAACGCCACCTTCGGCAAGCGCGACATCTCGCTGTTGCTGCTCGCTGTAGTTTGAGCGCTTTCGCGAGCCTTCTGGAATGGGCAAGTTGGCAAGTCAAAACGAGAAAGGAAAGATGAGAGTTGCATACACACAGACACGTCAAGCTCAGGGTCCTGGTGAAGCTCGGGAGAGGCATGAGCGTATCTGCAGATGAAAATGACAGGGTTTTCTTGTCTGTCATTCAGACTGCATCATCAGAGGCATGTCGCTGGCTGCTGCTGTGTCGGACGTTTTGATTTCTTATTTTTTTTTGAAAAGAAAAGGCGGGGAAGAGAGTGAGAGCTGTTTCTCACATTTCTCTTTCTCGTTTTGGGAAGAGAGAGAAAGTGCTGGCACAAAGACCACCTGCCAATGCCATGTTCAACTTCGATCGGCTGTGCCGTCTTGTTGCTCTCTCTACTCTCTGTCCTTCGTATTGAACCCATTGAACGAGATCCTTGTTTTGTGCCGTCATTTAGTGATAGTGGAGCGCTTGGACCGTGCAACAGAACCTTCTACAAAAAAAAAAGAGGAAAGGACTTTGACCTCTTCATTGTGAAGCGGTTTAGTTTAGCTCTAGCGGCGCGATTCCGACGTTGCCTTCCAACTGTAACCCAAGTACAGTGGTAAGAGTGAGCGTGGCAGTAGAGCAACCGTCGGAAGCCTATTCCGCTGGGAAGGCTCGTCATAACGGTACAGCCCTGCTCAGGAAGGCGAAGAGGATGCGCCAAGACTAGACGACGTCGCATTTAGAGATTTACAAAGCTGTACCGTCGGATCGAACCTCTCCAGTGGAACCCAAGTTCAAGTTCAATCTTCTCAGACCAGAACTCTTGATCTTGCAACTCTACTCTGCTGAACCGAAAGCTGCTACTGTACCAAAAGGTGCAACGGATGCAAGAGACCGACATTTTGGAACCAAAAAGAGCAGGATGATGCATTGAACTCGATGCGGTCTGTCTTTGTGGATGTGTGGATGTGGGCAACGCGCAGGACTCGCTTCATTCGGCAAGGCAAGAGAAAGCAGCAGCAGCAGCGAGCCAGGGTCTTATACGCGAGCTAGCTTCGGTTAGTTGGTGCCGAACAGCCAGCTCTAAGACACGGTCCAATGTCAAAAGACGCGCCTCTTTTGATACCATCACGTCGGATGTCACCTTGTCAATATAAGCATAGAATCTAGTTCGAAAACAAGGCTTTCAACCTTCCCAAATGAGCTATGCCGTGGACCACTGTTCAGAAGCGAAGAACACATAAAGCTTTAATGGAGAGCACGGAGTAGAAGGAAAAGGTTCAAGTTGAATACCACGCAATACCGTATACAGCATGCTAGTGATGTAGTGTTGTGAATTAGCGTAGAATCATGCGTCTCAGCCATGCGAACCTTGACCACTGTAGCTTCATCGTCATCGTGCGCTTCTACCTCGCATCTCACTCTCTGGTCTTGATCCGACTGTCTCCAACCGCGAGCGACGAACGTATGGCAAAACATCTCGGCTATACACTAGCTCCCTTTCAAAATGTCGTGCACCGCGTTGTCAGATGTCCTTAACGCCCACTACACGCACCTGCATGCAGCCAATATCATGTTCTTTTCACATCTCATTGGGTCGTGCTTGGATACATCTCATTGGGTCGTGCTTGGATCTGCTTGCGTTCTCAGTTGCACTTCGTGTTTGTAGATTGGAAAAATGGGAGGGTTATCGGTGAGGCAGTCATGGGCTGGGAATCATCGGATGCTGAACGATTCAACTCGTAATGCACGTGTGGCACAGCACATCCTCGTTAGGCTCGGTTTGCTGCTTCCGAGACGCGAAGCGGGCAACGGTGTCTTAGACGTATAGATCCTCCTTGTACTTCTTCCATACTCTTCTCGTCCAGGGTACGGGTCACCATTCACTTAGACAAGCGAGATGATATGATCAATAGACGCCGCAAGACCAAACCTGTGGTCGTAATCTTGAGAGTCCGGCAAAATTTTGGCACAAACAGATGTCGGAGTTGCGTAGCAAGCAGTGCACGTGAATTCTTGAACCCTTTCGTCTCTTCTCCTTCAGAGTTATGGCTCTGCTGGCAATCTCGAATCTCCACACCGTCAGCTTTCGACGTTGCCTGTCGCTTCTTCCACTAGTACGACAGCAAGACGCCGGATCTTAGAGGCGTATGCACTAACATGAACGATACAGTACAGACATCTGTCGTGTCGTCATTCAAACAGCCAGCGTCGACGTAATAATCCGCTTTGCCACTCTTTCGGGCGAGACATCGAGCTCAGGGCTCGTCGATGGTGGCTCAAGCATGCAACGCAGCGGTCGACAATGGTCGTTTGGCATTCAATCTAAGTGCATGTGTGGGAAGCCCCTTGCATGAGCGCGAGAATGAACGTTGGCGCGTCGTGCAACCCGAAATCACGACCACCGTCGTGAGTGTTTCGCTACATTTGTTCGTTGAGAAGAAAGGAAAGTGCAGAAAATAAACCAAAAAGGAGGAGACGAAAGTCACAAGTACAGATCGGCGAAGAGGGCGATGAGCTATCGCGATTCTGATCGGCGTCGTTATCTGTCGCACTGTTTCTCTCGACTTTCCATGACGAGTTGGACACCATTCAAGCCAGAGAAGGCTAGCATGTCGGCAAAGGAGGTACGCTATGCAACCGTCCTGTCCATATGGAGCTGGTTGATATGCTCATAGACTCTGTCGACGTGAAAAAGAGTCAGTCGGTAGTAGAAACAAGCTCTTTCACACTCCCTCCTCTGTGCCGGTAACCTGATCCGACACTCAGCATCCTCAAAGACGCAAATCCTGTATACGGTTGAGTGCACTGATATCGGCAGACCGGCCAAGGCTGGTCCTCATGCATGGCATTGTAGTGAAAGGTGCTTCATGCTCGTCAAGCTTATCATCACTCGAACGACATGCTTGCTCGTAACTCCGCCAGGAACAGAGTGTTCCTATTACGCCCGCAAGAGGTCCGGCTTTACAGATGAAGTCTTCGCCATCTTCTTAATTCTGAACGTGCGCTTCAGCTACTCGAGAACAGAACAATTGCACGTGAGTCCGCAATTGGATGGTGTGTCAAACGGTGTTTGCGTCTCGGAGAAAAGCCACATCTTTGGCCGACGACATCAACGAAGCGGAAGACGTTGGAAGATATGAAACTTCTTTCACAAATATCCCGTAGCTGATGAACCTACAAGCAGAAAACTCCGTCGAATGCTGAAACAGCCAAACAATGATTCAGACCCTGCGCAGTATCTTATGGAACTCCGTCGCATTGCTTCTGAACGAGGCCAAAGCTCGTACAGTAGTTTAAGCGGATACCTGGCATAACTGGGTATCGTAGCTTGGCGAGGTCCCGGCGGTGCTTTTTCCGCGACTTGCGCCGCTCGCACTGAGGGAACATCACGAAAGCGGTGTTCTCAACCTTAGAAGGAATGTACATACTCAACGAAAGCAGTTTCGAATCCCGAAGGTCAAAGAGGACCGCGCTGCCATTCGAGTCAATCACAATATCCTCCGGCATGCTCGAAGAAGAACGCTTTGATCCTTCCTAGGCAGCACAGTCCCTCCTCGAAGTCATACACGTTCCTGTAATTGAGTCAGGTACGTGGGACCGAAAGTCATTCTAACAGGAAAGCTTTGATTACCATTCTGAAAGATTCAGAATCGGTCTTTGAACAAAGCAAAGACGACAAGACCCTTCTTTTCGAAAACGGCCCGACCGTCGACGGATGATAGCGGCCATTGTCGGAGAAGCAAGCCATTGATCTGGATATCCGAACGCTCGAGACCTGTCTACTGCAGTGTGATGGTCAGAAGAGCCGAGTTCCGGTCGTAGCTCGCTTTGACCTTCTATACGAGAACGTGGACCGAATTTGGACGGTTCCGAACAGTTTTTTCGGCAGTGAAAAGAGTAAGACGACTCGGGATACGGCTGTCTCGGAGGACAGCACAATGTAGCACTGGCAAATTGATAGCAAGCGCGGTACTGCAAGAATTAGAATTAAAATAATAATTCAAAAAAAGGGGAAAAATCAGAATCAAGCACCTGTCTCCTTGCATTCGACATTGCCTCATCATGATCGCATAGCTTTCGGTTGTCCTTGCGACTGTCTATCCCAACGTCCCATCGAAATCGATAGATCCAGCCGATCCCATATGAGGATTTCTATATGATGTACAGTGGCTTGAAGCCATGCTGAGATGCAATCGGCCAAATCGAACACTCTGGCTGACCTCAATCGTTGCGTTCTGGACAGTTGACAGCTGTCGGAAAGGCCAACTCTGGCGGCGCTTAGATTATTTATTCCTTTTTTGCCTGGTTTACCATCAATTGAGAGATCTGCATCGAAAATTGTGGCTCAAAGCTCGCTTATCGCAAGAGAAAAAAAAGGAGGCTCCTTGCTTGACAATGCTTCTAACTGTGTTTCTCTTCTTTAACGCAGGAACAAGCGCTCAAGCCTTCTCAACAGCTCAACTGGAAACTCAGCTTTGGTCTCCTTCTCATTGCCCGATTCTCTCGCTACCATTCTTTTTGTCTTTAATATTCTTAGTAGCAGACCGTCAATGGAGTGAGTAGTAGAGCCCCTTGCCGGCAGCAATGTCGACCGCATCCCCGTACGTTGTTCTGCTGCAATCTCGCTTTCATGGGCTTCGATCGTGTTTCCTTCCCCGGCCCCTGCTTATTTCACTGCCTCCTTGCCGCTGAAACCTCTTGACGCCGCTCTTCATAGCCCTGACTCTATGATTTCCTGTTCCTAAGGATTGATGCGCTGCTGCCAACTGCGGCCACCTTTGGATCACCTAGAGCAGGAGAGGGGAGTAAGCTGGAGCGGCATTTCGATTCCCTCACATCCCGGTCTTCTTGGCACATCCTAAATCTCCTGAACTCAGCATGGATCGACATTGACGCCTGTCTCAGACGCAGCCTTCCAAACTCAGACACATTGCCAATGATCTGCATGATCTTCTTTCCACTGACTGAGACAGGCACCTCCCTTATGCGACAGGCACACCTGTGGGTGCCCATGCTTTGCTGCGATGTGTACACTGTGCCTGTTTCATCGTCCGGCGCAAGCTCAATCTGTTTGCCTGTATGTCTCGAAGCTAGATTGCCGATGATTACAGCATTTGACTGTGTATAATTGAAAGTCATGAACGCTGACACGCTTCTGCTTCTCACTGTCTGTACCCTTACTCAGTATCAAAGGCCGAGCTAAGCAGCGGAATTGTGCGCCGATGGTAAGCATTTGTGGTTAAGAATGACACAATTGTGACAAACTCAGACTAGTACGACGGCGTCTTGCTGCTTTATGTTGCTCAATGGCGCCTTCTCGTCGGGAATAACGAGACAGCGCCGCCAGCTCTGTCCTCCCACATCAATATCTGGCTTCCTTGCCTGGCTGAGCCCGTTGAACCCGTCGCGGCTGCCATTGTCGAGCCATCGCACCAAATACACACGCCCTGAGAAGGGATCACAGCGGTTCGAAGTTCTTTTGCTTTGCCTTTTCGTGCTAAAGCCTAGCGCTTTGATCGAGGTGCAGTAATAGCGTGTGACCGCTATGACCAGTTCGAGCACTGGCGCCTACCCAGAACAACGGTTTGTGCTCCGTGGCCTGACATCGACGAACGCTGCAATCCTGAGCAAGGGGAGAAACATCGATGTGGACTCTACCGAGGGCTGTATGTGAACGCCACGACAGGACTGAGACTGCTGCTATTTTCGGTCTTCTTGCACCAGTCTCCTGTCAAGGCGATCAAATCGCATAGCAATCTACGAGATGAACGATGTCGCAGATCATCGAGCGCAAGAGAGAGAGAGAGAGCAGGACGAGGTGAAGAAGCTTCTCAGTGCAAGGGGGCACCCTAACACGCACAACAGTATGCTGCAATCGAGCTAGATGACGGCAAAGCGACTCTCGAGCTGCACTAGCAAGCATGCCAAGCAGCAAGGGCGGAAAAGTTTCGCGCCCTTTTTTCTCCGTTTAGTGCTGCTCTGCTGCTGCGTTTTTTCTTAATCAACCCTCACTCCCGGCTTGAGCTCGCACTACGGGAAAGCTTAGCCTTCGACTATTTCCTCGCCTGCATCTACTGTACAGAGGACCCTGCCTACCAAACCAGCACACCACACTACTCTTTCTCCCATCATCCCGTGCCGGGGCATGCACCGGAGCCTCCTGTCCGAGGGAGCGCAGATCACGATCAACCAAATAGCCGACCTGTCCTTCTTTGCATTGTGCCTCAGCCACAAAGCATGCCCTTGCTTGCCCGGTTTTCCTGTCTGTCCTGGCCACATCTCGAACAATAACGAGCTTCTTCCTTTCGTGTTCCCCTGCCTAACGTTATCTGGTAATACATGCTTCCCGCCTGCGTCTCATGCTCACCGTCAAACAATGCTCGTCAGCGCTTAGATTGTTCAGAATCGCGGTCAGAGCTTTGCTGCTCTGCAGCCAGGTCCCCATCTCTCTTTCCCTTTTTCTGGATTCTCATCGTCCCTCCTCGGCTCTGTTTAAGCTTTTCAAAGCTTTGCTACTACTGACGGCGCGCGTTCTTGACTTGGGCCCCTTGCTGTGGCGCAAATCGACAGCGTCATGTCTCAGTCCATGCCAAAGACCTTCCCCTGCGTATGGTTCCTCCCTCTCTGTCACGTCTCTCAATCACTCTTGCTCGCTCATTCTCTCGATTGATCTGATCGCCTCCTCGCCTTGTCGCACCTTAGCATGGTGCAGTCTGCCCTTGCACCCCTGCCTCGAGCTTGACCCAAAACTCGTCCCACGACCCCTGGCTTTCACCTGTCGATCTTTGCATCGAAAAGAATCTTGTGCCTCTTGCACCGCGGATTTCCTTCTTTGCTTGTCAAACTCTGCCGTCAGATCCACAATGCATTGTCACCTCCTCGCTGTCGAAGCGCTTGTACCTCTTCCAAAGACCTGGTCGTTCCATCTCCGACCTTTTGTGTTCCTTCGGAACATTTCTGCTCTCCCTAGACACTCCAGCTCGTAATGCCACGCTGCCCTCAGTGCTTGACTTTGCTTGCTGTCGTCTAGCACCTGCTCAGCACTGAAGCTCGAGACGATGGACCGCTGGCAATCAGCTTGGTATGGCCCTCTCGGTTACTGCCTCGGGTCAGGGCAGTATCCCGGTCCCTGAGCCACTTTGCCAGTGTGTGGTACCTGCCTTCTTGATTGTTTGAGGCTGTTCCGTAATGGACTCACCGGGCCAGCACACGTACCGTACACTGTCAAACAGCGCTGCCTTCGACTCGAGATTCGAATCCCACAGCGATTCTATCCTACATGGACAGCTGATCCATCAAAGACTCCGCTTCAATCACCGCCACTGGATATAAAGACCATCCTCTTCGACCCMCTCCTCCTCCTTTTCTCATCATCATCCCTCACCTTCCCAGCTCTCCCTATACACTCAGCACTTCCTAGCCAGAAGTCAAGTCAAGTCCCTTTCCCCCAACTCCCCCCGGAATCCCCCTTCTGTTGTGTCAACTCTTCCTTCGGTCTTCACCGTGCCCCAACTGGAACCCACACTCTCTTTTTCTTTCTGTTCAGCTCTAATCAGCCAACACATCTCGACAACAACCCAACTCTTCACTCTAATCAGCAACAATGCCTTCCAAGATAGCTCTTTCCATCTCGGCCTTGGCTGTCGCCATTGGCATGGTCAACGCCGCTCCTCACTACGAGTACAAGTCGTACAACGGCGGCCACAACGTCGTCTCGAACAACGAGAACAAGCTCATTGATCTCTCTGAGCTTGGCCTTGACGTTGACATCCTCAAGCGCACCAACTACGCTGTCTGCAAGAAGTACATCTCCTCGTACAACGGTGGTCACAACGTCTACTCTGTCAACGAGAACAAGCTCATCGACCTTTCCGATGCTACCGTTGACATCAGCCTCCTTAGCACTGATGGTCGTAAGCAGAAGACCTGGCGCAAGGCTCCCCGTTACTGCCTCGAGTACATCAAGAGCTACAACGGTGGTCACAACGTCGTTGTCACCAACGAGAACAAGCTGATTGACCTTTCCAACCTCGGTCTTGGTCTTGACATCCTCAAGCGTAACGCTCCCGACTTTGAGTACTACAACGCCGGTCACAACGTCGAGTCCACTAACGAGAACAAGCTTGTCGATGCCTCGGATCTTCTTGCCGACGTTGACATTCTTAGGCGCAAGGCTCCTTCGTTCTCTTACTACAACGGTGGACACAACGTTGAGTCTACCAACGAGAACAAGCTTCTTGATCTCTCTGGCCTTCTTGCCAATGTTGACATCTTGAAGAAGCGTACCGATGTTGATTACTCGTACTACAACGGTGGTCACAATGTCGAGTCCACCAACGAGAACAAGCTTCTTGATCTTTCGGATCTCCTTGCCAACATTGACATCCTCAAGAAGCGTACCGATGTTGACTACTCGTACTACAACGGCGGTCACAACGTCGCCTCTTCGAGCGAGAACAAGCTCATTGACGTTTCGGACTTGACTGCTCTTGTCAATGTTCTTAGCAAGCGTACTGACGCTGAGTACTCGTACTACAACGGTGGTCACAATGTCGAGTCGACCAACGAGAACAAGTTGATCGATCTTTCCGACTTGACCGCTCTTGTCAACGTTCTTAGCAAGAGGAGCCTTAAGGGTTACGGATCCAAGATTCACGCTCGTGACATCTCGGAGTCCCTTTACCGTCGTACTAACGATGACGAGGACTGCACCTGTGTCAAGAAGCCCAAGCCTACTCCTCCTAAGCAGAACCCTACCAAGCCTCCTCCCGGCGGCAACGGTGGTGACTGCCCTGCTCCTCCCACCGACAACAAGCCTAAGCCTACTCCTCCCACCGACAACAAGCCCAAGCCTACTCCCCCCACCGACAACAAGCCCAAGCCTACTCCCCCCACCGACAACAAGCCCAAGCCTACTCCTCCCACCGACAACAAGCCCAAGCCTACTCCTCCTACCGACAACAAGCCCAACCCTCCCCCCAAGGTCGTCTGTGGCACCAACGAGGTTTACATCGACGAAGGTCACAACGTTGTCTCGCGTAACGAGAACAAGCTTCTCGACTTGAGCAACATCAGCATCAACATTGACATCCTCGGTGACCTTCTCGGTGGTGGCAAGAAGAAGGAGACTGTTCCTGCCAATTCGGTTTGCACTTCCAAACAGGGTTGCTGTGTCTCCAAGTCGGTTTACTACTACAACGGTGGACACAACGTTGAATCTACCAACGAGAACAAGGGTCTTGATCTCTCCGGTCTTAACCTTGGTCTTAACCTCCTCTAATGCGGGGATTGAGTAGAAGGTGGATTGTTCGGTTCCCTGTTTTGGTCCCCTGATTCTTCTAACTCTTGGCCGAGCTATGATCGGATGGGACGAAGACGGTTTGGTATACCACACCACTAGCTTCTCGATACACCCCTCCCCCTCCTTTGGAAGTCTCGTGGAATAGTTTTATTTTGAAGGTCACTTATCCGGCTTATAGTTTCCTTTCTTCCCCCCTTTTCCTCTCGCTCCCCTGGAATACACACTCTCCTTTGACTTGATTTGTTACCTGGCTAGATATTTTCCCATTTCCCTCCTGGAATACACACTCTTTGCTCTCTATCTTTTCTATCCCAGTTTGTGACTTGTGCTTTCTATTCCAGGTGAGACTTTGCTCTCTGACTTGGTTCTTGCGGTTCTGAGGTCGAAGGGAAATCAGGATTGCTTTTGTCGCATCATCGACTCTCACATCACAAAATTTGCACGGTTCTCGCATGCTATAAGATTATATTCATTCGCCAATCAGCATCTGACCCAATACTCCTACTCAGTGTCGACTAGGGAGGATTAGTGGGCAAGAAATTGCCCACGATCATATGTGGAATATTCCACTGATCTCTTCTGATAGTAAAGCTGAAACAACAATGTATAAAAGCAGCCTTAGGATTATTCGGATCCTTCAATACTCCTGATGTACTTGTTGCACCTGTTCCTGCTGCCACTTTCTCCTCCTCCTTCACACCACTCCCACCTGCGTTTTCGGGATTGGGTGTAATTTGACCGCTTGCAGTTGCAGAGCGTGGAAGTTGAGCAGCAATCGACTTTGTGCTTGTGGCTGAAGTACCACCTGCAACGATGGATTTGTTCTTTGTCCTTAATACGCAAGAAGTTAGCACCGCTTTTTGACCCGGATCGAAAGAAACAGCACCATATTTCTCCCAATAATTCACCGCTGATTCTTCCGCCATCAATTCGTATATGCATAACCTCCCCTCTCTCAGACTTTCAATAGGTACTCCAACAAGTTCCGCAAATTCTTTGTTACCCTTATAAATCTCTCCAGTCCTCCTCCAAAGACATGCAGGAATACCCTGTGTAGAAAACACTCGATCATAATCCAACAGTAACCTCTCAAAAGCTTCTTCGATAAATACCAAGTCGATGTTCGTCAGCGACTGTGCAACAGCCCTAAACGCAGGTCTGAACACACTGAGTGGTTTCAAGATCCGCCTCTTGGATGCAGCTGAAACGTTTCGTTCCATCCATCTGTTCAACCTAGCATATCCATTGACGTGATTGTAGGGACGGAGGAGACCAGCTTCGTATTTGGCCTGGATGACACGTGCTAGACGTTCATCACGTGTGCCATCCTTTTGATCAGCGGCGGTGAGGAAGAACCGTTCAGTTTTGGAAGATCCACCTTGGAGGGAAGGGAGGTAGGAACCGGAAGCTTGTGCTGTATTTGAGGCGGTGTTGGTGGAGGCGGAGAAAGATGATCGACGAGAGCGTTTACCGATTCCTTCATTTGCTGGTTGGGGTTGGGTGGTGGTATTGGTGGAGGAGGAGGTGTTGTTGAAGCCGTTGTAGCCCGCGCCCGCGTCGTAGACAGCAGCATTGTTGGTTGTGTTGGAGGAAGTAAGAGCAGAGAGGCTGTTTGCTCGATTATCGTTGTTATTGTTGCTGTTGATGGGTGTGAGAGCTGTGAGACCTTCCATCATGGGACCGCTTGACGAAGTGAGGCCGGAAATAGTATTTCGTCTGCTCTGTGAAGGAGTGAAGCCAGAACCGGAGCCTGTTTGAGCGGCTGTACCGGACATTCCTGGTGTTGCGCCTGCTCCGAATCCTGGACCATCCAAACTCTCGAGAAACTCGCTGAGCAAAGTAAATTCGTTTCCACCTGCCGAATCACCACCAAATCCACTCCCTCCACCCTCGTACCCGCCTGGACCACCACCCAGACCTAGCCATCCTGCTCCACCCAACCCAGAGATGTCATTGTTGCCAGTGGTAGCGGCTGCAGCTGCGGCTGTGGATTGATTCGGCTGAGACATACTTCCATTCGTCGGATTCAGTCCTGTTGCGTTGCTGCTGCTGTTGGCAGAGTTGGTCATATTGAATAGACTGGCAAGAGAAAGCATCCCTGCTGCAGTGACGCCATTGTTCGAGTTCGAAGGCTGCATGTTAACTGAACCCGGTGCTGAACCCGCCATCGTGCCGGCAGCTTGAGGCTTGAAGATGTTTGCTGCGTTGAGGTCTCCGCTGTTCTGATTGAGTGAGCTCATGGGAGAGACGGAAGAGTAAGGTCCAGCAGAGCCTCCGCTGAAAGCTGCACCGCTGTTGCCGTTGCCATTGCCGTTGTTGCTTCCTCCCACTCCTGCATCCGTGGAACCCAAGCCTAAGGTTGGGAAGAAGTTCGCGTTTGCATCCGTTGCCGTAGCTGGTGTTGACGTAGGGTTCGCACTTGTCGATGCCGTGGTTGTTGTTGGTGGTGTTACTGAAGATCCTGCTCCCGACGCTTGCGCAGCTGCCTTTGATGCCGCGGAAGATTGCGATTTGGGTTTCGATGGAGTAGCAGCATTACTCGAGTCCTGATCACCATGAGCTTTGGCAGGTGTAGCTTCATCATGACACAGATGTCCAATATCTCTCTTGATGCATCTTTGACAAGGTCGACCTTCATCACAGGTCATATGCGATCGCCGGCAGTAGATGCATGCTAAGTTGACCTTTCTTCGTTTGGAAGGTTTCTTCTTGGCTCCAGCACCTCCCGATGCACCGGGTGAGCTGTCTGCATCGTCACCCCCAGCTGCACTGCTACTGGGCTCGCGCTTGACAGCTGAACCGTTGGATGCAGGCGAGGCGGAGGGTTGGACTGGTTTCGATGGTGTAGACGCTGCTGTTGCTGCATTGGATGTTGAAGAAGAAGCGTTGGTGGAGGAGTAGAGACTACGTGGATCGAAGGGTGGAGGTGGAGTCATGCTGGGCCATCCACGCCGAAAGCACTCCCCGAGTTTGTGTTGCGATGAGATGGATGGAGGAGTGAAAGTGGAAGGATGTCGGTTCGTTGCCGAGAGCGACGACGAGGACGACGATGAAGAGAAAGCGAGGCAGAACGCGACTGTAAATTTTGAACCCCACAAAGTTAGGCGCTCCGGTAATTATTTTGACGGATTTTCAGCTCTTGCTCTGCTACTCTACTCATCATATTCTCTTAGCTTTGGCCGTGGCGTTGATATCAACGCGACTCTCAATTACAGACAGCTATGACATGCTAATGTATCAATTGATGATGTCGATATGCTTGTATGCTTCCTCTAATCCCGCACATGACCATTGCTTGTGGTCAGTTCAATCTTGCGCTCAATCGCACCTAGCATGAACATAGCAAACGACTCGAACTTGACCGCATCAGAGCCGTAAGTCCACTTGACCGTCACCAAAAGCCCAGTCCCACCACTTTCGTTCGTTTCGTGAATTATGATCCTCGCCATGAGTAGCGGCTGGATAGGTTGACTGAGTGGCGCATCTTGCGGCAGCGATGCTACACTAGCTGCGGCTTGAAGCTTCGCTCGTCGAGCACGGCGTGTCCAACTTTCCTGTATCAGGATCACGTCGAGCGCGCCTGCTTCTTCGCCTGCCTTTCTTTGCCTCTGATGCTCTGTGACTGTGTCTGAAGGACTGATTGAGGTACGACGCCTTCCTTGCTCTGCTTGTGTATGTTCAAAGTACGTGGAAGGACAGGCAAAACATCCATCCAGCTCCTCGAGTATCGCCATTGTAATTTCCACAAGCTCCTTTCTCGTCCACACCGGTCCCAATCTCAGCCTCTTCCCGCTCCGTTCCGTTGATATCGGTCGAGACTTCGCCAGAGATCCTGGTAAGTCATGTCTGGCCAGCTCATCACAGAGTCTGAGCTTCGTTCTAGTCCACATAATCACCCACCTCTTTGTTTTACCTCCTCCTGTTTTCAGTTGGTGGACACCCCAACCGCCTACCTTTCCTTTCCCGGACATCTCTTTCAGCTCCTCCGAAAGTTGAATGACGCTGGAAAGTTTTCCTAGCATACAAGTCCACCATAGTATCTTCTTGGAGGTTGTAATGCTTTCGCGAATCATTCGTTGGACGAAGCTCACTTCGCCTCCCTCTGTCACCATTTCTGATGGTGAGCCGTGGCATACCTGAAACGACCGCACAACGGATGCAGAAAAGGAAACTGTATCAGTATCGAAAGACCTTTGCACGAGGGAAGAACGGAGGGAGGCGGCAGCTTACAGCATTTGCAGGCAGCTTTTTGAGCCGTGCTGAGCGGTCCATATCTTCAAAACTAGTGTAGAAGGGTGGATTGCACATGGTAAAGGTCAACTCCATGGCTGATTGATCTGGTATGAATGGGTCATTCGAGTCGACCTGCAGAAGCTTGATGCAATTGCTAAGCCGTGTTTCGTTTTTAGAATGAACAACGATGTGCTTCTTAGCATAGTCGAGGCTGCTTGCGTCTATATCAGTGCCAATAAAGTTCCATCGAGGAAAGCAAGCGACACCAAGGACAGGGTAGATCGCTGAAGCACCTGTGCCTATATCTAGGCCTCGTAACATTTCATCGTCTTTGGGGTATGGGAACTGCTGCTGAAAGTGCTGCAAGAGACGCCATGTTGGAAGTGACCATGAGAGCAGCTCGTGAATGAGAGAAATGTATGCCAGTCTGGAGGCAAAAGGAATGTCAGCATATGCCGTCAACGAAGATAGCGCTGGAACTGTGGCCTTACCTGCTTGGAATCTGTACATATGGTAAATGTACGACAGTGGTGAGGAGTCGGCTCGTCAGCGTAATGAGTGAAATGTAGGGTTGAGGACGAAGAATGAAGCTTACAGTAGGGCATAGATTAGTTGAGGAGAACGTGGCGTGTATGCCAAAATCGTGGGTCAGTAGCGTCTGAGCGAGACACCTCACTGCTTCGGCATTCTGGAAGTCTATCTTGGCTTCGTAGCCGCCGTCATCTTTGACACTATCGTAGGCAAACGGTGAAGAAGGCTTTCCCGCGTTGTTAGCGATCCAATCACCAGAAGGCACGGTGGAGAAGCAGGTGATACTTACAACTTGCCAAATGTGGATGGATACTTGGCGGCTAGGGAGCGAAAGTCAGGCGTTTGAATGCGATACAGCCTCGGATCTGCAACAACACGGAGGGAAGTACGATCAGTAAGCTGCCTCGAGGAGCAGCCTCAGCAGAACAACGCTGCTCAATGCACGCAAACGCGGAAGGAAATCTTACCGATCTTAGGTTGTAGGAGGTGCCGCAACTGACGACGCTCGCTCGCATGGCTCAGCGAATTCATACCGACCAACCTTCTAAGGTCTCTCTCGTCTTCGATCTGCATGTTCGCAAGGGGTATATGGCATTACAGAGCGTGAAATAGTCAGATACAAGTACATCGTGAACGACCAACAGACAGAAGCAGGGGGGGAGTGGAGATCAACGCACAGGATTCGAGCCGCCTTTCCCTCTCATCTGACCCCAGACCCGTTGTGCGACACGCTGAAATGCTTCATCCATGTCGAGCGATTCTCCATCGTGTTCTCGGGCGTATAATTCTTCAAGATCCTCCCTCCTTGTCACTCTCGGTTGAAGCGCTTTGAGGTCTGCCTTGGAGATTCCTGGTGCTCGACGCTGCCGTGTTTCGTGCTCGGGTGCGTACTCGAGGAGTTGGATGCGGACTTGACCATAGGGTTTGCGAAGACCTTGGAGTGAGCCCTCGATGTCTTGCTCCTCTTCTGCTTGTGAGGATGCATTTGTGGACGCAAAGATGCCGGTCGGTCGTGTCTCGTCGATAAGGCGGTCGCTTTGAAGGTCGTCATACTGGACGATGACTTCAAGATGCTGAGTGGGCTCGTCATCCGGGTTCTCGCGTTTGCGCTTTGCCGCAGCCACAAGGGCAGCCGCCGTGGGATTGGTGGGATCCTCTGCTGTTTCGTCTTCGTCCTGATCAGATTGAGTGTTGGCGTGAGGTACGCGCCAGGTGACCTTGACCAGATCAAAAGCTTCCGTTCCCAACGCCTCGAGTGCCGATTCGGCGTTTTTGCTAGTGCCCGGCAATGCTAGCTGCTGAAGTGCCATAGCTTGTTGCCGCCTTGACACGTATGCTTGTATGTGGCAATGCAGATCGGACAGGAACGCATGGACTCCAGGAAGATCCAAGAACTGTGACAACATGGTCAAACCACCGGCCTCGTTGTCTCTCCCTGTGCCGCTGTTGCTACCTGCTTCCTCGCCTGTGACCACGCTTGGAATGTACCTTTCGACCAGCCTTCCCAGTGGCACGAAGTGCGGCACCGTGTGTCTGATGAGTCTCAGCCCATCTGCCAGCGAGTTTGCTTCCACGTCTGCCGCTGTGGTTTCGGCAAGCTGTGGTGTTGTGTCTAGCAGCTGAGATGGTCGGGCGAATACAAGGTAGTAGGGCTCGTAGAAGCGACCTCTCCAGAAAGTGTCTAGTCGGATACCAAGAGCCAGATCGCCATCCTTATCGGCAGATGCACCGTCGCGTGCAAGTCGGGCACGACGGCCGACGTCAAGGTCGAGTTCGAAACATGTCCACGCAGAGGATCGAAACAGAATCGCTTTCTCCTCGAGGGACCGCAATTGTCGGGCAAGCTCCTCGTTTTGAGCGTGAATTGAGCTGCGCTGGTCGGCCTCAGCCTCTGGAAGGGTTCGAAGCGAGTCGAGCTGAGACTGGAGAAGCACCTTGTCGGCGCGAAGCTGATTGAGTTTGGACCTGAGCTCGTCCGTAGTGGCGCTCATTGTTGATGGTATTGAGCCTCTGCTGGGTCACTGCATGTGGTGTGTATGTGAGTGTGTACGTATGTATGAGTGAGTATGTTTTGCGCACCTATCGACGGCGCTGATGGTAGTTGAGACTACCAAGTGCGGACTTCAACAGACCAGAAGAGCATCGGCTGGCCCCGATGAAGTCGATGAAATGACCATTCGCGCGACGCGACTTGCAACTTGCTCTCAGACAGACAGGGTCCGAGTCAAAGCAGAGCCACGAAGAAAATGCGGTAAATTTGATGAAACCGAGAATATTTCCGCCAAAAAAGCCACCTGAAACCCAGGCCACAAAATGATTTTCTCGATCGGGTCGATCCCGAGCTTAACCAAAAGCCGATCGATGCACCCGGCTCAATCATCCGCCTCAGGCTTCAAGGACTCTCGTCAAGACGACGGCTGACACTGTGTCTCAAGTAGCAGCAGCTTTTAGCGAGCAGCGAGTGCCTGAAGTGACCGCAGCGTGTAGCATGAAAGCACGATGGACAGAGAGCAAGGCTGCTGCCATCTGAGGGAAAAGCCCGATCGACCAAGCCGATGTGTCGAAAGCTCTGTTCAAATCGTAGTACTGTAGAGGCCTCATATGGAGGCGGAAGCGTACCGTCTCGCTCTGCTGATCCGCCCGCGACAACAAGCGGTTGATAAGACACGGGAGACGAAGCGCAAATCAAGAGAGCTCGGACAACAAGACTTGCGGAGCTAGATATCGGTCTCGCCGAGGCGCGCTCTAGAAGCGGTACCAGCCTACTCTTCACTGGACAGTACTGTAAGCAGGAAACATACACTGTACAGAACTGTACTGTACAATATCGTAGTGTCGGTACAGCGACACAGCGTCAAGCTAAGGTCTACGTAGCGTCCTGATGTGGTCCAACGTTGTTCGTGACTGTTCAATAGAACCTTCGACGGAAGAAAGTTTGACTTTTGCTCCATCTCGTTGACCGCCTGACGATGTCGAGCTCGAGTATAGAGTCGATCGGGCTCAACAGCAATAGCATGCCAACCAGCATCATCGTGCGCAGAGTAGGCTAAAGTCTCTCCTTCTTCTCATAGCGACGGCTGAAGTACAAACAAGGTCTGGAACGGTTCCTGAGCTGGTCTTTTGCAGAGCTTGCGAAGGAGTCAAGGCACTGGCCACCGTCGGTTCCTCCTGTACGGATTCAATGTCGTGCTGTACTGCTCCACAACACAAAAGCCTGTTAACCTGTACGAAATGACGGCCACTGCTCGTTCATGGAGAGCTTGACATCAGCTGGAATGGTCCTCTAGCTAATTATACTGGCTTCCGCATAAGGCCGTCAATGTGATTGACATGCTTTGACTGACTAGCAAGCAAGCGAGCAAGCCAGCCAGCCAGCAATCCAAACTTGTGCGGCACAGAGCTGATGATGAAATGAAAAATGAAATATCGCTGCGAGCTGCATAGCTTGTTTATTCTCGGTCAGCACAATCTCGTAGGAGAGAACGCGTTCCTCTCTGCAGACCTGTCAGTTTGCGGCTTTTCCGAGACCAACACTTTCTCACCTCTTTTTCTTTTTCGGGCTGGAAACCGCTGCTGCTGGTCAGCTGCACATGCCAAAAGCAAGCTGCGCGTTTCTTTAGTTTTTCTTTACTGCCCCGCGTGCCGCCTCTCAGTTAGACAGCCAGAGAGACTGATATTGTGCCTTTGCCGTCCAGTTTGGCACTCGGCCATGCAGCAGCAGCTGGCTTGCTGTGCACTTCGCCGAAGCCGAGGCATCCTTTGCAGCTGTCAGTTTGTCCATTCTTCCATTCTTGACCGTCAGCCTCCTTTCTCTCTGCTCGAATGTCTCTCTCGCTGCGAGGAACATAGTGGAGAACGAGGACCTAGGTTTGTCAAGGCGACCTATGCTTCGAACACAAGGTCAGTACTGCATGAGCTTAGGGGCAAAAGCAATAATGCGGAGGCATATTGATCAAGTTGGCTGTTGCTTTCGCTGCTTCTGCCGTGACCGACTGACAGACTGATTGCTATCGTCATGCGAGGCTCAATCGACAGGCCATGTCCATTTCGAACTGATTCCGCTCGACCAGAGTCTCTCATCCAGCATATCCACAATCCAAGAGCCTGTACCGCTGCATTTGCATCGCTCCAACTGTTTCATCTTTGTTCGTACATCGAGACATGTCGCTCTGCTTG
Source organism: Ustilago shanxiensis (assembly GCA_019972555.1). Lineage (NCBI taxonomy): Eukaryota > Fungi > Basidiomycota > Ustilaginomycetes > Ustilaginales > Ustilaginaceae > Ustilago > Ustilago shanxiensis. The sequence goes on along the minus strand of BPMX01000010.1, from coordinate 564,089 downwards.
GTGACGCCCGCTCCTGCAAGCGGTCACCTGCTCCGCTTGAGTTTCGTCAAACGAGCAGAGGTCGATCAATAGGGATGTGTTCGTCCCTGTCCGTGCTTTGTGGACGAAAGTCTGTCGCATGTCCGTACCGCAGCCGAGCCGCTCGAGCGATCCCACTTCAGCCCCATCGCAGATGACTGCTTCTCTGACCTCTGCAAAGACTTGTCCACTCTTCTCCGTCCGCTCTGCGGCTGATCTTGAACCGTATGCAAAAGTGTTGCAGAGACCTCGGCTACTGCTACGTTCTAAAGCCTCTTTCCATGTCCGTGCTCGTGTTGCTGCTCCCGACGATGGCTGATGACTTCGAAGCTGGCACGCTGCAGCCTGCACTCGGCGTCAGCAGTCCCGCATCAAAAAGATGCTCCACTCTTCTCCTGCTATATGAACGTGCGGTCTTATAGAGATTCGAGGCTGGAAGGAGAGCGATGGAAAAAGGGACTGCGTTTAGTCGGCTGTGCCGACCAAGCAGTGGTTGCCCGGTGAGAGTTGATCTTAGAGCAAACGATGTGCCAGATGCATAGGATGCGTTGCTCTTGCAACTTGTGCAGGCCGGTGGATGGGAATTCGAGGGCAAAAGAAGAGGGAAACAATTGGCTTATGGAAAGTATATGCAAAGCATGTCGATCGCGACTTGAACTCCGCAGCTCTCCGCTTCTTGTTGTGTTGTTGTTGTTGTTGCTGCTGCTGCTGCGGCTGCTGCCAATGTTGCTCTCCTGCCTCTCCCTTCAATGTTTTGATCTGTCACCTTTCCTTTGGTTCTTCTTCTTTGCTCGCTTCCACCCTCCTTCCATTCGATTCCCCCTCTCCTGCTCACCATCCCCGTGCTTCAGAGGCACTTCGTCAGAGATATCGGCCTGAAGCCGTGTTTGACTGCGCCTCTGCGACTCCGTTGTCGGAAGTACAGGACAACATTGGTCCAGCTCTTTGCTCCTGGAAAACAACACTCTCTCGTGCCTGGTTCTTCCGTCGACTCTGTCCCGCCTGTTACCCTGGCTGCTGCTTGACTGTTTGATCTCTCTGGCGGACGAGAAGCCGCTTCGAAAGGATTCACTGTGCTGCCGTTCACCGTGATCTGCTTCTTTTCTGCCTCGATCAAGTCCATCTCTCCATCCCGCGTCAATTGGCAGCCCACTTTCTTTCATCGCCTGTCTGGCTGTTGAAGAGCCTCACCCTTTCCTCTCATCACGGTTGCTGGCTCCTAACACCTTCATCTCCTGTTCTCTCTTTCTCGCCATCATCCACCTACTCCTCTCCACTTTAGTCTGCTCCTACCCCTTCCCCAGATCTCCCCCTATTCCCCCCTTATGTCGCACTAGCTTCTTCTGACAACATCAGCATCAGCAGCTGCGCCCAAATATCTTCAGACCACTATCACATTCGTTACAAACAACTACAGCGCAAAACAGCTCGACCGATCATCGCTATACTGATCGAAGTCAAATCGTTCTGACAGACAACAGAGTAAAAAGACAATCTTCAGCTACGTAGCGGAGAGTCTAGCCGTCTTGACTCATCAACAGCAACCAACGACCTTTGATCATCACCAGTAGAGGCATTGAACAGGACCTCACTTCAACTCTGTTCATCATGTCTTCATCTCAGCGACCGGTCATCCAAGCCATCCCTCCTTTCAAAGGGGGCCCGCTCCAGGCGACAGATGTTCAGAATCGCAGACCTACCGCAGCAGAGGCATACGTCGCACTTGCCAACCGCAAAGCGGGTGCCAATGTCGTCTCGACAAGGGCCACTGGCTCAGAAAACTATCGACCTTCGCAACACCAAGCCACCAGTCATCACGCTTCTCAACGACAACAGCCGGCGCCAGCAGTCGATCGCAGACCACCACAGCAAGCCGCAGCATCCAGCGAACGTCCCAAACCAGTGTCACGTCTAGAAAGAGAAAAGAAGCGAAACCACAATGACCCTAAGAACATCGGCCATTGGAGGCTCGACAAGCTTATCGGCCAGGGTGCTTCTGGACGTGTTCGTCTTGCGATTCACGACCAGACTGGTCAGAGGGCTGCAGTTAAGATCATTCCCAGGACGCTCATCAACGCGAGTCGTATGAGCTTGCGAGATGCCGACGTCAAGGCGAATAAGATGATTCTGGGTATTGAGAGAGAGATCGTCATTATGAAGCTGATCGAGCATCCCAACTTGCTCGGTCTCTGGGATGTTTATGAGACATCGAAAGATCTGTAAGTCGCCGCCTTTGCAGCTTTCACCTGTTCGAAACAAACGAGAAACTGACACGTATGCTCGTCTACGCTCGATCCTTCTTCCCAACAGTTTCCTCATCATGGAATACGTCGCTGGTGGTGAGCTCTTCGACCACCTCGTTGCCCAGGGCAAGCTGACTCCTCGAGACGCCCGCAGCTACTTCCGACAGATCATCTTTGGCATGGATTACTGCCATCGCTTCAACATCTGTCATCGTGACTTGAAGCCAGAAAACTTGTTGCTGGACGAGACCAAGAAGATCGTCAAGGTCGCCGACTTCGGTATGGCTGCCCTCCAACCCACTGAGAAGATGCTCGAGACCAGTTGTGGCTCTCCACACTACGCCAGTCCTGAGATCGTCAGCGGCAAGCGATACAAGGGAACAGCAAGCGATATCTGGAGCTGTGGTATCATCCTCTTCGCCCTTCTTTGCGGTCGATTGCCCTTTGACGACCCCAACATCCAACAGTTGCTCGGCAAGGTCAGGGCAGGCAAGTTCATGATGCCTGAATGGCTCGAGCCCGCTTCTAAGGACCTCATCTGGAGGATGCTCGAGGTGGACCCGGAAAAGAGAATCAAGATGGCCGATATCATGCGTCACCCTTGGTTCACCAACAATGGCAAGGAGTCCTCAGTCAACCCTGTCTCTACCTCGCTTGACACCCTTCAGATGGAGCAACTGACCCTCGACACCATCGACATTGACATTCTTGGAAACCTCAAGACGCTCTGGTCCGAGCTGAGCGAGGAGGACATCATCAAGGAGCTGCTTGCACCTGGCCCCAGCTGGCAAAAGACCTTCTACACCCTCCTCACAGCGCACCGTGAAAACCACTCGGCAGATGACGAAGAAGACATGGAAGACGACTTTATGAACGAGCAGATCGTCACTGCTAGCGCGGTCCCGGCCCATGCTCTGCTCTCTGCCTCGGCCGCTAACAAGGAAAAGGCACGCCCTCGTCGTACTGGAGACACTCCTGGTGCTACCTCGGCTCCTTCGTCTCCCAGACTCGAGGGCGTTGACATGGAGCGAAGGCACAGCACACCAGAGAAAGGTTCAGAATACCACACGACACCCACTCGCCACACGGATGTCACACCGACCAAGGCTGTGTCTCCAGTGCCCTCGCCTCACGTCCGTCCCGCCAATCCTTCACCCCGTCTGCGACCGTCGCCTCTCGACTCGCCAGCTGCTGCCACTTTGGACGGTGCTTTCGCTTCACCTTCCAAGTTGAGAGCACCTTCGCCTTCCAAGCCTGCCGGTGCTCGCAGCGAAACGAACGGCAGTTACATTCTACCCCAGATCTCTTTGCAGACGGCCTCTCCTCAGCGTAATGAGCGACCAACGGTGGACCTTCAGCGACGCAACACTTCGCCTACCAAGACCGCTGCGACCAGCGCACCACCTTCGGCGCGCATCGCTCTTGCCAACCTGTATGATGCTCCCACATCGTCACAGCCTGCCGCTTCGACATCGTCGTCATCCGCCGCTTCGTCATCTGCTTCAGTCACTGCCGCACGAACTCGCGCCAACCGAGGCTCCGGCTCCGAGATGATGCCTCCGCTTGCGCTTCCCGGACGCGCTTCCTCGCGTCCCGTCTCACCGACGAAGCCTACATTCGGTGCAGCTGCCATGCAGCCGCCGCAGCCAACCGCACAGAACGTTGCCCAGCCAGTGCTGCAGAGACCAACAACAGCACGGGCACACACAACGCATGCTGCTCCCTCGATTCAGGTGCCGCAAGTGGGCGATGCCACCATGCAAAAATTCTTCCAGGAGATTGCAGACGAGCTCGCCTCGATCCGCGCTACGGGCGAGAAGCCAGATGCTCTACAGTCCAAGATTGAACAGCTGAAAAACTCGGTCGCTCAGCAACAGCAGCAGAAACAGTCGCAGCAGCAGCAGCAGTCAACTCTGTCGACGCGTGCGGCAGGTGGCAAAGGCTCGGAGATGAACCAATTCGAGGATGCCGAGGACGATGTCAGCGAAGGCGAGAGCATGCGATCGGTATCGCAAGCTTCTTCGCATCAGCAGACGTACACACCTTCCACACCGATGACCCCTCTCAGCCCCGCCGAGCTCATCGCTCCCTTGTCGCTCACGGACAAGGTCGGAGGAAGCGTGAGGTCGAGTGTAGCCAGCTCGAACGCCAGCGCACGCAACTCAGTCCGCAGTGCTCGCTCAGCTACTGAAGCCAGCAGCTCTGGTGCCACCTCGCGTCCAGCAAGCGTTTTCAGCAACATCAGCACGGGCAGCACCGGTCTCGGCAGGAAGCGCTCGCTCCTTGGACTTCGTCGTGGTGACAAGCACCAGCAGCAGCAGACTGCAACAGATGCCAACACGATCCGATCGATCGCTTACGATCAGACCAATGCTCCTCCTGCGCTAGCCAGCATCTTTGCCGCACCTCCCATGGCTCACACTCGATCTGCGCCGAATTCGGCATCGAGTCGTGTGCAGAAGCTCAACCCAGGTCTTGGTCTGGACATTGGCATGGGTGGCGGCAACGCTGGCGCCCTTTCGCCACCTACCACACCTGTCTCTCCTCACGTTGCTACGCTCGCCCCTGTTTCGAGCAGCCATGCTGGTGCGCCTGGCAAGAAGGACAGCTGGTTCGCCGGTCTCTTCAACTGGAAGCCTGCTACCTTTACGCTCATGTCGACCGAGAATTTCTCGGAGACGCTCAGTGAGTGTGTGCGCAGACTGCAGAGCTACGGTGTACGAGTCGCCCTGGACGACTCTTCCGATGTGCACCACACGACGCTCAAGTGCACGATCAACGAGTACCGCGAGTCGAATGGCGTTACTACTGCTGCCAAGCCGTTGCGCTTCCGTGTCGAGCTCAACATCTTGCCCGTCGGCTCTGCTGCCAACTCGCCACAGATGGGAGGTGGACTCGGTTTGTCGCTGCACGGTGATCCCATTGGTGGCGGCAACGGTGTGATGAACCACGGCTTGCCCTCACCTGCACTCAGCACCTATTCCCGTGGCAGCAGCGCTGGTGGCGTTACGTATGCTACTTCGGTGCAGGTCGTACAGGAGAAGGGTGCTTTGAGTACTTTCAAGCTCATTCATGGTCGAATGCGACGTGAATGGACGCTCGATCTTGCGTCTGCCATCGTTTAAGCCGAGCATCTCTCCTTTTCCTTGTCCGCTCCATCTTTTTCCTCCAAACATTCAACCTGACTCCTCTTTTCGCTTTCATCTATACTGCCTTATTTCGATGGGATCAGTACTTTCTCTAGAACCATTTGTGATCTTCTGCTCGACTGTCTCTATATTACCGCATGCATACTTGCCTCTTTACACATCACGATCCTTGACCAAACACATACACACTCTTTATATACACACATTCTCTTGATCCTCAGTTCTTGTTATCTCTTGCTTTTCGTTCGTCTACACTCAATGACAACTTACACTCTCTCATATGGCTTTCGACGCTTCAATCACGTAAGGGACTGCAAGATGAGCTGAGCATTGAACGGTCCATGTTGCGCATATCAAAAGGGTATTGGGAGGAGGACCATGAAGGACTTGACGATCATACCGAGATACGAGAGGTTCAACTGTGGCCCAGTGCCTAACGTGGGTGAAAATCGAGAGGGAAAAGTTTAAAATTTGGCTGTCCCCGCAAGGAGGGCACACGAATCGAACGCGGGCAAATTTCCACACGTCAAAAAACAGAACCCAAACAAAAAGGATCCACAGCTGTGCGATTGTGCCCGATCCGATGCAGATGTGCACTTCACCGCTTACACTGCAGGACAGTCACCCTTCCTTGCCTGATCGCATACCAGAGCAGCAATGGAACATTGCAGCTTGACGGATACTGTCATTGCTGACCACAACAGCTAACAACTGGAGCAAGAGAGTACAATCGAAGAATCATGTGCACGCTGTGAGCACCTGAACGAGACGCTATTGTGTCTGTTCGTTGACGGCTTTTGTCAAGCAAGACGAATTGCTTCTCTCTGCTTCAATTTGATCGTTCAAGTTGTACTTGAGTTTCCTTTCGAGCCGTTAAGTCGACTCAACCTTGTCTTTCGGCCGTAGCATGTTGTATGATCAAAAGCTGAGCCTCGCAGCATGCCGTTCTATGGTGCTTGTTAGATCAAGGTATCAGGATCGACACGCGACCAGCCTCACCCTTTCAATTATTGATCTGTCACGGAGTTTTTTTTTCTTTTCTTTTTTCTGGTTGGTTGCTTCGCCTTCTCTCGGTACTTTGGCTCAGCCGCACAATTCTGTGCCTCTGGGCCGCCTCGTCTGGAAAATGAAATTTTTCCATAAATTATAGATGACACTGCTCAAGTGCCCACTCTTTTGCGCTGGAAGCACGGATTCTGTCAGCTGCTCGTGCTCGGCATTGCTTGGCCCTGCGCAGCCACGCCTTCTGTGCGCATGCAAAATTGGACTCACTCTTTCTTCGGGCTCTCCCCTATTATCGATAAACGAATCTGCTAAATTTCTACAGTTCTTATGCCGATCTTCCTCTGGGATTCTGCCTAGTGAATGTAAATCTGGGCCTGCGGGCCTCACGTCGAGTTGGGGATTGCGAAATGCGATGACATGTTTGGAAAAAACCCTGCGTCAATCCTCTCACTCACAATCAGACCAACTCAGGGCTGACACTGCTCAAGTGCCACCCCGCACTCCGACTTATCCGCTTCCGCCGCTCATCCCGCTCTCCTTCTTCTTCTTCGTGCTTTGTCCGCTTCGACTCGCTTCGATTCATGGCTATCGACCCTTTGCTTCCATCGTCGAGACTGAGTAGCATACAGACGGAGTTGATCCAGTATCTCTATTGAGGATGTGCTAGCTGACGAGAACCATCATCTCAGACGAGAATGGTGATTTGAGTGTAAACAGAAGAATGACGACAGATAAGGAAGCGCGTGGTATGATGCACGGCTCTTCGCTGTAAAGGTCCAATTTTCGCTCCTACTCTACCTTGTCCAGAAGCATTTTTCGCCTGTTGAACAATCGCTTTTGACTTGATTCGACTTAAGCTAGAACTGTTGTGCGTCGCTGAGCTGCTCTCGATCGCCGCAAGAGCTGTTGACTCAAGCTTTGGGAGGAGTGGAAACCGCGGCCTGCTGCCGTGTCGTATTACGATTGCACCTACACTTCCCTTCATACGGCCCCAAGTCACTCGATCTTGTCTGGGCTTCGATGCTTTGAGGAGGCTAGAGAGCTTTCATCAGGCTCAAGAAGCGATCAGGCAAAGCGAAAGAAAATGATGGGAAAGAATGGTGGCTTTATGATTCGGCTTTCTCGCGCGTATCAGCTATGCTTTTCAGTTTTGGTCGTGTGTGACCAAGACATCCATCCTCTCTCCATCTCCATGTTCTGCCTAGCTGTCCTTGACCCGTCTTTAGTTAGTTGGTAACCTCATCGTCAATATAATCTCATGCCATGCGGTGAGTTAAGCTCAAGAGAGAGGTAGTCACCAACATACTGTTCAGTAGGCATGTGACGATACTGCGGATGAGCGGATGGTGCGACAAGAGGGTCCATGATATTGACCGAAAACGCACGCTCGCTCGCACGCTCGCACGCACTAACAGAACAAGGCTTTCTGAGAAGCATCGGTCAGGTCTTGCTTTGGTCTTGCGTCGTTTGAACTCGTTTTCAACGCCAACGCATAATCATCTCATCCCGCTCATCCAACTTCAACTTCATTTTTTCCGCTTTCCTCCTCGACCTTGCCCTTACCGTACCCTCACCCGTCACGCTCGTGCTCGCTCCAGTGGAACCCACGGCGGCAGGTTCCAGATTAGACCTCTTTCTCTTTTGGCGCTTTGCTGTGCTTTGCTTTTTTCATCCGAAATAGATCCGCGCCGCAACTCTTCTCTCGCATCGCATCATCCCGCCGCAATGGGTTCGTCAATCTTCAATCACAACACAACATCGATCCGACGTGTCCTTGGCCTTGTCATCCCGCTCATCGCTCAATCTCTTGCTCTCCTCGATTCGAATCCAATCCAACCTTGTAATTTCCTTTCCTTTTCCGAGACGCATCTCCCCCCGCCTCGTCTCGCTTCGCCCAATTGCCACGCCGCCACTTTATCCTTTACGCCGGTCGGCCATCCCAAAGACCCTTCTTTGTCCTGATCCTTCCCTTTCCTTTCCTTTCCTTTCCGCTCTTGTCGTGTCAACGCTTAGGTCTCGCATGCATTCTCGTTCCGATCTTCAGTCCCTCAATTATTGCTCAGCTCGCTCCCAAAAACACGTATAAAGAAGCACCCTTCCCTTTGCAATCCCCCCTCTTCCCTTTTCTTCCCTACAACCATCCTCTCTACCAAAACTCAGCGTACGTACTCACATCATATCTTCGATCCGTTTCGCTCGCTCTCGGTCATGCTCAGCGCATCCAGATCGAATTTCCTTGATATCATCGTCTGATGGTGGTGGTTCAGATTGCTGACCTCTAATCTCTACTTGCTTCTACCTTCTATGACTCTCATGACTCCCCTCTTTAAACCCATGTTTTGATCCCGGCTCTGCTCTGATGGTTTTGTTTTTGCCCTTTCCTTTCCGCTGTCCCCTTTGACGATCTGCTCTCGTGTCTCTCTCCGACTCTTGACACCGACCGCCCTCGCCTCGACCTGCCTCGCGTTCTAATTTTCCTTGAATTTCCCGCACTGCTCTTGTGCCCCACCATGGCCCTATCTTCTGTTCCTCCGCCTTTCGTCACCTTTTCTTTCTCACACATTCCTCTGCTCTCGTGCCTCATCCCCCTCTACACTCCACCTTTTTTGACTGTTCTGCCCTCGCCACCGTCGCGCTATGCTCATATCATCACATCTCGATGGTGTCACTGCCATTTTCGGATCCGAAACAATTATTTTCGCCTCCGCTTGAATCATGCCCCTGCACCGCGTTGATCCATCCACTCGCTAACTACGCCTTCTCATCTTCTCCGCATCGTCAACACCAACAACACTCAACCTTCTCACCACCATCACCACCACCACCATCATCATCATCATCATAACATTACCGCTCTTGTGATCACCACTTTTTGCTCATCATCGTCATCACCAACACCACCAACACGTCGTTGTCGTGATCATCACTGTCACCATCACCTTTGACTTGACATCGACGTTTCAATTCACTTGCGCCCAACAGAAAGATGGCTCGTACCAAACAGACAGCCCGAAAGTCTACCGGTGGTAAGGCTCCCCGTAAGCAGCTCGCCACCAAGGCAGCCCGCAAGTCCGCCCCCGCTGCCGGTGGTGTTAAGAAGCCTCACCGTTACAAGCCCGGTACCGTCGCTCTTCGTGAGATTCGTCGTTACCAGAAGTCGACCGAGCTCCTCATCCGCAAGCTGCCTTTCCAGCGTCTTGTTCGTGAGATCGCTCAGGACTTCAAGACTGATCTCCGTTTCCAGTCTTCCGCCATTGGTGCTCTTCAGGAGGCCGCCGAGGTAAGTTTCATTGCTCAGCCAAGCCACAGTGTCCGGGCGCGCGCGCTCGCGTCTGTGTAGTCGACTCAGCCGTGTTCCTCGTGACAAATCACTGACCTATATCCTCTCATCTCACCTTTGCTTTCCGTCCTTGCTTGCAGGCTTACCTCGTCTCGCTCTTCGAGGACACCAACTTGGCTGCCATTCACGCTAAGCGTGTTACCATCCAGCCCAAGGACATCGCCCTTGCCCGCCGTCTCCGTGGCGAGCGATCCTAATTTTGCTCCACTCCTAGCTCGTTGATGTTGCCCGCAGTTTCGACTGCGACCGCGCGTCTTTTGCTTGTTGTGAAGATGTACCATTAGTTGATCGTCGTGTTCTTGTTCTTTTCTCGTATTCGCGTCTCTTGTCTCTCTATTTCGCATCTCGCTCTCTTATCAGCTCGGCTCCTTTTCACACTTCTCATCATCGTGTGAGACTGGTTGCTTGATGCTTTTGGGGCAACTTGTATACCTCTCTATCTGGAGTGCTACTTGCAATTCGATAGTCTTTGATCCAAGAAGATTCCTTCTTGCCTGTTTGTGTGTGTGCGATTGCTATTGAGCCGTTGTCTGTGAGTCTTCTGAGTTGGCGAAAGGTTAGCGAAAACGGCGTAGAGAAGGTGTAGTTTCAGAACCGCAAAGTCGCTGTAAAGTAGAATTGCTAAAATTGATCCGAGTTGCGTCACTCGGATGTGGCTGAGCTCCAAGCGCAGTCAAACACACACACACACACACGACTCGCATGGAATTTTCCTCTCACGCAGGGACCACACATTTCCAACTCACACACATACACACATACCAATCACTCCACCCCTCATCCTTTCCTTCCCCTCGCCCTCACCATCCTCTTGTTCAATCTCTCCTCAAGGGCCTTGCCTCCCTCGAAACGATGGGGATATTCAATGCCCTTGTGTCGGGCTCGTTCCTTCCCTTCTCGCGTCGCTCCAATCGCGAAACAGATTACGAAACTGTTCTCTCTCGTCTCGAAACCGAGATTCAATCTGTTCAGTCTCGACTCACTCAAATCCGACTTCGAGAACGTCGAGCATCCGTAACCCTCACCCTGCAAGCATTCCTTCTATGGGCGATCTATACTTTTGTCTGTTGGTTCTTCGGGTTGCTTTCGCTTCGACATGGTCGACACAGTGCAGAGGGAGGATGGGTTGGAAATAGAAAGCCGTTGGTTTGGGTCCCTGTTGTTGTCAGTCCTGTGTTGATCATCAGCACGAGAAGGATTGTGAGGTGGTGGTACAGGAGAATCGGAGCTGCGGAAGAGAAGCACTTGATCGATTTGAGGAGACAGAAGAGGGAAAAGATCGACGAGATCAAACGTGCCACAAAGTACGATCATTTGCGGATGCTACTCGACAAATATGATGAAGCGGCACCAAAGCAACCGGAAACCCCAGTCAAAGCTAAGCCGAACAGTAAGAATGGCACCCCTACAAAGTCTCCCGCTGCTACTCCCCCCCAGCAGCAACAGCAACAGCGACCAGTGGGAATGGCAGCAACACCCGAAACTGCCGCCTTACAAGCTCAAAAAATGGCCCAAATGCGTCAACAACCCCGCCCACCTCTTCCAATTGCACCACTCCAGAAGACTTGGACAGACAAACTTGCAGACGCCATCCTCGGTTCTGATCCCTCCGTCTTGGGCCCAGAACAGAAATACGCTCTCATCTGCTCTCGTTGTTTCCACCACAATGGTCTAGCACTGAAGGAGGAATTCAACGAGATTCAGTACGTTTGTCCTCATTGTGGAAACTTCAACTCTCGACGACCTAGTTCTGCACCTGTTGGTTCACCCTTCAACCATAGTCAAAGTAGTGCTGGAGTTGGAGCAGGCAGGGTGAGTGTTGGTGGAGGCATGGAAACGCCGAGTAAGCCAGGAAGACAGGGAAGTGGAGGGAGTAGGTTGAAGTTGAGAGCGGATGCAAGTGATGATGATGATGACAAGGATGAGGAGGAAGAGGGAGAGGATAAGCCACCGAAGACGACTTTGCAGGAAGAGCATCAGGAGACGACGAAAGCAGATGAATCGCCACGAGATACTAGGTTAAAGTCGTTGCGCGCTAGGAAGTTGACCACCAGCAAGGGAGAGGGGATGGTGTTGGATGACGATTGAGTTGCGCATACGCTCGTTCCGCACTTCGTCGGCTTCACAAAACCCACAACCTCTTGCAAGTCAACTCAAAGCTCAAAGCTCAAAAGGAAACACAGTCATAACACTTCTGCAGACCCCAGAATAGCATGTGCATTTCGAGCGACTTGAGAACAACATCACAACCTTCCTTTTGCGGGAGTCTGTCACTCATAAACTCTCTCCAAGATTCCTTTCACGCCCTTCCAATATTCCCCTCCCTTCTTTTCCTCGCCGGTCACCTTTGTTGCTACTACGTCGATCTCCTCCTTCTCTAGTCCACAACCTTTCAAGGTGGAGTGTAAACCCAAATCGTCCACCAAAGCTTGAATTGCATCTGCTACCTTTGCACCTTTCTCTCTCCACTGCTCCAGTCCTCCTTCTGTCCCTTGACTGAGTGGTTGAGGATGGGGGTTGTAAGGTGGAGGGATGAACTGCAGAGTATCAGCAAGGTTCTTTAGATGCAATTCGGGAGTGTCCTTGAATTCTGCAGTGAAACGGACTGTTTCTGCAAGAGTTAGGCAAGAAGTGATTCCGTGTCCGATACCGTATGTTGCACCCAACTTATGTCCCAAGCCGTGGGATAGACCGAGTGCACCTAGACGACTTTCGGGCCAGAGAGAGTTGAAACAGGCTAGTTGGAGTTTTTGCCGAACTTCCAAATCCGTGCTGTTTTTCTTACTCAATGGTAGCAAAGTGAAAAGCTCTCTAATCGAGGACTGAACACTGGGTTTGAGTAGAGGGTGAGTGTCAGGTCGGTACAGATACTCAACAGCGTGGTCCAGTGCTCTGATACCGGTGGAAAGCCATAATCTTTCTGGAGTATCCAACGTCAATTCCGCATCATAAATAATCGCGCGAGGAGTGAGGTTTCTGGAACTAACTCCAATCTTGTGTCCGTCTTCACTCTTGAACCCTGCATTCTGCGTAGTCTCGGCTACACTCAAAGTCGTAGGTACAGCAATAGTAGGTAGGAACTTGCTAGGATCAGTAGCAGAATCTCTAGCACTCTTCTCACCATACTCTTCTTGATGTCGATAAAACGCTACAGCCTTAGCAGCATCGATGGGAGATCCTCCCCCTACAGCTACAATCACATCGGCGTTTGAAGCTTTGATTCGACGAACAGCTTCTTTGATGCCAGCAACAGGCGCATGTTCTCCAATTTCGAAGTATGTTTCTCCGGAATAGTATCCAGCATTGGTAAGAATGGACTGGATTTTGGTGACGACTTGAGTGCGAGTGGCGAGTGAGCGTCCAGTGAGGATGAAGGCTTTGCGATGGGTGAGATTCGGAAGTTGCTCGATGACAGATGGAAGAGCGGTAGAGATGCAACCGGGACCGAAGTGGACGGCGCTGAGAAGAGTGTTGCGGTAGATGCCTGTTGGAGCTGCCATTGTTGCGGATTGACGAGAGCTGGGAAATGGGTGCGAAAGAGGATAGGTACTTCGATATAAGGGAGCCGGTTAGATGTGTATCTGTTACAGTACTTGGTCGATCAGAAAGCAGGAGCAGGAGGAAGATGACTCGGAAGAGGTGTGTGTGGGGTGTGGCTTGGAAGCAGACAGATTCGCGGACATAAGTTAAGATCGGAAGGCAGAATGGCTGCTGGCTCATGCGCACGTCATGTCAAGCAACAAAAAACTCCACTTGAACGCTTTGCTTTGCTTTGCTTTGCTTTGCTTTGCTTTGCTTTGCCGTCCTCAACCATCCTACACTTGAAGCCCTTCTACAAACATTGATCCCTCTCCTATTTCTTGTATGTTGTAGCACCTGTTTGGCTTTACACATCCGCCAGCTTCCCGTAACCAACAGTCAGAACGACAAGAGGCCATCGATCACGGCTAAACTCGAAGCAGCCAAAAAAAGAAATGAATAGCCGTCCGTCAAGTTGTCAGAGTGTTTTGCCCGCGTCACTAACCAGCTAACCAGAAGCTCCAAAAAAACCAGCAAAAAAGATAATTCCCTGCCGGGGAATCGAACCCCGATCTCAGCTGAATTTTTTCTAACTGAATGTTAGATTTTTTCTGGTGAAAAAGCCGTATACTGACCGTTGTACTAACAAGGACTCGTTATTTCACAGGAAAACATCAAGGTAATATGAGCGTTTGAGCCAGAATTCACCGTCGTACAAACAGGGATCAGTCTCGTTGCAGGCAAACGAGCAGAGGCAACTTGGTACAGAGCAGCCTAGCGCTCTCGGCTGGTGCAGCAAGATGACACTACTGTTCGAGAGGTTGACAATCTCCACAGCTCGAATAGCGCCTAACAGATCTGAACCACGTAGGTTTCCTCGTACTTGAATCGCAACAGACACACAGAAGAAGGGCCGTGACAACCATCTTGGCTTTTTATGATGCCATGGAGATACGGCACGGAAAGACAGCTACTTATACCGTTATTAGTGGGGCACGTTGACTCATACATAGAGAAAGAAGAGAGACAAAGTTCGACGACCTGCTGAGAACCGCATTCCATCGCACACGACCTGTGCGAGGCGGTCGCTGTTCATGGCATTCAGCCGCATGAATAGCAGCTGACACTACTATGTGCTGATTGTATTCTGTCTCTATCTCGCAAGCTGAGCCTGGGGTTGCGTCTGATCATCTATCTGGAATCTACGCAGATGCAGTCGTCAGTATATGCAGAATAACCGGTCGACGTAACTCGTTTGCACCGACTGTGCTCTTTTCGAACCATTCGCTGTTTTCACATATGTCCATGAGATCTCCGCTTCACTTCATGATCAATACCCAAATGCCCAAAGAGACAAGAAGCTTCAAGAGCTTTACGAAGACGTCCAGAAGCGTTTCAATGTCTTTCTTGCAGATACCGAGCCTCTGGTGGGTGGGGAGATTGGGTTTGTGAGGTTCAGCCATGTTCATCGCAACATCACACCCGTGCAAGTTGTGCTTCATCAAACAGAACCGAATTTGAAGACAGAGTTCGCAACAGCCACTTGCTCAGCTCACAAGCGCGTTGCTGAAGTGCTTGCATTTCGATAGAATCGAGCGTCGAGGAGCGCTGTCGATCCGACCCATTTGAGCGATGATCAACAAATCATGGGTGTCTTGCACTCTTGTTTGAGGGAGATTCGAATGCTGGTTCGTCCTCTGGGTCGAGCGAGTAGCGGAGCTGAGATGAGTATATGAAGAGGGCAGTGCAATGGTAGTGCAAGCGATGCCTGGACTGAACTGACATTTGTTTGCAGCGATTCCGAACTGAGCCCCTGTGTCTCCTCGTTTCGTGCACGAAGGCAAACAAAGACCTTCACAAGCCCTGTGCTCAACACAGTACAATCTGATTCACAACGCCCTGTCTCTTGGTTGTCACGGCTCGACGGATCAAGAAGTCGTCGGACAGGAACAAGGCTAGAGGCATTGGGAAGCCAAGAAGGAGGGAAGAAGAAAAAAAGCCAAGGCGGTTCACTGTTAAAACTGCAAACCAAAGCCTTACGATGGTGTCACCTAAGTCCTCTTGATATTGTTCGATTCACCACATGCTGGCAGTACGGCTGCAGGCATACGTGTACGAACGAGTCAGTAGCGTTTCTGACCACCGATTGGCAGCTAAGGATAGGGCAAGTGGTTGTGCGTTCAAAAGAGTGAAGAAGTCGCTAGATTTCAATCACAGGTGTACTTACACAACGATGCTTTCCTCTCTTGGCATCCTTTATTATCGATATAGCCCTGCACGCTCCTGGTTTGACTCTATCTCACGGAAGAGATCTGGTTTACGGCGAAAGTCACGCTCATTACGGCCGTCGCAATGCAACACCGACCCGCCTGTGGGAATGAGATAAGAGCATGCCAGTTGTACGATGAAAGACTTAGGACGTACAGAAGTCTTGCGTGATCGTCTTCCCTGTTCCGACTTCGTGCGAAGGTGAAAGCATGATGTATGTAACGTTGTTCTCTTTCGCAAGTACCCCGCCCGGGATCCTGTTCTTCTCTTCTAGCAATTCAACAATCTTTGTCACCTTTCGACGAACTCCTCCCCTCCAGAGCAGAAGACCGACTATCAGATCACGAACAACTATAATTGCTCCTCCGCGCTCGAGCGGAATCTGTCAATCCACTCCAGTTGCACTTCACTCTTTGACAGAACAGAAGGAAGTATCGTCGTCTCTCATTCTGTGTTCGAGCGGACAACTCACGTTGAACACTCAGTCAACATCCGCTTTGCGACGGAGCAAACTTGACACACACACAACAAAGTACGGAAGCATTCTTGCTTGCTCGTTCCAAGCCAGACATTGTCGAAGAGCTGAGCTCCTTCTGTCCGAGCAAATTCTCAAAGCAGAATGAATTCGTCGAAAGACAACTGCAAGTTGAAAGTCTGACTTGGCTCCGCAAACGAAACTTTGCAGCTCGTCAAAGCCCAAAGCTCGTTCGACGATGTTGCTCGCTAACCTTGTTTCGACAATCTCGCTCGACAAAAGTGCTGCCGCCTTTCCCCTCTCGCTCGAAGACAAGCTCGCTGTCCACTCTTCCTGGATCCTTCCGATCCTTCCAATCTTTCCAATCTTTAGATTTGTCGCAATTGACAATGCCACCGTCAAGACAATGTCAACAATGACAACAGAGCGCTAATCACACGATTGCCGCACAGAACCGGATTTTCGAAAAGAAGAGAATGCTATTTGCCGTGTCAGAACACGATTACATGTGAGAGATTGGTTTACTCGTCGTGACCGTGCTCCAAGTGACCCTGCTTAGAGTTGTAGTAAGCGTTCTTGCTCTTCGCCCAAGCAATGAGGCCGTATCCTAATTCACCAAATCAGATATAAGAATAGAAGAGCAGAGTCAGTATGTTGAAGTCCTCCTCTCTGAGCTTGAGGAATCGAGTCCAAAAATAATGTGAAGAGAGTGCGAAACTTACCTGCAGCGAAAGGAAGAGCAAAGTAAGGAGCCTGCTGCATGAGACGCTTGAAGCCGTAGAAGACGTAAGAGTGGAGGGCACCCCTCATGGCGTTCTGCTGGAAGGGAGAGACGGAGTACTGGATGATACCCTTCTGGGTTGGGCCGCCCATGTCGCCCCACCAACCCATCTGTTGTTGTTAATGTGCGCGTGCCGAAAGCGGGAAGTCGAGGTGCGAGCGAAGGATACGATTGAGTTCATGGCATGAAATTTTGCATGAAGTGATGGAGCGAAACAGCGAGCGAAGAAATGTTTCCGCAAGGTGATGGAACGATTCAGCGAGCGAAGTGTGGAATGTCGAGGTAGAAGGGTGCGAGGGTTGTGAAACACGAGCACCGCGAGAATGGCCGAGATGGAAAATGCAATTATGAATCAATGGTATCGGGTTGAGATATGATGTTGACGTCAAATGTTGTTTGCCGATATAGGAGCAGTTATGGGGTAAGAAGATTGAACAAGTATCAAGAACTGTCAGCAGACCATCCCCGCAACAACACCATCACAACAGTATCACGACTCCAGCCTGCTCCTAACGTATCATCAGCCGGAAAGCCCAAAGCAGATTGCCACCACGAAACGTTGCAGGACCAAGCCATCCTGTTTTATATCGCCTGCTTTGTCTTGCCTTCCATGCGTCCTATCTCCATCTTGCTGTCCAAAAAGACTACTTACGTATTTCTTGCCCGTAGGCATGCCCGAGAACGTAACCTGAGAAGCTCGCATCTTTGCTTAGATCCGACTGGTATAGATAGGTAGACGATGTATAAGGTTAAGGACTCAAGTCAAGTTTGATGGCGACGACGAGGTTTGAACACCACTGCAACTGCGAGAATTGTGCTGCAGCCTAAGTGACTGCCGAGGCTTTGGGTTCTTCGTGCGAATTTCGGTTCCGCGCGAGTCAAGCCTTTCTAGAAATTCACAGCCGGACCAATCCGAATCTCACGCTTTCGCAGCAAATACACGTACGAAAAAGGCCATAAAAATCGAAGCCGAAGCTGGCTTGTGTTACGTCAGCAAGGATATACATCAATCGTCCTGGCTCTGGCTCGAATGCTACTCACGGAGAACATGTAGAGTACACACAAACACACACAGCTTTGTGAAAGAAAGAGGAGGACGACATTGCATGCGTAATAAGAATGAAGTGTTTGATATACAAAGAACCATCAACGAAGAACAGGTAACCAATTCTCCAACCCTGAGTCAACAAAAAGGCAATACCTCAACCCTTGTAACTTGAACTTGATGGAGAGACCGAACCACTGCTCGAGTCCTTGTCCGTATGCAATCGGACGCAGAACACTGTTGTATCGCCGATGAAAACGATTTGGTTCCTACTGGCGGCGACTGACTCCCACACAGGATTGCGTTGCACCACGGGGGGAGGTCTTGGTGTCGATGCTTGTCCAAATGCGTAAGGCATCTGCGGTCTCGCTGCTGCTGCTGCCGCCACTGCTGCGGGCGTTGGTGGGAAGGGAGCACCTGCTGCTGCAGCAGGATGAACCATCGGCGACGCTCCCGGTACACCAGGCACACCAGGCACACCTGGGAACGCGCCTGGAGCGGGTCTTGCCATTGGCGGAGCTCCAGGTCGCATTCCACCCACGAAACCTGGGGCACCAGGAGGAGGCACCATTGTTCCATTTGGTCCAAATCCAGGTCTGGCTCCAGGGAATGGCGCCATCGGCGGTGCCATCCCGTTCTGCAAAGGTGGTGGTACCATCGGCCTTGCTCCGTACGGTCCCATCATCGCTGCCGCCGCATTGAACGAGTTGGCTCGCATTGCTGCCACTGCCTGCGCGTTCTGCTGGTGCACGCTCGGCGTTGGGGGTGGCACATCCGCAAACAAGCATCGCAGATTGACACCTGTGATGACCTGGTGCAGCGCACCCGTCTCGACGTGTCGCACCTCCACAAAGCTGGGCTCAAAGGCGAGAACGTACGGATGGTGGTAGGCGAACGAAGTCGGGTTTCCTTCCCAGTGGATGATCCAGTTGCCCTTTGCACGCCATCCATTCTTGTTGACGTAAAACGCAAATTCGTCATAGCACAAAAGAAATTCTCCTGAAATTCGGTAGATCGCAATGGGCTTGACGTTCTCTCTGCGGTGTACGAAGTCGAGTGACGTATCGGCGGGATCGAGCAGTCCTTGCGTGTCGAGCGTCTCGAGATCGACAATCTCGAAGCCTTTGGTGCAGCCGACGCAAAGCTTGGTCTTGAGGAAGTGGATTGAGCTGGACTCGGTCGGGATGTAAAACTCCTTGAACACACGCAGCGTATCCTGACCACCTTGTAGCAGCTTCTTGAATGTGGGCTGCTTCTTGCCACGTACGTTTTGCTCGATTGGCTCGAGCGTCTTGATCGTCGAAGAGAGCGAGCTTGACTTGACCACGCAGACCAAGGTGCGGCCTAGACAGATACCGGCACGGAAGAAGGAAGTGTGCGAAGAGATGCGACGACCACGCTTGAGCGAGCCCATCGGGTCAGATGGGTCCAGCGCATCCAGTGTGAAGGTGTGCACCGACTTTTCCGCAAGCACGATGAGGATCTGATACTCTTCTAGCACATCGACCTGCGTGACGCCTGGAAGCGGCAACACTTTGGTCGGTGGTCTCGCCTTCTCGCGCAGATCTGAAAGATAGACACCATCGTCGGTACCATAGATGATGCGACGACCAAAATCGAATGGCACCGAGCAGTTGACACGGTTGGGTCCCAGGAAGAAGTTTTCCGAGAGCGTGATGGTGTCAAAGATGTTGCTACGCTGTCGCAGGATCTCCTGTCGCGATTCGATGTTCTCAAACCATTTCTTGCGACTGACAAAGGTACTCGCCCACAGAGTCATCGAGTAGCCCTTCTTGCCGAGGTAGGTAAAGGTAAGCGCATAGCCTGTCTTGGCGTCCTGCTTGGGTGCCGTGCCTGGCGTGCCACTGTAGCGCGTACCGGTCGATGTGCGCGACATGACTGATTTCGGACGAGTCGAGCTGCCTTTGCCCGTTGGCACCTCGTCATACACGGTGACGATGAGCAACTCGAGCGGGATCGGCTTGCGATACACCTTGAAAAGCTCGTGCTTGTTGACCATCTTGGGCTTGACCATCAGCAAAGCATGATCAAAGAGGAACACCTGCAGCTCGGCACTTTCGCTCTGCGTTCCACCGCGCTTCTTGAGCGGGCCCTTGAAGACCAATTCTCTCTGCTCATCTCGCAGTCGCAGATCCACGGCTTCGCCTTGCTTGAACACAAGCTGCTGGTCAAGCTGGGCAAGCGTGAAGCGGTTCTCGCTCTTACCCGTTTCAATGTTGACCTTGGTGAGGAACTCTTTGATGATCTTGATGACCTTGGGGATCGTCTGCTTGTCAGGGTGGTCTTCCGGGGTATACTTGTTCACCTGCTCGAGCAGCAAGGGGTATCGTGCAAGACGCGTGGTGGGCTTGGTCAGGTAACCGTTAAGCTCGAGCTTACGTGATTGCGGAAGACGTTCCGTCTCGTCGACGAACTTGGCAAAAGCCGCATTGGAAGATTTCTCCTTCTCGAACTCGTACTTTCCGTAAAGCTGATGAGCACCGTATTTGACGAAAGGCTGGAAGTGCGGCACCATCTCGAGCAAGATATCACCGATCCTGTCAACTACGTCGGCCTGCTTTTGTCGCTTGGTGAGCAACTCGGAGAGCTTTGCGTTGACCGCGTGAATCTCGAGCACATTCCAAAAGACCTGCGTCACGAAGTCTTCGCGGTGGTCTTCTGGGATGACATCGGTTGTGCGGAGGGGCTTTACCCACTGGTCGCGCAGATACTCCATGTCGGCCACGAAGTCACGTTCGGTATAGATGACCTCGTTGATGGCTTCCTGTCGCTTGCGCTCGGTGTCATCGAGGCTGTCAAACACTTCCTTGGAAACGGTTTCGGCCCACAAGGCGCCCGTCTCTTTGGTGTCGTTCAAGGACTCCCTGCTGACGCTGCGCTGAAGCACAGGCTGAGGCTTCATGTTGAGCCTGGCCTGTTGCTCTAGACGCCTGGGACAGGCGATACTGTAGCAAAGACGATCGCGGGAGCACGTGGGCGAGTAACAGTCTGTGAGGAGTGTGAAGACTCCTGTCGGTAGGGCGTCGTCGTCATCCTCGTCTGCGATTGCAGAGCCGCCAGCCTGGATACCATTGTAGATCGACGTTGCTGGCGTCGTTGCCGCTGGCGAGCGCGAGGTAGATGCTGGCTGTCTGCTGGATGTCATCGAGGAGACAGACGAGTTTGGACCTAGACTTGTGGCCGAGTTGCCACGACTGGGGACCGGAGCACCCGAATTTCTGCGATCGTCATCAAAGCCACCCTCGACACCAAAGCCCGATGTTGGCACTCGCACCTTGAACTGGTAGATCTCGGAAGCCGAATCGCGCAGTCTGTGATCGTATGTAACATCGTGGAAGAACTTTTGCGCATCGAGCGCACGTCCTAGCAATAATGCTAGGTTGCGATCAGTCGTCTTGATGATATAAGCGATCTTGTCGACCGCCTCGCGACCATCGAAAGCGTCACTGTAGGTCAGACCGTCCTTAGTTCGCTCTGAAAGGACAACACGTGCACGGAAAGCTTCGGCGACCTTAGAGAGCATGGCCGGGTAGACGAGAGGACCGCGTCGACTCGAGGGCATCGATGTTGGGCGACCTCCTGTGATACTGCCCGGAGGAGATACTGGTCCGGAGAAAGAGGGGCGCGAAGCGGTTTGTCCGAACGAGAGGGAACGGTAGTCGCCCCTGCCAATCGTGGTCGCTTCGCTGGGCTCATCCCATCGCGGCGTGTGGCTGGCCTGTTGATTGGCAAAGCTGGGAGCATAGGCAGCCTGTGCGGCTTGTGTCGCAGATGAGGCGGTGCGAGCGCGTGGCGGACGATCCCATGCGCCAGCTGGAGCAATGCCAGAGGTGGACGCCATCGACATATTGTACGGCGTCATGGTGCCTAGTGCGGCACCTCCAGCAAAGTAGCCGCTCGCGTTCGGCGGCAAAGTTGTTGTGGAGCCGTAAAAGGCTCGCGAAGTGTTCTGAGCACCAGGGAGGGTGTACATGGAGTTGGCTATTGATTGACGATCTGACTCCATCGATCCTCTCCTGCGTCCATCGCCGCCATAGATCGAAGACGCTGGCGAGCGAGTGGTGAGCAGGCCGTCGAAAAAGGCGTTCGAGTAGACTTCTTGGTCTTGCGAAGCTGTCTGCTGAACTTCCTCGGTGTCTACCGATGTCGCACCGAATCCGTTGCCATTGCCATTTGTATTGCCGTTGCCGTTGCCGTCGATACGAGGCGAGGTAGCACTGGACGATGTGAGGGCAAGCTGAGCAGCCTGTCCTTGCGAGCCAAAACTGCCGAGCTTGCGACTGGCAACCGACATGGGACTGGTGGGGGTGCGGCTCTTATCAGCGTCGCCAAACCAAAAGCTGGTCTGCTCGTCAGGCTTACCGCCTTCGATACTCGGCAGTTGTGGTGGTGCGTCGCTGTTATCGAGGGTGACCTGGTCAAGACTGTGGGCGAGGTCGGCACCGAAGCCATCACTGCGCGCGTGTAGGGATGAGTCTGAGATGACTGAGGCGCGAGGCGAAATGGCGTTGGGATTCGAATAGGCCGACTGCGCATGGGGTTGGTGGGGGAACGCTGTATTGTTGGAATTGCTGCCGCTAGCTGCACCAGCACCGTTAGTCTGCTGACTGAGATAGTGGCTGGCATAGGCGCTGGCGGGTGTAGTTGATGCGGACGGACCTCGATAGGCATCGGCGGCGCTGCTTGCAAGGCCATTGTACTGAGAGTAGCCAGAGATGGACGTGCGTGGATCGGAACTTGCGATGGACGGTACAGTGCTGATTCTGCGATCTGCATGCGGGTCATACGGAAGGCTGACTTCGGATGCTGATGGATAGGGTGCAGCGCCGGAAGGGTAGTAGGGCGAAGGTGCGGCTTGTGGTGGTGGTGGTGGTGGATTAGCGGACATCACCATGGATGGGTCCATGTAGACGTTGGGTGTGTAAGGTGCTGCTGCAAAGGGACCCGGAGGAGGAACGCCATTCCATCGCTGGTTGACGGCATAGGAGTTGGGAGCGGCACGAAAGGCGCCTGGGTTGGGCGGCTGGCCAAAGGCATGTGGTTGCGGACCTTTTGGTTTGGCGGTTGGACGACCAAAGATGTTTTCATAAGCGGTAGTCCTCTTGTCAAGAGGGACGCCAGGTCCTGCTCCGGCACCTGGCGGCATGTTATTTTCGGATCGAGTGTAGCTCGAAAGCAGCAGCTGTGCGTCGCTGCCGAGTTCGAGATGGAGCGTGTGTTATGGACCGGGAGGCGGTCACTTTTGTCGCAATGCAGATGCAATCAAAGGACTGTAAGTGTGATATGTTGAAAGTCGGATCGGATCGAGATGCGCGGTCGCTACCACATCGAAGCCAAGACTTGCGATTGGGCTTTGTCGATAAGTTTGCGGTAGCCGCTCGGAGGTGTTCGTACAGATGGTCGTTAGGTTGCGTCAAGAGATGTGGTGAGTGTTGGTTCAGTAGCGAGGCTAGTAGATGGGCAGAGAGAAGAGATCATGAGCGTGGCCGCTTCATCGGTGCCAATGACTGAGTTGCAAGAAAGAAGCTTGGGCCGAAGCTGAAACAAGGTGCGGATCAGACAACCGGTGCGTGATCAACTAAAGCGCCATGAAACCAGATAGCAAGCCAACGAGAACGTATTTGTTTGGCAAGAAGAATGGATCTTCGCCGCGAGCAAGTTCTTGCTTCGGGGGCTGAGTGAGAGCCAGATGATGGAGTCGCCAGACAAGAGGGATTTGCTGCTGTCGTGATACTCTATATCGTGAAGAAGAGTAGGATGAGGAGACTTGGCCGGTCAGGCTCAAGATTCGCCGGTCGATTCGAGGTGACGAGGCGAAGCCGTGGTGTAGATCGAGAGGAGAAAGATGTATGGTGAGTCGATTGAATGGAGAAACAAAAGTTGGATCTGGTGATTGAATGGTCGATGGCTGATGGTGATTTGATTAGAGCAAGGATGATTCAAAAAGTGAAAGAGAGAGAGAAAAAGAGAGAGAGAGAGCACAGGTTGATGGTTTCACTCTCAACTTGGATTTTGGCGGTGCGTCTGTGTGTTATGTGTGTGTGTGAGAGGAGAGAGATTAATCGACCGACGGGGCGAGTTCAAACCGCCGCGCTGAGTCGCATCAAATCGCAGTCACAGTGCAGCTTCAAAGAGCAATCCATTCATTCACTCACACGGTAGCAAAAGAGCCGCAACAAATAAGCACCTGCGCGCTCCCACCAATCCATTTCACTGCAACAAGGCACTCTTGCTGTGTCTCCTTTCTCTCTCCACCGCCCCCTCTCTGTATGTTTCAAGTTGGAATTCCGATCTTCGATTAAATATCCAAAAAGAGACACAAACACTCGTCAACTTGCTTCTCCTTTTGCAGTAAAATGAATTAAAGATCGAGACTCTAAGCGCCTTTCCCATGAAAGACCAGTGTGAGATCAACGTTTGCTGTCACAATCTTCGGACGACAAAAAAAAAGGGCCGAATATCTCCACTTCTTTCGTGAAGTCACAAATTGTATTCACATTTCACACAATGGGTGCGTCACACGGCTTTGACCGAGGCGGCAAACTCAAGCTGCTTCCGACGAAACACTCAAACGACAGGATCATTCTCTTCTGCTTCTTCTTCTAAAACCACAATCACCCCTAAGGCGTTGTCGAATAGTATAAGAACCAACCACTTCGCTGCCAATCACAATCTTGTCTTCCCCTTGCAACGCATAAGCAGTTCAGCACCAACACCGTTCACTTCAAGATCAACAGACGAACAGGCAAGTCACTACCATGTCCTACGGAACACATCGAGATGTCGGAGACGTAGAGCGACGAGAAGCGTAAGCATTTCCATCCCCAACCCTTCACTAGACTAGCACTTCCTGCCGACGTGTCCATCACTGATACCAACGTTTCCCATTCTCCAATCTTTCATGCAGTCAATACAACGCCTCCGTCTCTGCGGCGGCCGTCGGATTCGGAAAAGGCCTTGCTTTCTCAGCGCCCACCGCTTTCCTTCTCAACCGATCCTGGCCTGCATTCCGCAATCTCACTCCCGCCATCAAGCTCTTCTTCGTCTCCTCCATCGCTATCGGTTCTGGTGTTATCGCAGCCGACAAAGCAGGTATCGCCTTCGACCAAGCCCACTACACCGACGCTGGTGCCGCTGTTCAGCGCAGATTCCAGACTAGAGAAGAGCGTCAATGGTCAGAACTCTCCTCTCGCGACAAGGCGCTCACTTGGGCCAAGGAGAACAAGTTTACCGTCGTCGCTGCTACTTGGGCCACCAGCATGGGTGGCATCTTTGCCTACATTCACACACAACCTATGACATTTGCACAGAAATTGGTTCAAGCACGTGTATGGGCCCAAGGTATCACACTAGCCAGTTTGGTAGGCATGGCAGCCATCACACAGATACCAAGTGCAGGTGACAAGATCATCAAGCAGCATAAGGAGGCTGCTGACCACAGCTGGAAGGAATTCGTCCCACAAGAACCATCAAAGGATACGATCTCTTCCCAGTGAGAAGCTGCTTCTGTTCGTTTTTCTTTTCATCACCGCTCCCTGATGATCCCACTTGCACTTTGTCATGATCATTGTTCTACATAGAATTCTGCCCATCATCAGGTGCTCTGTGTCTTCAAAGTGCCGCGTGTGCAGTTGGTCGAGGAAGCGCGGATCAGTGTCTGCAGACCCGTGACAAATCGCGACATGAACTCGAGAAGAACATTTGTGATTGTGTGCGTGTGGCATGTGCTTCGAGTGATGCAATGGAAAGCACAATTTAGCACTAAGCGAGGTGGAGTAATTTCTCATATCAGCTCGAAGGTCATTTGTGTTAGATCCTCACTAGATTTCGGATCTCGGGGACACCCCTTGAGAAGAACGCTAACACTCTCGAACCTCCAGACCCTTGTGTGATGGCCCTCCCTGGCTTATCTGTCTACACTCGTTCTTACTCTCGACTCTGATCCCGTATCCATTACAGTCATTAGAAATATAGCGCTGGAGCCATGTCCGCAACGACCGCTGCCTCAGGCAGCAAAAACCCCATCCTACCACCAGAGGACCTCTCCTCGATCCTCTCATCCATCGAACTCCTCTCCGCAATGTGGTCCGGCACAGACGAGCTTCATCTCTCCCCTGCCGATGAAGCAAACATCCGACTTCTCGCGGACTATCTCCAACTGCCACTGGAAGAGCTCGGATTAGAAAAAGCGAGGAAGATCAAAGAATCGATCGGAGAACACGTTGTACTAGCATTGAGGGTCCGAGCTGATCCACAAGAGGCGGCTAGGATTGTAGGTGTCAATGTCGAGTTCAAATTGAGGAGGAGCGCCGCAGCGGAAAGTAAGGCAAAGGAGGGGCTGGTCAGGATGTGGGTCAGTGCAAAAGATGCGCCATTATGGCTGGATAGAGCGCGGGTTGACGAGGTGAATGCGATCCTCGCCAAAGTCGGAGGTGAAGGTAAGGAGGCAGGAGATGAGGAGGAGGAAGAGGATACGGTTGGAAAAGTTCTAGGCGCTATTGAGAATGTCTCTGAATATCTGCTCTCCGTTCCCATCGCTGTTACCGACGAGCTCAACAGCACAGCGGAAAGTGTACAGAACGCATCGGATAATTTCGAAAGCAAAGAAACCACAAAAGTTCATAGAACGTGGTACTACCTACCGTCATTAAGTACCAAGTCCAAACGTCAAGACATATGTAATCTTGCTCTCACCTCCACACCACCCCTCACCGGCTTTCTCTTAGCTGGCAAACCCGGTCTCATCGTTATCGAATATCCACTTCCCCCCTCTTCCGCTTCTTCCGCTTCCACCTTGCAAACGGCAAGTTTGGCCATGGATTCATTCTGGTCCATTATCAAGACAACAAGCTGGTCTGACATTCCAGCATCACACAAGAAGATCTCTGAAAAGCTCACCGAACCCGACGTTGCTAAAGCTTTTACTGGGTTCGAAGATATTACCGACTGGCCAGAGGTTGAGAGAGGCGCGGAAAGGGGAAGGAAGAGCGACTTGAGTAGATTGATCAAGTGGCTGGATGGGAAAGGCGTGCAAGGCAAATGGGTCATGGAACGTTGTCTTGGCGTCGGAAGCTGGGAAACGTAATCGTGCTAAGGAGGGCCAAAGTAAAAAAGATGCAAACAACCACAGACTTGCGAATGCGCTGAAAATGTGTGATTCATAGAAACCAAGAGCGAGTTATATGTATCTGCAATCGTGAGCTGTAGAGATTGATGGAGAAAGTGGATGCGGTTTAGTTCTTGCCACCAGAAACGTTCTGGTCTTCACCACCTTCACCTGCCTCTTCGGCCATGGAGAAGTAGCTCCACTGTCCTGGTGCAGGAGGGTGCTCAAGTGGCTCCCATCTGTTATTTCCAAATGCAAAGAATCAAAATCAAGTAGTTGAGGGTCAGCACTTCGGTCACCTTTTGTCGTTCATTTCGGGGGTCCGTTTGGGGAGATTATCTGGTGCTTTTGTGTATGGGAGCTGGGTACTTACGCCTTCCAATCAACCATCTTGGCAGCGAGTCTGTACTCCGCCACCGCTTGTTCGAGAACCTGCTCCAACTGTCCTGCGTCCAACTCCTGTTCTGCCTTTTCATAAACCTGTTCAAGCTGCTCTGCGTTGTTTTTGACGGCATCGGCTTCTTTTGCTGCCTTGCTGACGATGTCGAGTCTCTGCTGGGTGAGTGCGGCGGTGGCTTGACGATAGACGGAGGCTTCAGGGAAGGTTGTGAGAAGCGAGAGGGTCTTACTGTATCGAGACTGGAGTTCAGCCAAGGGACTGGTGGACACATCAAGACCAGTGATGTTGGTGGACTTTTTCAAACGTGCAGCAAAGGTGGCTGACGAAGGAGCGTGCGAGGGAGCTGGAGTAGCTGCCAAGCGGCGAAGCGAACGGGACATGAGGTTGGCGCGACTGGCGAACATTGTGTGCAACCTTATTCAAGAGGGGAGACGTCAGGGAGAGTGAGAATACGTTCAAATGACGAGTCGAGTGCTGAGAACCAAGATGGCAGTCAACAAGAGATGGTCGCGATCAGGAGCGATTGAGAAGGAGTGACGGGTTGGTGGAGAAGGAGCGAGGAGAGGTGCATTACCAATCCGAAGCTTTCTCAGCGCTCTCTCTTGACTTCGGATCCGTAATTTTGGCTGCCGATTTGTGATCACATTTTTGACTTTAGAAAACAAAGTCGGCCTAACACATTTTCGGGAATCCATCTGTCAATCAACATCTCGGTTGATTTTGCGAAGTGTTCCTCCACAGTCAAAGTCTCACACTGCTTCGCAAGACGGAAATTTACTCGAACAGGTGCATTGGATGACAGCAAAAGGGGCTAGAACATATACAAGAGTTGATGGTACAAGAGCGTACAAGGAAATAAGTGAAAGGAGGGAAGCGTAAAAGTATGTACAGATGGGTATAGATCCGGGTGAAGCAGAGATCAAGTTAGACCTACAAGGGATTGACTACCTTAGAAGTCTCCGCCACCGAAGTCGTCACCTCCACCAAAGTCATCCTGAGCGCCATCTTGGTAACCGTCTTGGTAGGAATCGTTCATGCCATCTGCAATAAGAGCACCACCAAGCATACCAGCACCAAGACCAAGAGCGGCACCACCAGCCATGCCCATACCACCTCCGCCTCCGCGACCGAAGCGACCACCGCCCATGCCGCCTCCCATGCCGCCAAATCGGCTACCACCCTGAGCCATCATTGGCTGCTGTCCGTACATGGGCTGCTGTCCGTAAGGGGCCGGTTGTGGGTAGCCGCCGTACTGTGGCTGACCATATGGCTGTGGCTGCTGACCCCAACCACGGTTGTCACCACCAGGAGGACCAGCGGGCGGAGCATATCCACCAGAAGGAGGAGCAGCAGAGGAAGAGTTGTGTTCGTCATTAGGGTGGACCCAGATGGAACGAGGAGGTGTGGCACGGGTGTCAACGTAGAAGTATCTGTTGTAGTTGCTGTCCCATTGCTTTACCCATCCGTCTGGCAATGGTCGGTCGTCATCTTTGGACTTTTCTGAGGAGGTTGGTTGTGGCGAAGCAGCAGCGGCGGCGGGGTAAGGAGAAGAAGAGTGATTCTGCTGAGGGGGTGGAGGTTGACTACCGTAGCCACCTGGACCACCTCCGTACGAGTTCTGCTGGTGATAAGGAGGCTGTTGACCGTAGCCACCTCCGCCGCCGTACTGTTGCGAGTTGGGACGACCACCGACGTTACCGACCTTGCTGGCTAGCTTATCCAAGAGACCCATGTTCGTTTACTATTGCTATCGGAATAGTTTGAGCAGAGTTTGAAGTGTCTGTGGGAAAGGAGAGAGGGGAAGAGTCGATTTCAATGATGGTGGTGAGGTTGTAAGAAGTGAGAACGTGCGGATGGGATGATAAAGTGAAGGGGGGGCAAGGTGGATGAGGAGATGCAACTAGAAGCATGCGAAGCGAGAAAGGCTTGGCGGAAATAGATGATGCTTCCACGAGGGCACAGGAACACAGAAGCAAAATATACAAAATAGGCAATCCAAATGACCGATGAGCCGGGCTGAGGCAAGAATCACCATCTCACTGAAATGTGGGCTGAGTTGTACTAGTTACTGTAAGTGTGGAGGGGTTCTGCTGCTGCTGCTGCTGCTGCTGCTGAGCTGCAGTGCATCGTCCTTCCACCGTCTATGAACGGGCCATTCGCGTCGGGACCAGAATCAATCGCCGTTGCACAGCCCCTCTCTCTCTTTACCTCCTAATCTAGGAGCTTCCAAACTTGCGCTTTTGATGTGAGATCTGTGCGGACAACATTGCTCGATCAAGACCAAAAAAGGGGCCTTTTCAATGTGACTTTTGAGAAAAGGAGTCCGGAACGGCGACCGGCGTCGAGCGCGTCTGTGTGAGCTACCGCAAGAGAGAGAAGGAGGCGCTAGACGAGTCCAACTCCGATTTATTGTTTGACTTGACATCTGAATCACAAAAGTGCTGAATCTGTATGAACAGACCGCCAGCAGTTTCGGTTGTGTGCGTGAGAGTGTGACTTTAGCAAGGGTTCTCTTATACACACCCACAGACTCTTTCTCTCACCGACCAAGATTACCACCATCCTCCTCTGAAGTAGCTGGTCAACTCAGCTCACTTCCGCCACAAGTCGAATTTGCTACGGAGCTCGAAAGGGAAGACAATACCACCTCTGCTTCATAGACGTGCACTCACGAGCTTCTCCTAGCATTAGCTCGACCGTAGCGGAGACACACGCAAATGTCGAGGTCTGTGCCCCTTTAAGCACAAGCCGCAGCTTCATCCGTACAGTACAGCGCTGCTCCCACTCTTCGTGCCTGGTCCCTCGCAAACGCATCTTACCGCTCTTGGACGGCTCACGGCAATCTGGAAGATTGGTTGGGGACAATAGCTCTTTTCCCCCCTATCACGCACACTTACCCCAGGCGCGCTGGAATTTGAACAGCTGTGTGCACACTAGATCACAATGGCCATGCCTACGGCAGAGTCTCACGAGTCGCTCTCGGCGGCGTATGCCTCCAACTACGACTATCTCGACTCCACCTCACAACAACAGCAACAGCATTACTATCAGCATCATCATCAACAACAACAAAAACAACAATTGTATCAGCCATCTGGGACGCAGCTTCACCATCAGAACTCCACCAACTCTTCTAATCCTCCGGAACCTAGCTCGTCTTCAGCCTCTGGCTCCAACGCTGCTCTATCGCGCGGCGGTGGAAGTGTGGGCTCTTCTGGCTCGCAATCCTACTATTCTTCTGCAACTACTGCCAACCCTCCTTCTCATCATCTTCAACAGCAGCAGCAGCATCAGCAGTACCCACCGCAATACGCACAGTATCATCAGTATCAGCAGCATCACCATCCCTCTCCGCCTACAACTGCCTATCGCCCACCACGCCATACCAGTAGCAACTATCCGGAGCATGCGCATTCTGCCGCTTTGAATCCAGCCTCGACCGCTAATTACCCCAACAACGCACCCGCTCCTGCCATCTCTTCCAACATGTACGCTCAGTCCAACATCTCTATGCCTGCTCTTGGTCCCGTCGCCACAGATTCTTCTGCACGAGCACCACCGCTCGCTGACGATCTCGGCGATTCATTTGCCAACATGAACATCTATGGTACTCCTAAACTTGGACCCCAACGAAGCAAGTCGCCTGCCGCTGGACACCACCCCTCTGCGGACACAGCCTCTACCAAGGGTGTCGCTAGCGCTGCCTCAGTACGAGCCAATGCTATGTATGCCACACAAGAGATCCACCAGTCTGCGGCAGAAGTGCAACCGGAGAACTCGTTAGCTGCGATTGCGGATCAGGTTGAACAGGCTGCGGCGGATCTAGACCCCAACGTCACATCAAATTCTGCGTCTGCACCTTCTCAGACTGACCACTCGAGTCATCATGGTGGAGGCGAGGGCAATGGTGCTTATCATGCCGCCCAAGCTGGAGGCGGCAATGGAGGTGCAGCTCCGAACTGGGATCCCCATTCCCAACATGGAGGTCATTACGGAGCAGGTGTCCGTCAGCATTCGGCTCCCGGCGAGTACCCTGCCTCGGGACAATACGCTGCTGGTTCAATGGAAGGACACATTCCCGGCACGACAGATGGCTCGCAAATGCCTTGGGATCCCAACGCGGCCGCTGCTGCAGGTTATTACTCTCAGAACGGCGGTGCTCAGTACCCTGCTTTCCAACCACAAGCACTTCACCATGCCTCCGCCGGCTACCCCTTCTCGGCTCAAGGTGTTCATGCTCCGTATCCCTCAGCTGGCAGCCCTTCGGCATACGAGACGAACCCTTACTTTGCTGCAGCATCCGGTTATCTCGGCTTTCCCGATGGTGCAGCACCAGGCTTCCCTCCCGGAGCCGATCCGTATGGAGCAGCTGCGGGTGCACCTGGCATGATGGCCATGATTCCTCCTGGAACCCCAGCGGGCGCTGGTCGTCCCACTCTTCTTTCACGGCAAGGCACTCAGCTCTCCATGATGTCCACCAACTCAAATCCTCTCGCCGGAATGGCTTCCACCAACCCGCGCAGAAAGTCCAAAGACTCTGCCGTCCCGCAGCAGACTCTGCCATTCAATAAGTCTTTCGTCGCAGAGTACAGACAACGTATGAAGGGAGATCCTGATCCAGAAGCACAGTTCGCCTTTGCCAAGTATCTGATCGAAGCGGCTAAGAAGGTGCATGATCCCGCGGATGGCCCGAAGCAGCAACGCAAATACCGCGATACCTTGCTCTCAGAGAGTTTGAAGTTGATCAAGAGGTTGGCGACGACAGGAATGGGGCTAGGCAAGCCACCGTATGCCGAAGCGCAGTTCTTCTTGGCCAACTGTTTCGGCAATGGCAGCTTGGGCCTGCAAGTGGATCATGAGAAAGCATACAACCTGTATGTCCAAGCTTCCAAGCAGAATCATCCTGCAGCTACCTACCGCACAGCAGTGTGCAACGAAGTTGGCGCCGGCACAAGACGCGATCATCATCGAGCCGTCTTGTTCTACCGCAAAGCAAGTGCACTTGGCGATACGGCTGGCATGTACAAGCTTGGCATGGTTCTGCTCAACGGAATGCTCGGTCAGCCTCGCAATGTCCGCGAAGCGATCGTGTGGCTCAAACGTGCAGCGGCACAAGCAGATGAAGATAACCCTCACGCGCTCCATGAGCTTGGTTTGCTTCACGAAAAGCCCACCAACGGGGTCGTTCTTCACGATGAGGCCTATGCACGAGAGCTCTTCACCCAAGCTGCACAACTCGGATATTCACCGTCTCAGTTCAAGCTCGGCTCCGCTTACGAATATGGCAATCTCACGTGTCCTGTGGATCCGCGTCGATCGATTGCGTGGTATACAAAAGCGGCGCAGAAGGGCGATGGTGAGTCCGAACTCGCGCTCTCTGGTTGGTATTTGACTGGGTCGGAAGGCGTTCTCAAGCAGAGCGATTCAGAAGCATATTTATGGGCTAGGAGAGCAGCGTCAAAAGGTATCCCCAAGGCAGAGTACGCGGTCGGATACTACTCGGAGGTTGGTATAGGTGTCAATGCCAACTTGGATGAGGCGAAGAGGTGGTACATGCGTGCTGCAGCTCAGGGCAACAAGAGGGCAATGCAGAGGTTGACCGAATTGAAGAAGATGAAGGGTCTAAGTGGAAAGAAGGGAGCAAGACCAACGAGAAAGGATGCGGAAAGCGAATGCACGATCATGTAGACACTGGAAGGGAGGAGGCAGGACTATTGTCGTTCTGACATTTCAGCTCTGCCTAGAGCTTGTATGCAGTTCAATATTTGCATGCATCCTAGATATTCCTGTTCGTGCCTTTCGAGATGAGCGTGCATGCCAGTATCAAGGTAGGCAAATCATGGGTTTTGGTAAAAACGTTGTGTTTGATGCGTAGTGGGCATTGAATACCGCATGAGAATGGAGGATTTGAGTGCGTCACAGGTTGAGTCTGCCGATCGTACTGATGTCGTTATTTGATCCGATAAAAAGCCAGTGATGCAAAGATCACAAACGCAGAACCTCGGTCGTATCGTTCCGACACTAAGCGGGGTCCAACTTCCAACGTTTTTACAGCTCACATGAACACTGAATGCGTCAAGGTCGGTAGCAGGAGGGCCTCGGTTGTTGAACGGGATTCAATACAAGTTTCAATGCTCGAACAGTATCAATTCGTCAATACTCTCTCGCCCCAAAAAGGCGACCTCACCAAGCGTCACTCTGTCTTGATTGTGTCAAGTTGCATTGCATTTCTACGTAAACCACTCATCCCGAGCTTTCTACAATCTAGCTCTCAAGTTCTGCTCCATGGCAGCAGCAGTAGCATCGAACCTATTACTATCGGCACTCTCTACCTTCTTTCCCTCCTTCTTATCCTGATGCAACTTTGCTTGGTGAGCAAAAGTAAATCTGCTCAGATCCAAGTTTCGAATGTTAGGACTGAGACCGGCAATGCTAGCGAACAAGTCACCGATCATGGGTAAAAACTTATAGGCATGTCCTGAGTCTCCACTGACCACCCAAACGTTTTCACCCACTTTGTTTTGAGAAGAAGGATGTTTGTCGATAGTGTCGATGATCCAGTTTTCGTCGAGTGTGTCCGAGTACCAACAGACACGAGTTGCAACAACCCTTTCCTTGCTAGCTAAGGAAGGATAGATTTGACCGAGTTCGTGGAGCATATCGTCTAAACGATCGGCAGGGATGGTGGATTCAGCCATTTCATATCCCTCATCTTCAGCCCGAATGCCTTCCGCTCCGATCTCTCGAGCTCCAGTAGGGTGGGAAAGGGCAGAATCTTCAAAGCAAGGATATCCCCCATTGCATTCCGTGGGAGGCTTCGGGTAGAGATATCCATTGCTGTGGTAGGCGATTTTCATCTGCCATTCATTCAAACCTGGAATAAGGACAGGCTCGAATTGGTAGAATCCGGAAGAAAAGTTGATGATCACAGGTGTATCTTTCAACTGTGCCGCTTCTTGCGGGGTGAGACGAAGGATAGCTACGCATTGTGCCGAGGGACGTGTGAGCCATTTTGCAGCGTCGTTTCGAAGGGTTGGGTTGGGAGAGAGAGTGGAAAGAAGATCGCTAGTCCATGCACCGGCAGCAACTACAACGTTTTTGGCTGAGAAAGTTCGGCCGTCTGCAGTCTTGACACCACTGACCTTGTTTCCTGCGTAGTTGAAAGAAGTAACCCTGGCATTGGGGACGACGTTGACACCGAGTTGAATAGCATGCTCGAGCAAAGCTCTGCAGGCATTGTTTGCTTCAGCCCAACCACCTCTTGGATTGAAATAGCCAGTTTGCTTCTTCCCCATTCCTTCCAGTCCCTTTCCAAGCCCAATCTGCTGACCTACACCTCGAAGAATTTCCTTCACCTGCTGATCATCTCCCAACTTGTACGCTGTCCGCTTCAACCCTCCCTCACCTCCGATTTCAAACCTCTTATCGCTTTCCAACTCAGCATGCTTGATTCCATTCTCCACATACTCTTCAGCACTACCTACACCTCCGAAAATCTTACCTGCTTCACTAGACCTGAAAAGCACACCTACTTCATGGTAGAATCGGGAAAGAAGCGGTGAAGTACGCCAACGAGAGATAGCCTCTTTGGCAAGAGTGCAGTAGTTCGAATCAGTATAGTCGGCACGAATGATCTTGTTGAGATCGTGAGAAGCTCCGTCGGGAGCAACGAAACCGTCAGGAGATCGATCGAGCACGGTGACGCTGAAGCCAAGAGTGATGAGGGTGTGGGCGATGGAAGTTCCATTAACGCCTGCTCCGATGATGAGGTAGTCCGATACTTGAGACGACATTGTCGACGATCAGTAATTGAGAGGAGGATGGTAGTGCTTTGTGTGGCTGATGATGAGACGAAAGCAGCCAGCGAGAGGATACTGTGAGTCGGAAGCAAGTTAAAAGTCTGACTCACCACACGCTCAACCCACAATTTTCACTCGTTGTCTCCTACGAAAACCCACAACTTGCGTCCCACCGAAGGCTGTACGGAGGCGGAAAGACCTTTCCGACATCCGCTTATCCTCGGGACGAATGATCACAAGATACTGCATCCAACGGAATCACAACATTTTGCCTAGGAAGAACTTGTCGTTGGTCCACGGCGCGCGCGGTAAGATAAGATCAAAAAGAGGCCTTTAAATTGACCGATCCCGAAAAACTCACTCGGATTAAATATTCTCTTCGGCGAATTGCCGAAACAACCAATCAAAATGCCTTCTCTCACATCTCAACACACTCACACAAACACCTCGACCAACTACTCCCGAAGACAATGCCAATGGCATTCCTTTGACGAACAATAGATAACAGCATGCATGCGTGAAGAGTGAAAGTACTGTAGTCTAACCAAAAGTCTGTGAACTCTTACCAACACGCTTGACCTTACTCAAGCGCCACTCATCCTGATGCTTGGCAAACTTGTCAAACAGCGGTGCGATCTTCTCCTGTCTCTTCCTCTTGCTAATGTTCATAGCATCTGCCGGTCGGAAGAACCTAGGTGCTACCTCTACCAGCCATTTCGGTTCTATCGCCGTCACCTCTCGCATATACTCCCTCGTCGTCAACACAACTTCATGGTAGACACAGTATTCGGGAGCTCTATTGAACAGCGCTGAACTCGGATGAATGTAAACTGTGCCTCCCGCCTCCGCTAGAGACTTGTAGCCCTCTTGCGGATCTTTCTTGGCTGCATTGCGGAAGTAACCAGAGCAAATGGCTTTGCGAACACGATTGTAGTTCTTGCCGCAAGAAACAATGTCATGGTTGTACCGATCCATAATACCGACGAGCTGCTTGCGTACGTCTTGAGCGCGCTTGAGCGAACGAGCCTGGACAAAGTTGTCCATGCACCAGGGGAGCGAGAACTTACTGGCAGCCCATCCATTGTATACAGTGAGCAGAGTGAGGTGATCTCCTTCAGGCTGGAAGAACTTTGCCTTCTTGGCATCTGCCTGCGTCTGTTTGTCCTTTGGACGGTAGAACACGTTCTGAACAGACAACATAGCTACGATGGAAAGCATCTCCTCTGAGCAGCCCAAATCGACCGAAGCGATGAGCATCTTGGACATCATCGGCTCCATAGGGAAGTCTGCCATCTTGCGGCCCAACCTTGTCAACAGACCCTCATCGTCCAATGCTGAAAGGGCGTATAGCGATTCGAGAGCGGTGAGAAGCGTCTGGGCTGGAGGTGGGTCCATAAAGTCAAAATTGACAAGGTCATTGATGCCCATCGCCTTGAGCGCCAAGATTGTTGATGCCAAGTTCTGGCGCTGGATATCGGGGATCGAGTTGGGAAGCATCTCGTTTCGATACGCTGCTTCGGTGTAGAGTCGGTAACACTTGCCTGGACCAGTACGACCTGCGCGACCGGAACGTTGCCTCGCCTGTGCCTGTGAGATTGGCGTCACCACCAACGAGTCCATGCCTAAGCGTGGGTCATATGCATTCTGTTTGACGAACCCAGGATCGACGACATAGTAGATACCATCGATCGTGATACTCGTCTCGGCAATGTTGGTGGCCAAGATCACTTTTCTTGAACCAGCTGGTGTGGGCTCAAAGATACGCGTCTGCATTTCGGACGGCAAAGCAGAATAGACCGGCAAGATGATAAGCTCCGGTACACTGGGACCTAACGCCTTCATTCGCTCGAACAGGATCTCGCAACTCGTATCGATCTCTTCTTGACCTGTGAGGAAAACGAGAATATCACCCGTCGGCTCCGAAAGATGGATCTGCATCACAGTAATTAGCGCAGCATCAAGGTAGTCTGGTTCCGGCTCCTTGGTGTACAAAATCTCGACTGGGTATGTTCGACCGGGGATGGTGAAGATGGGACAGCCAAAGAAGTAAGTCGAGAACTTTTCTGCGTCCAAGGTAGCTGATGTGACGATGAGTTTGAGATCAGGACGTCGCTTGAGCGCCTTCTTGAGCAGACCGAACAGAACGTCTGTTGCAATGGTACGCTCGTGCGCTTCGTCCAGCATGATTACCGAGTAGTTGGAGACGTCTGGATCGACCAGACATTCTCGCTGCAACATACCGTCTGTCATGTATTTGATCTTGGTCTCGGGGCTTGTGCAATCTTCGAAACGGATCGTGTAGCCAACTTCCTGTCCGACTCTGCACCCGACTTCTTCGGCCACACGCTTGGCGACACTGACTGCTGCCACACGTCTTGGCTGTGTACAGCCGATCTTGCCACGATCTGCAAAACCTTCCTCCGCCAAGTACTGAGTCATCTGCGTCGTCTTTCCGGAGCCGGTATCACCAACGACGATCAAGACCTGGTTGTCTCGGATGGCTTGGACGAGCTGCTGTCGGAGCTTGAAGATGGGCAAGCTCTGACGCTGTTCCTGCATCGAGAGGTTGGTGATCCTACCGAAAGTGGTAGCCTTGTTGAAGGTCTCCTTCTTCCAAGCTGGCTGGTCTTGTGCCTTTTGGCCAAGGATGTTACCTCTGCGGTCTTGGGCGAACTGGCGATCGGCTTGTTGTGCCATAGGATCGAGCCAAGCGGAAGTCATGTCGGCTGTTTCGGCATCTGCTTCCTCTTCTGCTTCTTGCTTCTTGAGCTCTCGTCGTTCCTTGGCCAGAGTGGCACCTGCCATGGCGGCGCGGTTGAGCGTGCCATCGGGTGCTTTGACGATCTTGACAGGTGACATTTCGATGGAAGCGCTGGTTTGACCTTTGAGGAAAGGAGCTTCCTTCTCATTGACCTCGATGTCGATCTCTTCGTCGTCCTCGTCGGCACCGGGTTTAGTGTTGGGTGTGCGGAGATCTTCCTCCATCAGTTCCGGGTAATCGCTGGCTTTGGCGACACCGCTTGCGATGAGTTGACGCAGCTCCCAACGTTCGGGGCTGGTGAGTCGCTTGATACTTCTGCCACGTCCATCTTCCTTTACTGTGATACCGCTGCCTGCGCCGTGACCGTTAGTCCTTGCACCACCCAAGGGTGCACTATTTGCACCACTTGCCGAACGAGCAGCATGACGTTCGCGCTCCTCTGCCATTTCGGCTTCGCTCTTGATGCGCAGATGTGGAGTGAGGTCTCGACCTGTTGCTTGATCGACATCCTTCATAGAGAGTCCGATTCGGTCACCGACGACTGACATGACCTTGACTTTTACTTTCTGTCCCCTTGAGAGGAGATCGGAAGGATGGTTGACACGCGTGCCGACGGCGATAGAGCCGATGTGGACCATGCCTTCGAATCGTCCACGAAGACCTTCAAGACTGATAAAGGCACCAAAGTCACGCATGTTGCTGACCTTGCCGTCATAGATCTTGTAGAGTTGGGGTCGGTCATCGGGAGGTGGACGTGAGAGATGAGGTGGCGGCCTGTCATCTCGACCTCGGCGAGATGACCCAGCGCGACTGTAATCCTCGTCATCATCATCATCCCTATACTTGCTTCCGTTCCGAGACGAAGATACCGGTGGAGATCGAGAATCTCTTGTCATGCGGGATGATGTGCTTGGCTTAGCTGCTTTGGCAGCAGCAATGTCTTCAAACTCCTTCATGAAATCATCGACTGCATTGCGACCTTTCTCCTCTGATGGTGGTTGCCATTCCTGGTCCTTGATAGCAAGTCCAGGGAACATGCGTGCCTTACGCTCTCTTTCCTCATCATCCAAATTTGCCTTCTCCTTTCCTTTGGCGCCAGGGGAAGACGAGCCTGATTTGCCGTTGGATGCGGTTGAAGCTGATGTAGAGGAAGCTTTTTTGTGTTTAGGATGCAGTCGTAGAATGAGACGATCGAGATTTGTGATGAAGCTATCTGGGAACTCGGCACCTACTTCGGCGAGCTTAGCTCTGAAGTCAGCCACCGAGGTAGCCGAGTCGTGAAGTGAGAGGATGAATTCGGCCAGAACACGGTCGTTGATGCCGGTATGATTGAGAAGCTCTGTTGCGATCTTGCCTGTGAGTGAGAGTAGCTCGAGCTGATAGAGCTCGTCCTTGGTTTTATTATTGGACGTCATGACCAGTGACGTGCTTGTATTAGTTGCAAGACGAGAAGATGATGCTGAGATCGATGGTGGTGGATCGAGGTCAAGGATGTCAGATGCGCAGCAACACAAGCTGTACAGAACTGAATGCATCGAACCCTGAGCGCTTTCTACAGAAAAGTCGAAATCAGAAATTCGGAATTCGGTGAGCATCGCGAGATCTAAGTTTGAAGAACTGAGCCCGATTCAACAAGATGAGAATTTTGGCCCGAAACAATTGCAGAGAGAGTTGGCCAAAGATGCACAACGTGAAAGAGCTGCAGCCTCGACAGCTATTTAAGCGCCACAAAAAGGAGGCTCAAAATAGCGCTTGTTACTGTATCAGTCAGTCAGTTCAGCACGAGCCATATTTTGGATTCACGTTCTGACAGCTTAGCACTCTCTCAAGCCACAGTTTCATAGCCCAAACTTTGCCTTCTTCTCTTCATACAAACTGCTTTCCGATATTGATCGTCCACACCACTGCTCTGACCACACATATCCACGTACGAATTGCTCGGCACTTTCCGATCAAAAAAAAAAAAACCAAGAATCGACTTGCTAGGGTTAGAATTAGCTTCGCATAGGCTAACTGACCTAGTCGACTTGACGTACAACAGACCCGAACGACTCCTGGCTCTGATACCACCTTCAAGGCAGAAGATGGGCCCGCATCATCCTGCTTCAGAAACTGCAGGGCAAAGAGCTCAAGCGCATGATGTCGACGATCGCCCAATCGATCCCAAAGAAGTAACAGACGAGAAGCCATCTTCCCCTTCTAAGGAGCAAAGCGATCGTACCAAGAAAGAGAATGTCATTCGGTAAGTTGAGCGATCTGCAACATCATAGCTGTCATATGCCTACACTCATCACTGATCGCTGACTTGCTGTCTGAATGCATTTGTACACGTTTAACAGCTTCGCCCCACTTTCAATTCCACGCAGCCGTCGTCTGCAAACCCTCGGCGTCCTCTTCTGGGCACTTCTCCTGCCCATCTGCCTGAGCCTGTTCTTCCTTCTACTCTCAATACCGCTCACCTGGCCCATCCTGATACCCTATCTCATCTGGATCTTCTTTATCGATACTGCACCTGAGAACGGCGGTCGTCGCTTCTCTTGGGTCCGCAAACTCCCCGTCTTTCGATACTTTGCCGAGTATTTCCCCATCTCCATGATCAAGACAACCAATCTCCCGCCAGATCGTCCTTACATCTTTGGCTATCATCCTCATGGTATTCTTGGTGTCGCGGCTGTTGCCAATCTTGCCACAGATGCAACCGAGTTTCCAGAAAGCTTCCCTGGCATCACTCCACACCTCTTGACCCTAGCGACCAACTTTACCATCCCGATCTTCCGCGATTGTTTGATGGCTATGGGCATCTGCAGTGTTTCCAAGCGCAGCTGCGAAGCTATCTTGAGGAAAGGAAAAGGGAGTGCCATTGCCATCGTGGTGGGAGGAGCGAGCGAGAGTCTAGCGGCGCATCCGGGAACGGCAGACTTGACGCTGAGGAGAAGACTCGGCTTCATCAAGATTGCTATCAGAAACGGAGCCGATCTTGTGCCTGTCTTTTCGTTCGGCGAGAACGATGTCTATGAGCAGCTCTCGAATGAGGAAGGTACTAGGATCTATGCGCTGCAGAAGAAGTTCCAGGCGGTCTTTGGATTCACACTGCCCTTCTTCCATGGTAGAGGCTTGTTCAACTACAGTATCGGTTTGATGCCTTACAGGCATCCTATCGTTAGCGTTGGTACGTATGCACGAGCAATTACACACAATGTAGGAGAGGGATCAGCCTGCTGACATTTGCACCACTTATCGCAAACAACAGTCGGCAAACCAATACACGTCAAACAGAACCCAAATCCAACCAAGGAAGAGATCGAGCGGGTACAGAGTCTCTACATCGAAGAACTGATCAAGTAAGTCGTCGTCTCTGTTCTTGCTTTCACTTGCGCGATCCCTGGGAAGAAGAGTGTGTGCTAACCTCCTATACCTTGATTGAACACAGCATTTGGGACACTTGGAAAGACGCGTACGCCGCTAATCGTACAAAGGAGCTTACGATCGTGGCCTAACTTGGTGTCAATGATCTTTTAAATCTGACAAGGATATCTTCTGCTTCTATCCAGAGTGTGTGTCAGCGCAGAACTAGGGTGAGATGAGCTGTCGCCACAATATCCAATTCCAGAGATCGATCGTCGAAGGTGCCACCAAAAGAAGCCGAAACTCGTCTTCAGAAACACGTACTAATCATAACACTGTGAGGTATGTCAGCACACAAGGCAGACTGATGTGGTCTGTAGTTCGAGATGGATGTTGATGTGGTGTATTACATTGTACAGCGTTGGAAAGTGATTCGATGCAATTCAGTCGTTTTGAAGCGAGATCGAATCTGCGCTTTACTTGGCCTCCTCGGTGGCAGCAGAGGCAGGAGCGTCCTCGACATCGCCCTCGTCATCACCCTCATCATCGTCCTCGGCGCCGAAGTCGGGCATTCCGCCCATGCCACCCATATTTCCGCCCATCTGAGCCATCATACTCTGCAAATCAAACCCGCCAGCACCCCCCATTCCCATCATTGCTGGATCCATAGCGCCTCCACCCATACCTCCCATACCACCGCTCAAATCTTCCTCAGCATCGTTCTGTTCATCCTCGTCAACCCATTTGTCAAAGTCAGTCTTGACATTGTGCAGACGAACCTTGTCCTTGGTGAGACGAGGCCAGTATTCCTCCTTGGCAGTCTTCTTACGCAGAACGGCGTAGAGGCACTTGGAGTTGAGGTGAGTCTTGGAAGCTTCAGTGTCGATCTCTTCGAAGAAGTCAAGGGAGAAGGAGTATTCCTTGTCGGGGATGTTCTTAGAAGCGTCGCCAGTCTTGGCGTGGAAAGTAAAGCCAGTAGAGGTAAGGTCGAACTTGGTCGCTGGTGGAGCGGGAAGGTTGGGAACGTTGATGGTAAGCATGACTACGTTC
The DNA here is from genome assembly GCA_019972555.1 of Ustilago shanxiensis. Lineage (NCBI taxonomy): Eukaryota > Fungi > Basidiomycota > Ustilaginomycetes > Ustilaginales > Ustilaginaceae > Ustilago > Ustilago shanxiensis. Next base: position 521,764 of record BPMX01000010.1, on the reverse strand, counting down.
TGTATCGGTAAGCAAGCATGACAAAGATGGAGCCAAGGGAAAGTAAGGTAAGAGAGAAGTCAGTGTCAAGCTAGCACAATGTATATCGAATGTGGGGAGTCATTCAGGATTGGTACATACCTTCTCGGCCTCGTCGGCGGAGGAGCGCTGAGCCCAAAGGATCTCTGGTACGACTGTCGACATGTTTGCGAAAGAGGTTTTGTCACAAAGTTGATGTTGATGGTGAAGAAGAGGAAGGGCAAAGGCGTGGAAAGACTTGGGTGGAAGTGTTGTGTTCTCTCTCACTCTCCACTTTGAGAAGAAACCGGAAAGCTGAGCGTCTGTGCACACTTCTTTCACTCTGCGGTTGCGCACATTTCTCTGCTCTTTTTCCAGCGACTTCGATGGCACGCGCTGGCTTGACCTAACATGTAAGAGAATAATCCAAGCTAAGTTGTCGTGCGAAAAGAAGAAGTGTCAGGGTCTTGCAGCTTTTCTGCAAAATTTGGTGGGAATTTTGACTTTTTTGCTGCCGTTAAAGAGTGTGTGTGTGGAGAGAAATGTTGACTATTTGTGTTATGTAGATGCTGGATACAGCCACGTTCAACCCTTTCATCCTCACACCATACCACCAGGGAACTCTCATTATGCCGCCGAAGAAGACATCAACCGCTTCGGCTACTGCCAGCACAAGGTCTCGACCCACTCGCGCAGCCGCTGCCAAAGCAGTCGAGGCTGTCGCTCCCACCACTGCCAAGTCCAACGGCAAGAAGCGTGCCGCTGCTGAAGTGGCCGACTCCACTCCTGCTAAGAAGACCGCCCCCACAAAGTCAAAACCTTCCAAGAAGGCTGCACCAGCACAAGAACAAGACGATGAGGATGCCGAAGAGCGCGAATTGATTGCTTCGCTCTCTGACGTCTCAGTCAACTCCTCTGACGAAGAAGAAGAGGACGACATCGAGGACGAAGCCAACTCCTCTGACGAAGACGACGAGGACGACCGTCTTGCCTCTGCCAACTCTCAACCGCGTTCATCTCTCGCTTCAGTCAAGCTGCCCAACTCCAAGGATGACGCCGTAGTTCGCGCTCGTCTTGACAAGCTTCGTAAATCCAAATCCTCCTCCAATGCGCCTTCTACAACTCCAGGAGTTCTCTACATCGGTCGCTTGCCAAAGGGCTTCTTCGAGAAGCAGCTCAAGTCTTACTTTTCACAGTTCGGGGATGTTACTCGTCTCCGTGTTTCGCGTAACAAGAAGACCGGTGCTTCGAAGCACTATGCCTTCGTCGAGTTCGCAGACAAGGATGTTGCACAGATCGTTCAGGAGACCATGCACAACTACCTCATCGATGGAAGATTGCTACAGGTCAAGGTTGTGCCCAAGGACAAGCTCCACCCAGAGCTGTGGGTCGGTGCGAATAGGAAGTACAGAGCTGTCCCAACTGCTCGCCTCGAAAGAGTGGTTAGGTCAAGGGAGAAGACCGACGAGGAACAGCAGAGGACAAACGAGAGAGCATTGAAGAGGCAGGACGAGAGGAAGCAGAAGCTCAAGAATCTGGGCATCAACTACGACTTTGAGGGATACACTCAGGAGGATGATGCAACACCAGCAGCAAAGAAGGCACCAGCGGCAAAGACAAAGACCGCCAAAGCTAAGACCGCTAAGGCTTGAGGCAACGCTTTTCCGATCGATACCTGCTTCTTCACTCCCATTTATTTTTCGTTTCATACATTCGTCCATGTCTTGTTCCGCCTCACACTGTGATATCGTAATGCATCCATGTTCACGCATGTCGTTGTTGTCCTCGGCTCAACGCAGTCTCCTTCACGCTGTACTGAGATTTTTGCTGCGATGTACTTCTATCATTTCGAGGCCAGAATCAATCTATGCCATCGCTATCTGCTCTACAACGGCGTCTCCGTCTTCGTCATACCCAATGAACGTCTCAAAAGCCTCCGAACTGCCTTGAACATCTCCACTCTCCCCGTCGCCCCATCTACCTTCCACTCTTCCCTGCTCCACCTTATACCTCTGAATCACACCCTCCACCATGTCCTCCCACGACCTTTGCCCTTCTGCCTCTACCCTATATTTTGCTTTCTTCCCGTACGCTTTTTGAGCTACGCTAATCAAAACATCGGCCGTTAGACCTTTGATCAACTGATGACTGCTTCTGAATCTATGCAAACGGTAGGTGCCTCCCAACCAAGGAATGTCGGTATATGTACGGAAAGCTTCTTGTGGCGGTCTGTGCTTGTCTACACTTGTTGGATCTGATAGCTGTACACCTTGTGGAGCGGTTGAAGACAGGAACACGGAAAGAGGTGTGCTCCAAATATCGCTAACCTCGGAAGGAGATGCTCTCAATCGAGGCAGCAACTCGGCTCCGTTCTTGAGGAAGAATACTACTGGATGAACCAACAGCCCCATCTTTGACAAGAAAGGATAACCAGTATGCAGCCATACAGCATGCTTAGCGGGCAAGGCAATCTCCTCCACACTTTCGCGAAGCGCAGTCTCCACAACGCTAGAGTCTGACGAGTCAACCTTGCCGCCAGGTAAAGATGCTTGTCCTGGATGTGAGCGAAGATGGAGAGCACGTGTTGACATTATAACCCTCAGCTCAGGATTCGGGGTGTTTGATTCGTACAGAATGGCGGCTACCGCTGCTTGTTTCCGTTTAGGCACATGATTGAAACTTGGTGGTGCGGGGTGGGAGAGTAGTCGGCGGATACAAGCGGCATTTTCGGGCGCGAGAGATGCTAGCCACTCCGGATCCTCAGACCCGTTGATGCTATTGTTCCTCTGGCTGGAGGGAGACATAGCTATGTGTCTATGGAGGAGATGGTGATGAACAGGACGTGAACACGAAGGAAGCAAAAGGTGTTGCTTAGTGTTGTTCTGCATGCGGTTGTTGATGAGCTCGCGTGTGATTGTCCTGCTTTTCCGAGTTCCGCTGAAAAGTGGAGGCCAAACATCAACACCAACACCATCATATCTAGCTCACCCGACTCATCCGTAGCTTGATCTTCTGCTCCCACGGCGACCTACACGCCAGTATGACGTCTCAATACGTGACAGAGCCGCCAACGTCCGGCCTAGTCACGCTGATCACATCGAAGGGCTCCATCGATATCGAACTCTTCTCACGTGAAACACCTTTGGCATGTCGGAATTTCCTCACCCTCGCACTCGAGGGCTTCTACGACAATCTCATCTTCCATAGGCTTCTACCAGGCTTCATCATCCAGTCTGGTGATCCATCCGGAACAGGCACGGGAGGAGAGTCGATATACGGAGAACCATTTGCTATCGAACCCCATTCTCGACTCAAGTTCAACCGAAGAGGTCTACTTGCTATGGCAGCAGAAGACAAACAGAACGAATCCCAATTCTTTCTCACACTCGACGCTGCTCCTGAACTGCAAGGCAAACACACTTTGATGGGTCGAGTAGTCGGTAAGACCATATACAACTTGCTGGAGCTTGCAGAAGGTGTCGAGTTGGATGGAGACAGACCAAAGTATCCACCAAAGTTGCTCGAGGTGAAAGTCGTTGAGAACCCTTTCGATGATCTGAAGCCAAGAATGACCAAAGAGGAGAGGAGAGACATGGAAAGGATGCAAAAGGAGGAAAGGAGAAGAAGGAAGGACGAAGAGGAGAAGAAGAAGAAGGGGAAAGGAAAGAAGAATACTAAATTGCTATCTTTCGGCGAAGAGGAGGCGGGAGATGCGGCGGCAAGTGCAGTACTGAAAGGTCCCAAGAGCTCGCACGATTTGCTCAAGGATGAGAAAAGGCTATCAAAACAGGCTCTCGACGTCGGGAAACAGGCGAAGAGAGAAGACCAGGCGACGGCAAAGTCAAAGTCCAATGCATCACCACCACATCCGTCCCCTCCGATTGATCCCGCGAAGTCGACAAGGCAACCAGAAAAGACCATACCCAAGCCTGCGGGCTCTAGCACCGTTGATCCTAGCTCGTCAGCACCAGCGTCCGGAAAATACTTCCTCGAGCAAGAAAGAGCCAAATATCTCGCCTCTAAACCCTCCTCTTCCAAAAAAGTAGACGACTCGCTCTCAGCCATTCTCTCATTCCAGACTCGTCTACGCACTGGCACAAATTCCAACAATTCTGCTCTAAAGCATGACCATACTGTGGAAGAAGAGGACGAGGAAGTGGAGAAAGAATACGGAGCAAGCGACGATGATTTGGACTGGCGAGAACACAAGTTGGATGCCGGCGGCAAACCTTTGCTTGCTACAAAGGGCGATAGTTTGGATGATTATGAGGTGCTGGATCCCCGCGAGCATAAGGCCAATGCGAATGGAAAGGCGAAGGAGCATGGAACAAGAGAAGGTAAAAGGGGAAGAGATTGGGTCGATGACAATCGTCGCTACTCTTCCGCTCCTCGAGATCATGATGGCAAAAGCGCAAGACATCAAAGTGATCGAACCGACCGCAGAGATGCGAGGCATGCGAGGAACGGTGACAGGGAATATCGAGATCGCGATGCCGATAGAGATAGACACGGTGGCCGCAGACACGACTCTTCGTCTTCCAGAGGTTACAGGCGGCATCGCAGTTGATGTAGCAGCACTACCAGCGCCAATAAAACATCCTCCCTTTCCAGCTCATCATTGCATGATTTCGAGTGCCCAATTGAGTCTTTCAGATTCTCTTCAACCTTCGATTCTTCAGCTGCTGTGAAGGGCAAACTGTTCAAACCGAAAGAACAGAATTCGACGGCTGCTCGACCACAATTTGCCTTCTGATGACAACAGCGCACACACAGGGACCAAGATCGGAAAGGAATCATTGTCATCATTTACAAACGGAACCCCAGCGAGCCATACAGGTGTATTGTTTTCAAAAGAATAAGATATGAGAGAAGAGACGGAAAGTATAACGTGCTTTGTTCAAAGCTCATCCGGCGAAGGAGGTCGCGAGAACGCGTTCGAGTATGGCACGCTACCTGCTTCAGAACGACCATCCTCGGTAAGGTGCTCGTCGAAGTAGTGCGCAGCCGTCGACTTGGGCGTCCTGGGTGTCTGAGCCAGACCGTAGCTTGCACCGGTCGAGTAGATGGTGTAAGCGATGAGACCGGTCCAACCACACTGGTGCGAGGCACCGAGGCCCTTACCCGTGTCGCCGTGGAAGAACTCGTAGAAGTGTACAAGATCCCTAAATTCCGGAGCATAGTCGAGCATGGGAATACCACCGTTGTTAGCTCGCCTGCCTTGGTCGTCACGCAGGAAGATACCGAGAAGACGGTGAGAGAGTTCCTCGGCAACGTGACCAAGGTGCATGTAGTCGCCACTGCCGGTTGGGCACTCGACCTTGAAGCTGTCTCCGTAGTACTGGTAGAACCTCTGGAGCGACTCGATAAGCAAGAAGTTGACACAGATCCAAATGGGGCCACGCCAGTTCGAGTTACCGCCGAACATGGGACTGTGAGAGTCGCCAGGCCAGTAGCCAACACCGAAGTCCTCACCTCCAACATTTACGTGGAAGGGATTCTTCTGGTGGTCCTTGCTGAGCGATCGGACACCGTGGGGCGACAGGAACTCGTTCTCGTCAAGCATACGCTTAAGGATGAGCTCGAGTCGCTCACGACTGACCATCGAGAGCAGACGACGGTCACCACGACCACCAACCTTCATGTTAGCGATGTTACGGTCAGCCATTTCGGGGCGGTTGTCCAAGAACCACTGCATGCGCTTGGCGAAGCTGGGGAACCTCTTGAGCGCCGAGGGCTCGATGGTCAAGGTGGCGTACAAGGGAATGAGACCGACCAAACTCTTGACAGGAATGACCTGACTGTTACCAGGACCCCACTGGATGGCATCGTAGTAGAAGCCGTCCTTGTCGGACCAGAGACTGGTACTCTCCTCGTCAAAGGTGTCGTGGAACGACATGGCATCCGAGATAAAGATGAAGTGCTCGAAGAACTTGGAGGCAATATCCTCGTAAGTGGGGTTGTGCTTGGCGAGCTCGAGTGCCATGTTCAACATGTTGAGCGCATAGAAAGCCATCCATGCGGTTCCGTCGGCCTGACGCAATGTACCACCGGTGGGAAGAGGCTCGGATCGGTTGAAGGGGCCGATGTTGTCGAGACCAAGGAAGCCGCCTTCGAATACGTTGGATCCGCTGGAGTCCTTTCGGTTAACCCACCACGTGAAGTTGATGAGCAACTTCTGGAAGACACGCTCCAAGAAGTCGAGATCCTCACGACCGTACATCTTTCGCTCGATCTTGAAGACACGGAATGTGGCCCAAGCGTGGACGGGTGGGTTGACATCCGAGAAGTTCCATTCGTATGCCGGGAGCGCACCGTCGGGCTTCATGTACCATTCACGGGTGAAGAGGTCGAGCTGCTTCTTGGCAAAGGCAGGGTCAACCATTGCAAGAGGGATACAATGGAAGGCACTGTCCCAGACGGCACTGAAGGGGTATTCCCACTTGTCGGGCATGGAGAGAATGTCCTCCATATGCAAGTGTCGCCAATCGGCGTTGCGGATGTGCTTACGCTCAGGAGGAGGTGCGGGCTGACCAGGGTCGCCACGAAGCCACTCGGGCTGGATGAACATGTAGAACTGCTTGTTCCACAGCATACCAGCGAGAGCTTGACGCATGACGTTCTTCATGTCGTCCGACATGGGACCGCTGATGAGCTTGGCGTAAAACTCGTCGGCCTCAGATCGACGAGCTTCGACGGTGGTGTCGAACTGCTCATCGTCGTCGATGGCAGGGTCCTGCGAAGGAGTCTTAGGAGTGAGCTTCATCCTGACGACGGCACAACCACCAAAGGGAGGAACCTGTCGGAAGACATAGTGAGCACCAGCCTTGGTACCTTCCTTATTGGGGTTGACGTAGTCGCGGGGAGGCTTGGACTCGTCAGGGTCCTCGAAGTAGGTCTCTTCCTCGATGACTTCCTCCTCGATGTCAACCACCTCGTATTCCTGCTCTTCGACGGGGCCAACGGTACCGAACTGCTTCTCTGCGGCGGCAGCTTCGGGCTGGGCGGCAGCGGAAGCTCCGTCAGCCTTTGGAGCAACAGCCTCAGGGTCACGCTGGATGGGTCGCCTCTCCTGACGCACAACCGTCTTCTTGATCTTTCGAGTCTTTTCGACGGCTTTGGGGCGGTCCTTCTCCTGTCTGTGGCAGGGCACAACGTGGTCGTGGAAGGCGTCCTTGGCGTAGATGTTGCGGTTCTGGCCATTGTACAGGCGCTCGAAGTTTGTCTCGTTCTCAGTGAAGAGGAGTTCGGGGACGACTTCCTCGTCAGAGATGGGCTCGGGAGCCTGGCCACGCTTGGCGGGGGGAGCACTAGGAGCGGGACTTGTGGAGCAATAGAGGTGGTAGCGGCCAAGTTCCGGGTGATCGGTTTGGATGACGTAGTCACCAGTCTGCTTCATTTTGGGCTTGGGAGGTTCCTCCTTGGGCCAGAACCAGTAGTTGCGGAAGACGAGTTGAGGGATGATATGAAGATCGGCAGGCTCCGGACCACGGTTGTAGGCGCTGATTCGGATGGAAACGGCGTTCTCCTCGTCCTGGTCCTTGGCGTATTCGACAAAGACGTCCCAGTACTTGTCCTCATCAAAGAGGTCAGTATCGGTGATCTCGAATTCTGCAACGTCACGGCTTCGGTTTCGGGACTCGCGGACGAAGAGTTCATAAGGGTATGACTCTTGCGGGTATTTGTAGAGCATCTTCATGTAACTGTGAGTGGGTGTGCTGTCGAGGTACCAATAGAGCTCCTTGACGTCTTCACCGTGGTTGCCCTCGTTGTTGGCGAGACCGAAGAGGCGCTCCTTGAGCATGCGATCCTTTCCGTTCCAGAGCGCAAGACTCAGACCCATCCTGGCGTGGTTATCGGACAGACCGGCGAGACCATCCTCACCCCATCGGTAAGTACGGCTACGAGCCGACTCGTGAGGGAAGTGAGTCCAAGCATCTCCGTTGGCCGAGTAGTCCTCTCGAACGGTACCCCACTGGCGCTCACTGAGGTAAGGACCCCAGCGCTTCCAGTGACGCTTCTTCTCGGCATCTTCCTGGAGACGCTTGTCTTCAGCCGACATCCAGTGGTGACCGTGAGAGCGAGCATCGACGGCGTGGTTGAGATTACCAGTGGGACCTCGTCCGTGGCCAAGATCGTGCTCACTTCCGGACTGACGACGAGAGCCAGCAGGAGTAGCCTCGCCTACAGAAGGAGCACCCTGGGAGGGAGCAGCACTGAACGACTTTCGATGGTAGGTTTCGGGACGGGCCGAATAGTGATTAGGGTTGGCATACTTGGAAGCATTGTCTGGATGGTACTCGGCGCGGAACTGATCGGCAGTGTTGCGCGAGTGGAAGGAACCCTTGTTGGAAAGCCCGACAGGTGTCAGATCATCCCGGTCAGCGGCGGATGAGCCGACGGAGCCGTTGGTAGGTTTTGCTTCGGATTTCGACTGCTTCTTGGGAAGCTCGGCAGCGGGCTGGGGAGCGTCTTGCTTGTTGGCAGGAATGTTGATCGAGAGGGGCTTGACAGGCTCAGCCATCTTGGACTTGGGAGCAGCGGTCTCGGTCGACTCGGTGTTGGCTTCCTTGGGCGTGTTCTGACCGCTCTGAGCGTTATCACTGGCAGCAGCAGGAGCGGCAGTCGGAGCAGCCGAAGTGGGAGCTGAAGCTTGGACCGGAGCAGCGGCAACAGCTGCGGCGGGCGTAGTGTTGGCAACCGACTCAGCAGTGGGCGTGGCCGAAGTGGACTGCGCTTGAGCTGGCTTTGAGGTAGCCTGTTGCTCGCTCTTGGCAGGAGGAGCAGGAGGGAGCTGCTGCTGCTGCTGTTGCTGAGGCTGTGCAGGGACAGGCTTAGAAGCGGTGCGAGGAGTAGGAGAGGGAGCGGTAGCTGGAGCGGGCGAGGAGGAGGAAGAAGTGTTGTTGTTGGCAGTGGTGGTCGTGGTGGTGTTCTTAGAAGGAGTGGTGGGAGGAAGAGGCGAAGAAGGAGCAGGAGAGGAAGGGCTGGGCGATGCACGGTCAGATCGACCAAATACTCGAGAAGAAGCCTTGCTGAGCGAGGCAGCAGGTGAGCTTGGGTTCGAGTTGGAGCTAGCCTGATCGTCTTCGGAACGAAGGCGACCATGACTAGAGGAGGAAGCCGACGACTTGGTGCGGCCGGAGCCAAACACCTTTCGCAAGTGCGACGCCATTGCTGCAGAAGGACAGACCCAAGATTACGGTCAGCCACAAGCAAAGGGGAAAAGGGGTTGATGGAAGAAAGATGACAAGAAGATTTGAAGGGAACAAACGCGAAGATGTCGCTACACTACACAGGACGGAGAGTCTGAAGGAAGACAAGCCGATCAGCGTGGAGTGTGTGAACACAGAGAGAAAGAGAGGGACGAATACAGTACTGTACCGTACAGTACTGTACTGTAGAGGCACGCGCGCTCTTTGAGTGCAGCCGAGGGTTTTTGGTACAACAGGGTTTTGGACTTTGTTCGACAGGAAAGCAAAGAAGAGCGATGGCGAGCACACAAGCAATTCGATGGATGTATTTTACAGAACACTAGGCTGCAGGATGACTCAACGTAAAGGTGGCTGGGTATCAGAAACGGCACAGAAACCGGGTGGTGAGCCATAAGCCTTTGTGATACGATACCGTACTGACACAAAGAGAGAGAGAGCGTCGGACAAATCTGATGATAGCTCTCCGCGTCTGCAACGGCAAAGATGAGAGCGCTTTGATCGAAGGACAGGATGGGCGCACGGTCACAGAGGCGATCAATCGGAAAATGCAGATTGGAATGATGGGCGTCTCCTCACGGAAGGCGACACTCGTCAAGTCAAGAAAGAGCCAAGATCAGCAAGAAGAAGTTGACAAGTTCGAAAAAGCGGGATCGATGAAACAGACGCACACATAGAGTGAGGAGAGAGAGAAGGAGAGAGAGAGAGAGAGAGAGAGAGAGAGAGAGCGCGCTCGGACCGTCAGCTCACTTACAGTCTGCTGTCTTTTTTAGAAATTCTCGAGGGGTGACGGATGCGAATACCCAAGATATTCTACACTTGCAAAATGCGATGTGACGGTGGTGAAATGGAAATTGAAGCTCAGGGCTGCAAGCCTTTGGACATCGGATTGGCAAGTTGCAGCAACAGGTCAAGGTCAAAAAAAAGGCGAAGCGGCATCTTCTCGCTCGCTTGTCACAGGAAGTTTCCATCTGATTTAGAATGATTGCCGCGTCTTTCAATACCGTAATGGCAGCAGGAGAGAAGGGCACAGCAATCCTGAGGATCAAGTCATCGGCCAATCACATCCAAAAGCGAGTCGGGTTTAGAGTCGGGTATGGGGTGAGTGTCTATGCACAAGTTGACTGCAGTACATGCGCGTGGGGCACAGACAAAGGCATGCGAATGTCCAAGCCAGAATTCCCCGGAGTGGCATTCAACCCACTTGAAACTGTGGTTGTCTCTTCCAGACCATCTTGTCTCTGGCTGTTTGTCCGATGTCATCATGGGATACTACTGTGATGGAAGAAGAGGGTTCAAGTCAGGTCCTTTTTTGTACTGATATTGTGATACAGTAGTAACATAGAGACAGGCGCCTTAAATGGTTGCATAGCATTCTGTGCAATACGAGGCAATGATCGATGGTACAACACTCGAGTACAAAGCGTCGATCGTCATGCCAATTCCGAGCAAACGGGTCGACATACCGCAGGCGAGTGGTTCACGGGATCAGCTCACAAGTACTGTAAAGTAGATCTGTTGATGTTCACCTTCAAGAGGCGCTGAGACATGTGGTCGCGAGAGCGAGAGCAAGGGGCGATGGAAAGGCGATATCGATGGTAGGGTCCATGTCGGCTCCACGGCCCCTCCAACGGTCAATTCAAGAATCTCCTCCAATGCCCAGATTGTCAGCGCTTTGCACCTGGATGCTGCAACGTCTCACCTTTCTTTGCTTTTGACATCAGACTGCCTTTCAGCAGTATCGGAACGCACTCACTCTTTTGCTTTGTAAAGCCTGTCGGCAGCTTCAAGTGTAGGATCTACAGTACGACACCAGTTGTAAGCAACAGCTGAGATGAGAGGGAATCGATAAGAAAGTTTCGGATTGCTCACTGTCGGTGACGTTGACGCGCTTTTGTGTTTCTTGATAATTGCAGTAATTTCGCTTTTCCTTCCCGCCTTCTCCTTGAAGACCCCGGCAAAAGCCACGCGACGCTCTTCCCCCACTTCCTCTCCACACCCTTCTTGCGAAGAAAGACGCAGCTCTTCCGGACATCACAAGAGGAGGACTCTTCTTCTCGCAAGTGTTGATTTGAATGATTCGAGCATCTGAGTTCTCATCAGTCAGCGAACGGCTGTCAACTGTGACAACGCAACCGTGCTGTTCGTTTGCATGTGCACACCGGCATCATCGTCGTTGTATGCCATGTGAACAGGCACAAGACGCTGTCCTTTCCATCTCCGCAATCCGTCATCTGTCAGCGGATCACCGATTTGCTTTACGCAAAAGGAGAAACGGATAAGATTCCGGACTCGAGTTGTGTTGCTTTTCTTTTACGTGCTGGACCCTTGACGTTCTCCCTCCCTTGGCTCCTCGTCAAGATCGAGGCCTGCAACACTTTGACCACCCGACCAGGTTGCAGCCAGAGGGCCATGTACACCGATGCGTCCATCAAGCATCACCATCCCGATCACGACGGAATAGATGAACAAGAGATTCCACTTCCTCCAAATGCGCTACTCCGCGTCCAGCCCGGTCGGTTAGTGGACGACGTTGACGAAGAGATCTTCCTTCTCTATACTCTCAATGCCAAGTCAGAGCATGACGGCGGTCTCGGCTACGTCAACCACTCTGCCGACAAGATCTACATCTCCATTGACGGAGTCTCTTGGTCGTCTGCTCTTACCGATCGCAACTTGTCCGGCAAGCTGATTGCTCCTATTTACCAGGATGTCACAAGTCTTCGTTCGTCAAAAGGTAACACTGGGAGCGTCGTTTGGAGATCCACCGTCGAACTAGCCATCCGCTTTTATCAAGGTACCATATTCGATTTGATTCGCTTGAAGGAAGCAACGGTACTCGAACTTGGTGCAGGCACTGGAGCACTACCCGCCTTGGTTGGCAACTTGAGCGGCAGATGGCTAGCGACGGACCAAGAGGAACTCCTTCCTCTGTTGAGGAAAAATCTGGACAAGCTTGAACGCGTCAAGGTGGCTTCACTCGATTGGTTCGACTTCCTGAATCCGCCTTCGACGCACTCAGCACTGCTACTTAAGAAGCACGTTCTAGATCAGCTTGTTCCTTCAACGACAGCTCGAGAGCGCGGAGAAAAGGTTGATGGAGCCGACCTCATCATCTGCTGCGACTGCATCTACAATCCTGGTCTCTTCGATGCCCTCGTTGCCACACTCAACGTCTTCACGGACAAGAATAGGACAATGGTTCTCGTCTCATGCGAGATGAGAAGTGACGAGAGCCTGGCCGAATTCTTGACAAAGTGGAAGGAGTCAGATGCAGGTTGGATCATTGTCAGTCTCGAGGAAAGATTCGACAAGGGTTTTGTCGCTCTCGCTGCTTGGAAAATATAGCTCGTCATCACCTTCACAACTGAACACAGTCTTCATGCGGTGTCGAACAGAAGAAGGTTCGCCATCTGCATTCAACCTCCTTTCGCAGTCATCATGTACAACACACACGCAAACACGCACATCACCACACGGGGTCGAAATCTGCCACGGGTTTTAAACAATGTTCATTCTGCGAGCCTCGTTCACGTATAAAGTTCCAAGACATTTTGAAGTTTTGATGTGTGAAAAGGAGACGGGAAGACCATGAGCTGCTCATTGAGATCGTGGTCAGTTAGGCCTGACCGTTAGCCTGGCCGTTGGGCTTGGTCGAAGATGGTCGAGGCTGGGGTGACGGAGCGCCTCCTGCGCCGAACTCGGACTGAGCTCCACCCATGGCGGACTGAGTCATGAAACCGGGATAAGGCGCACCCATCATACTCATATGAGGGCTGGTCATGAATGGCATTCCACCCATGGGCATGCCCATAGTTGAGGCAGGTGTGCCAGTGGGCGAACCGTGACCCATCACGGATCCATGTCCCAGCGCTGAGCCTTCTTGATGAGCCTGCTGGAGCGCGTTCATGTAAGCCATCTGAGCAGCATGCATTGCCTGTTGCTGTGCCATCATCGGATCGAATCCACCTCCCATTCCACCGATTTGGCTGCCACCACCTCCGACTTGCGAACCGCCGAAAGCTCCCATGTGTGGCATGCCCATCATTCCCATGCCACCCATACCGGACATCATACCAGACATCATCATCTGCTGGTACATCATCGGGTTGAAGTAGGCCATCTGCTGCATCTGCTGCTGTTGCATCTGCTGCTGCTGCTGACGCACAAGGTCCTCTTCGCGTTGACGTCGCTCAGCAGCGACACGCTCGCGCTCGCGCTCGGTGAGAGTAGCACCGAAGCCACCTGCTCCCTTTCGGTCGCGCTCGTGTGCAGTGATAGCGCCTAGGAGACCAGCTTGAGGCGGAGGGGGTTTGTTGGGCACATTGACCAAGTGGCTGCCCATAGCTCTAGCCTCTGCCTCCTGCGCCTTGGCCGATCGCTCCGCCTTATCCTGCGCGCCAGCTTGAACAAGCCCATGCGGGGTGAAGACAGTCGTCATGGCACCAGGCTGCTCTTCAGGGTTGAGCTGCAAGAAAGTCTGACGATCTCGCACAACGGGACCTTGTGGCGGCGTGTTGGATCGCGAGTCGTCACCGTGAGCGGCTGCGAGGTGAGTGTTGAACATCGACTGACGCTGGTATGCATGAATCGAAGGGTGAGTCGGCAGTCCGGAACGCGCAGGCGACTGACCGGGCGAGGCTGAACGGGATCCACCGAGTACGCTAGCGCCATAGCCAGAAGTCGATCGGGGGAACGTCCCAGCAGAACCTTGCACAGCTGGATCGTTGTTGCGACCAAGACTGCCGGTGGAGTCCGCCAGATTGACAGGCGAGTCAGTGCCTGGTCCGCCACGCGTGGAGCTGGCAGTAGAGCGGACAGCACCCACGGCTGGTCCAGCCCTATTGGCGGCACGTGCATCCTCGCGACTCTCGTCGTCCTCGTCTTCCTCGTCTTCTTCGTCCTCTTCCTCCTCGCTGTCGTCTACCCAACCTGGACGACGAATGCCCTTGGACTTGTTGCCGCCAGCGCGACCGGGTCGGGACAGTGCTTCTTGATGTGCCTGGGCCTGCAGCTGAGCAGCAGATTTGCGCTCAGCTGCTCTCTTATTCTGACCAAAAGTGGATGGGTACTGCACGGCTGCGGGTCGAACACCAATGTTGCTGTCAACTGACGTTTGAGAGACAGCGTTCGGCGCTGCCTGTGTCGCAACAGCTGTAGGAACGGGAGACGCTGCATTCCGATCCAATTCTACAGGTTTGGGCGGGATTTCTTTGGTCCTGAGTGCGGGAGAGGGAGGCTGTTCCAGGAACGAGTATGCGGCGAGCGCATCGTCATTGATGGTGTCGTCTTGTGTCGCATTCACCTTTGGCGCAGCATGTGTCTGATCCGGCTTGACGTGTTCAGGTCCGACGGGCACAGCTGTTGCCGTGTTGACTGCCTGCGGCTGGTCGGATGAAAGGCGCGTGGTGTGGGTGCTTTCAGACTGAATGGCAGAGGTAGTACCAGATGCTGGCGCGAGACTCTGAGGACGCGAAGCTTGAGAGCTTTCCTTGGTGACCACTGTACGGCTGGGTGCCGACATGACGACAGGTTGGGAGGTAGGGGCAGGAAGCTGATCCGAGATTGAGGCCATGTAGAAAAGGGCGCTCTCATCGTAATTGGTAGGCAAGTCGGAGTCACGCTTGGTTGAGCGTGGCTCTTCGGCGACACTCTGTTCGGCACCTCGGCCGGACGGTCCAAACACAGGAGCAACTCGTGGAGCTCCCGACTCGGCCTGCGAAGAAGAGGCAGACATGGTCTGGGCTCCGGTAGTGGGGCTGAGGTATGCAAGCGAAGATTCGGCGGCGTTAACGTGAGCGGAGTCTTGTCTGGAAGAGGAAGCCTGCGAGGTAGTAAGGACGTTGGAAGAAGCTTCTCTTGGTGAGGCGGCCGGGATTGCACGAATGCTGGCCTGCTCACTGGCCTGATCATTGGAGATTGTGGCGGTGTTGATCGGCGCAACCACAGGGGCCCGTGCAGCTTGAGAGGTGGGGATTGCATTGTTGAGCGGCGCAGCGGCGGTAGGCTCTGCAGGGGCAGACACTGATGCGACTGCAGATGCAGGAACCTGCGTGCTGGTGGGTGCATTGTGCAAGGAAGATTGCACTGCACCGAATTGACCGGGACGCACTTCACGCGGAGGTCGAGAGCTGTCGAAATCGGGCGAAGCAGGACGCTCACGCTGGTCTTCAGCAAAGTCACCTCGGGCAGAATCTCTGAAGCCTTGTGAGATGCGAGGCGGAAGCTCGGCAGGAAGTTCTGCGGTATCTTCGGCTTCGTGAGTGTTCGCGGCGATCGGAGCTGCAGGCTGGTCGCGACTCGAGTCAAAATCGAGAGGTGGCAATCGCGAGTTCGAGTCAGCAGCGCTTGCACGAGAGGCGGCGCGGGGTCCATCGACAGGTGCGACAGCGGCAACATTTCGGGTTGGAGCGACTGCGTTTTGGGACGGAGGTGGAAGGGGTTGGAGAATTTTGGTGCGTTCACCACGCATTCGAGCGGCCATGATGCCGTGCAGAGAAGCACGAGTGGTAAGATGGTCTTCGCGAGCAATCTCGAGGAACTCGGCTAGCTCTCTGTCGAGGAAGAGACGATCCTTGAAGGGACCGATGGGATAGGCGAAGAAGGGCGAGATGGGATCGCGTGCCTCCCACACAAAGGTTTCGGGTCGACCATAGAGCCTGAAAGAGTCCATGAAGGCAATGAGCCACTTCATCATCTCGGCATTGGCGCCCTTGCTACCAGCAGCTTCGAGCTCGGGCATGAGCATCACCCAACCCGTGCTGCGAACGCGGTGAGTAGCGGAAAGGACGGTGCTGGCAGGGAAGACACCTTCTATCTTGAAGAGAGAGGAGCCCTCGACCAGTTCGGGTCGCGATGGGTAGACTGCAAAAGCGTGAGCAGCGTAGATGAGAGTTGCGAATGGCTTCTTATCTTTCTTATTCTCGAAAAAGCTTGCGACTCCAGGTGCGCCATTGCTACCAGGTGGAGGTGGCAGCTCCTTTCCATCATTGCCAATAGCGCCTGGACCAGCTGTGGAATTGGCGTTGAGGCTCATGACACTAGAGCGGTCACCACTAGAGGAACCAATCTTCCAGAACTTCTTCTTGGCGCCAAACTCGGACTCGTCGGGCTTGTGGTCGGTGAGGACCATCCAGACCTTCTTCCATTCGGTGGAACCCATGAAACGAGCTTTGACCCAACCTTCCATCTTGCCCTTGACAAGAGGCGACTTGATGGTCATCTCTGAAGCCGAGACAGCGGACGAATCCTTGGAACCGTCAGGAGTGGATGAGCCCGGGCCACCAACAGCGCCAAGACGGGCACGAATGAGAGCGCCGGTATAGATTTCCTCAAGACGAACCTTCTCCCAGGATGCGAGACGGATGGCATTGATCCAAGCCTGGAGGTGACGGTGACCGAGATTGAGCCAGCCGATGACGGTGCGATGTTCGGGCTTCTGGCGATGCTCGGGAGCAAGCCATTGCTCGAGTGATTCAGGAGGGAAGGGAGGAGGATCACGGAAGCAGAAGATAGTTCTGTTGTTGCCGGCCGAGTTGATAGCAAAGGCATGGTGGTAACGACCTCGACTGCCAGGGATGAGCTTGGGGTCCTCGATAAGGAGACCGATAAAGTCGACGAAAGAATCGGTGATGTTGATATAGGTGGGAGGTACTTCGGTACCACGCTCTGCGGCCTCCTGCATCTGATCCACATTCCAGAGACTGAGAACGGTGCCAGATAGCTGAACGAAGCATTCGGTCCAACGGCGTTTCTCGTCAGCTACATGAAGGGGCTTGCCATCAGTGCCGAGATCGTCTCGCTTGAGGAGGTAGCCCTCCATGTAGAGCTTCTTCTGTTGCGATTCTTGCAGGCTAAGCGCACTGCGCAGATCTTGACTCTTGAAGGTGAGAGGTGTTTGAGGAGTAGATCGAATGGATCTGGCGGTTGAGCCGGTAGGAGAAGGCGGCCTTGGGGAGGTAGGGCTCGCACCACCGACACCACCGTTGGCGTAATATTCGGGGTTATCGAGAGGTTGGAAGGCGGACATGGGACGCATGCTTCCTGATCTTAGAGAACCTGGTTGCTGCGACTGCAGCGGTGACTGTGGCTTGTACATTTGACGAGAGGAGGAGTTGAGAAGGACACTAGTGGACTGACTGTGACTGTGAGTTGGCTGAAAGGGACGGGTGGGTGCCGAGTTGGTGTTGATAGGGCCAACAACGGGTGCGCCGGGTGCAGCAGAGGGAGAAGCAAGGGCGGATGGGGCACCTTGACGAGCGTTGAAGTTCGAGAAGGATTGCTGAGATGCTGGCATGTTTGAAGATGTCGGCTGAGCTGAGTATGAAGTAGCTCGTGCTGCGGTATCACGAATTGGCTGTTGCGATTGAGGATATGCTTCTGATTCGTACGCCGGGCTCGAACCCGATGTACGGAAGTTTTGAGAAGGGAACGAGTTGTTCATTCTGAAGTATGGCCCCGATTGGCCCAGGAGCGATGGGTGAACGCGAAACGAACGCTGCTTCGTATCAGCGAAAAAGAGAAATCGACGAGATGAGGTCGAGTGCTTGACAAAGAACGAAGGAAGGATCCGGGACGATGGAATGAATGAATCATGGATGGTGGATGAAAGGGAAAAGAGCGAGCAATGAGAGTGAATGGTAAAGCATACAGTACTGCACTGTAGCAGAAGTGGAGATTCGGATGAGATCAAATCACGGTACACACAGCTCAGCTCAAAGGGGCAGACTAAGACAAACTCTCCTCTCTTTCTTTTTCAAATCTCATCCGAGTCCAACAAGGCTTCCTCTACAGGCACATACAGAAGGAACGAGAAAAACGGCGGCAGCAACGGCAACCAAAGGGTGCTGTGTACAGTGTATCTTCTCGGCAGCATTTGGGCACAGCATCCCAGCATTGAAAAAATAAAAATAAAAATCAAAAGCAGAATGACGAAGGCTATGCGGAGACGCCCGTCCCCTCGATTTTTTAAGGATTCGTTTGACTTGACTCTGTCTTTATCGGAGCTCGAAATGAGTGTGTACAACAGGGCAGCGCCTCATTGCAAACACAATCGACCAAGAGAGAAAAAAAAGGGGTCGGATCTCGCTCGTTTTAGCTCGATACTTCGACACTGTTCCCAACTTGTTGCTTCCTCTGCCTACAGTACATGGACACAGTACTTGCGGTGGATCGTGTGTTGGCCGCTTGAGGTGTAGACAGGTGTAGACAGGTGTAGACATGCCGCCATTTGGCTGCAACACTTGGCAATGTGTTACCGAAGGCTGAATTGATGATGAACCCTGATAACAGCCCAGTTTCTTTTTCTGGAAAACCAGCTTCACTCGGTCGTACCTCTGCTTGATCTCGCCCAAAATCATTCGGTGGGTGAGGAGCACAGCACAGCCACGACACGCATCTCTTCTCATTTGCTCCTGCTCCTTCTCTCCACCTCGTGTAAGGCATCGTAAGTCAATTGGCTCGCCTGGTTCAACTCTGTTCAGCCGCCTTTTCGACGGCAATGCTCATATGGGATCAAACCGAGCTGCGTTGCCGACAGTGCAGCGAGCAACAGCAGGGTGATCTTAGTCTGACTGTTAGACCGAGTTCCACTTTTCTAGCCCGATGTATTTGATCGGTGATATCCATCGCAGATCGTTTCGCGACCTTCTCTCCGCTTGCGGACAGTAATTCCCTACTCAACTCGTGAAAGCGCTCATATGCAGCCAAGCCAGCCAGCCCTGTCACAATCTGGCAGGTGACTGTACCGGATACTCATGACACTGTCATCACATGCCGGCGCTTCTATCAATTTCTCGTCATTTGCTCGCCAATCGCTCGGCATTTTACACCCTCTCTGTTATTTTGTATTGCTCTTCGCTGGCTCCCTTCTGTGCCATTTGTAGTCCTTCTTTGGTGCGCAACCGACGTAGAACCCTTTTTTCTATCACGGCCACGGCTCGCTCACCTTCCCGGTCCGAGTTGCATTTCACACATACAGTTCACACGCACGCATTTCTCTCTCCAGTCATCATCATCATCATCATCATCATCATCATCAACACCACTACCACCGCAACTTTGCTGTTCCAACATCGACTCGGCTCACACCCTTTACAATAGGCTCTGGTTGTGACTCGCCTCTTACACGATGGCAGTCCAGTCCAAGCTCCGTAACGACACGAGCTGGCTCGCTCACATCCTCTCACCACAACAGAGAGGCAAGCAAGGCATCGCTCTCCTCGCACTTCTTGCCCTTTTCTCCCTTCGCAGACGGCTTAATCAATATCTTCATACACAGAATCTCGGCAAGCTGGCACGAAGAGGTTCAAGCTCGGACGAGATCGATATCGCTGATGCTCTCAAGCAAGTTTATCTTCCCAAATCTGATGGCTCTCGCGAACTTCTCGTACCCAATCGTGGTCGCGTATCCAAAGTGCCTATCAAGCCAACAAAGCTCCACACCTTCGAGTCTGACTTCGCCGTCTTCCGACGGCTTCCACCCACATCTGACGCAGGCGCTGCAAACGCAAAAAAGAAACAAATCACCGAAGAGGACGCCAAACGCTCACAGATCGAGGATGCCAAAGCCATGCGCGCAGAAGGTGGTGCAGCCGCTGCCACTGCCAAGAAAGTCGGCGTCAATAAGGAGTTCTTTCGTCAGCTCAAAGCTATCTTCCGCATCCTCATTCCGCATAGGAACAGCAAAGAGGTCTTCATTTTCCTTCTCCACACATCCTTCCTCGTTCTCAGAACCTACCTATCCATGCTCGTCGCCCGTCTCGACGGTATCATTGTCCGTGACCTCGTCTCTGCCAACGGTCGCGGCTTCTTGAGAGGTTTGGGTCTTTGGTTCCTGCTCAGCATCCCCTCCACCTATACAAATTCCATGATTCGCTTCCTTCAGTCCAAACTCGCCATCGGCTTCCGAACACGCCTCACAAGATACGTACACGACCTTTATCTCAACGATAAGGCCAACTTCTACCGCATCATCAACCTCGACGGTCGTCTCGATGCTGCCGATCAATACATCACCACTGATATCGCACGCTTCTGTGAAACCCTTGCCGCTCTCTACTCCAACGTTTCAAAGCCAGTCCTCGATCTCATCATCTTCAACTACGCCCTCAGCCGATCTCTGGGTCCCATGGGAATCCTTGGCCTCACCTCCAATTATCTCATCACCGGTTGGATCTTGCGTCAAGTGACTCCTGCATTCGGCAAGCTTGCCGCCATCGAAGCCAAGCTTGAGGGCGATTTCCGCTCCGCTCACAGCCGACTAATCACGAACGCAGAGGAGATTGCCTTCTACAACGGTGCCTCTATCGAAGCCGGCATTCTCAACCGCGCCTACATCCGTCTTGTGCGACACATTAACAGCATCTTCAAGATCCGCGTTGCCTTCAACATGACCGAGGATTTTGTTCTCAAGTACGCCTGGTCCGCAGCAGGATACGTCATTATCGCCGCTCCTTTCCTCTTCGGCCAGAAGAAACCACAATCCGAATCGGCAGATGCTTCCACTGCACCTCTCTCAGGTGTACCCAAGAAGCCGACGGTTGACAGTACTGTAGCTTCAAAGACAGAATCCTACATCTCCAATCGCCGTCTTCTTCTCTCGCTCGCCGATGCTGGCAGTCGACTCATGTACAGCTACAAGGAGCTCGCCGAGCTTGCTGGTTTCACCAGTCGTGTCTATACGCTCATCTCGACCTTGCATTTGCTCAACAAGGAGCGATACCAATCCATGCCTCGCCCAGTCGATCTACCCGCAGACCAGCCTTTCTACGACCTCGGTCACATCGAAGGCAAGGTGGTTGCCGGCTCCGATTCGGTCGCCTTTGACAAGGTCCCGATTGTCGCTCCAGCACCTGGACTCGAACGCGGAGGCGAAGAGCTCGTCAAGGACCTCACACTCCGCGTCAAACCTGGCGAGCACATTCTCATCACTGGTCCCAACGGTGTCGGCAAGACTGCTGTAGCTCGTGTCGTGGCAGGCTTGTGGCCCGTCTTCCAGGGTCGTTTGGAGCGACCCTCAATCCACGACATCATGTTCCTCCCACAACGACCTTATCTTTCGGTTGGAAGCCTCCGGGAGCAGGTCATCTACCCTTACACCTATCCCGAGCACGTCGCCTCGGGCAAGACTGACGAAGACTTGCTCGCCATTCTCAAGGACGTACACCTCGCTTACTTGCCAACGCGAGAGGGTGGTTGGGAGACTCGCAAGGAGTGGAAGGATGTACTGTCGGGCGGTGAGAAGCAGCGTATGGGCATGGCGCGTCTGCTCTACCACCGACCTCAGTTCGGAATCCTCGATGAATGCACCAGTGCCGTCTCGACTGATGTGGAGGGATTGATGTATGCCAAAGCAAAGGAGCTTGGTATCACGCTAATCACCATCTCGCATCGACCTTCGCTCTTCAAGTACCACGAAGTGCTTTTGCGATTGACAGGAGAGAACGGTGCCTGGGAGACCGACTTCATCGGAGCTGAGACGGAGCAGTTGAGCATGGAGCACGAGATTGAGGATCTGGAAAAGAAGATGGCCGAAGTCGAGGGCTGGAAAACTCGAATTGGCGAGATTCAGAAGGAGCTTTCCTTTAGCAAAAACTAGCCGTGCTCGGCTCATTCGGCAGTCCACACAGATCGGCGCTGGAAATGTCAAGACGAATGAAAATTACTCTTTTAACTGATTGTCATGACTGCCCATTTGCATATGCCAGCACGTTCGGCATTCCATCGATCTGCCCCACGAGCTCCCGCCCCTGCCAACTCGATTTGCAATGTGATGGGATTGCTTCGTGTCGCATTTGGTTCAGCCAGCTTGAGTTTCCACTCCATCCAAGCTGCAGGGCCGGAACGACCACCGGCTCCGCCGCCTTTGCGTTGCGGCTCTCCCAGCCAGGTCACAAGATCCTTGCCGGTAGCATCTTGAGTGATTGTAGTCTCGAGGTGTCCATTCGTACAATCAGCGCGAAGAGCGTCGATTTGCAGAGGAAGCATTGGACATGGTGTCCAGCTTTTGTCGTCGTTTGCGGAATAGATGTCAACCGCGGCTAGGCCTAGTTTGTCAGACTCACACTTAGAAGCATCTCTACCAGGTGGAGCCGATTCGACTGATGTGTGAAAAGAGCAAGAACATTCGCATCAGTCCACTGGAAATCTTTGTGTCTGCGTTATAGGTTTGAGCTACTTACACTGCAAGCTTATACCGATGGAGCGAAAATTGTGGTAAACAACATCGGGGTAAGCCTTAATCTCTGGAATCAAGCTGGTTCTAGCGGCTTCATCGACACGGACCTGCTCGAGCAAGGCGTGGACTTTCGGGTGAGTTGGACACTTTCCGAGGAGTCCTGCTAGAGTTTCTAGCTCGATCATCGCCTGTGTCTGAATCGCTATCTGTGCGATTCAAACGATGTATGGCTTGATATGATCATCACGACTGTGGTGTCAAAGAATGAAGATGAGCTGCACTCCTTCCAATCAGAACAGATCTGTACTAGAGTCGTGCCTGTGCGTTAATTTTGTGGAGGAAAGAACAAAAATTAGGTTTTGGTGGCGTGGAGGTATGACCGAATTCCGAAAGATACACAAAAGATGGCAATTCAGGGTTCCATACTGTAACAGCACTAACTTCATATCACTGCCATTCGATACCATCACTGCACCTCAAACATCATTGCCGAAGCGGCGTACGCCTTCGTATCTCCTCTCTTGTACTCCGTGACGTTCGACTTTCGATGATATAACTGACTGCAACCAAAGATCTGGCTAGAGATTCCTACAGCGTGCACGCCTTGCCGTATCTTTGAAAGGCTTCGACGGTCTCGTCAGCGACCGGCACAATGGACGCATGGTCCAGTCCTTGGGGCGACGATGACACTCAGAAGGCACAAATAGAATCCAAAAGTAGCGACAAGGATGGAACTGCAGCGCCTCTGGACGGAATCATTTCATCGCTGAACTCCTTCGACGCATCCGACCCTTGGGCCACTGACGCTGCCACTCCCACACCAGAGCCAAGTTCCTTCCTGAACACAAGCAAGACAGCTACTGCCGCATCAGATAGTATCGCTCCGTCCGTTCTGCCCTCTCCGGTGTGGCGTGGCGAGACGGACGAGGATGTCCGAGCAAACCAACCCAGTTCAAGCGGACCATCGCTACAGATACCCGCCGAGCTTTCGGATCCTGAAACTCCAGTCTCTCCCCTTCGACAGCAATCGCTTTCTTCCTACGACCCATGGGCGCCCGAACCTTCTTCGACGTGGGGCGTTGCGCAGCAAAGCACGCCTTCTGTCCAATCTTCGGTGGATGCAGACCCTCAGTCATCAAGCTGGAGCGGTGCCGATGCTGCATTCACGACCGCAAAAGAGCTCAAACAACACTTCACCTCTACGAATCTACATGGGCGTTACAGTCAGCAAGATTTGAAAGAAATCGACGAAAGCGAGGAAGCACAAAATGCAGAGAGCAATTTGGACGTATGGGCAGCAGAGGCGTCGTCAAGGGAAGAGAAAGCGAAAAGGCTGGAACGAGAGGAGGTTGACAAACTCAAGGTGGATGCCCGCAAGCTCATTTCCAGCATCAACACTGAGCAAGAGACACAAGCTAGTTTCGCAGACCCAACCATCGGTGATGGATCTTGGACGGATCTCTTTGGCAGTCAAGGCACACAACGCGAAAAACTGCATCACCTCCAATCAGCGCCTTCGACACTCTTGTCGGCGAGCGGAGCGCTGCGCTCAGACATTATGCAAGTGAGTCCAGCGACCCTCAATCAGGTTCGAAGCTCGATTGTAAAGACTGAGAATCGGGGAGTCAAAATGACTTCCACGGACAACCATGCTTTCTGGCAAAGAGGTTCTCGACCCGTCACCAAGGCTGATTGGCTGCCAGATGGTCTTTTGGGCGACACTGATGTCAACGCGCAAGACAACGCGAGTGCAGGTCCGATTGTAAGCAGTTCCAGCACAACCTCCGGCCCTGGCTGGACGCAGACCTCGACCAACGAATCTCGATCCACGTCTGGTCCTAGCTTTCTTGCGTCTTTCTTCAAAGGTCGCCAAGCAAGTGCGACGGGTGCCACCGCAGATGCGATTTCGAACCAATCCGCTTCACAGATTCAGTCCGGTAGGAACTCGCTTTCCTCGATGGATGCATCGCCAACAATACGAACAAGTGCGCAATTCGAACCGTATCAAGATAACACAGGCAACAGATACTCGGATGATCCAAGCGGACCAGATCTCATGTCACTCGAAACAAACCCTGCATCGGCGCCTGCTGCTAGCTCAGCAGCACGTCCAGCCTCTGCTCAAGCTCAAGGATCCGGTCTGTTGAGCAGATGGAGAAATAGCGGTCTTTTTAAGTCGTCGACCAAGAAGGCCAGCCCAAGTTGGTCTTCGGGTCCTATGAGGAACGACGATTTGGACTGGCTGGAAGAGCAAGAGAGCACCGACAGTAGAACGAGTCAATACCAATACGACGAAGACGAGGATGATTCCTTTGCTAGCTTTCAGAACACGCAGAAACGAGCTACTCCTCCGCCGCCACCGAACGTACGAAGTGAGGCTGCCGCAGTTGCTTCTGCGTTGGATCCTTTCGACAATGTCTTTGGCCCCGCAGTGCAGAGCAGTCTCAACTCAGGTACGAGTCCTACGGCTTCGTCATCTGCACGATCAAGTCTTTCGGTAAGTCGCTTGAGCGGCGACGGTGGCATGATGACGATCAATACAAACCTAGGCAGAGCCAGCAGTCTGGCGCGGAAAGGTGCCGCATCACCGCTGCAACCGCCACCGCAGGCGCAGGGCAAAAGGGTTTCGATCGCTCCACCACCTCGAGCCAGCGCAGCTTCACCGTCAACCGCAGGTCCAGTCATTAGAGGCGAGCAGCGACGCACGATGGATCCATTTGCTGACTTTTTGAGCGACGCTCCCGCTCTTTCTCAAAGGCCAGCGAACATCAAGACGAATGCAGCTGTGGGTCAAACAACGGCCACACGCGCGGCCACAGCGACGCAAAAGGGAGCCGGCGGTGCCGGATTGACCGCCGATGACCTCCTGTTTTTCGACAGTATTTGATCTGCACGGTTGTTCGTTGTAAAGCGAGAAGCAATCGAAGTGCCGAGCTAGTTGATCATCCGGTTCCAACCCAGACTTTGCAGCGAAGATGGTCTCGATGATTTGAACAGATTCTATATCTGGAAGCGATGCATTACGAGTGAGACTGTTACGATGACGCAGGATAGGGAGAGCACCTTACTTTGACCCCTTGGTCTCCTTAAAGAGAACGTGCTTTCGTACTGGAGTGGGAGTAAGTTTAGGAAGGAAAAGGCGGAAGGATGTCAGGGCCCAACGGTCGACTCCGAATAATGTGGTTGACTGTAGGAGCAAGCGGTCAACATACCTTTGGGATCGTATTTCATCATGCTGAGCCTTTCAGCAACTCTTGTTCGTCGCGTTGTATACATAAAACCTGTGCCTGCTGTTGATAGCATTCGTGCAATAACCACGCTGAGAGAAGATACCAGAACAGAGCGCTCGTCAATAAGCAATGTTGGTGATTTTTCCAGCTGGGTCTTGTTTCACGTCAAAGCAGCACTGTACCTACCGAGCTTTGGACTTGGCCGCCATGATGTCGAGCGATGTGAGGTGGGGACCGTCGGTCGGCGATGATGGCGAACACTAGAAGAAAGCGATTTCGTGTTGCCTACTTTTTGACTGCAAGGTCATAGCAAGCAAATCCCGACTCCCGAAATTATGAACGAATGTTCGTTATTGTTACGAGTCCCATTTCCCCTTAACCTCCTCACTTTCTTGGTTTTGTTCTTTACCTTGCTCACGACATGCTCACAGCACAGCACAGCACAGCACAGCATGGCTTCACGTCGAAATCCGAGACGGTCAATCCTAAATAATACGTTCATGATTGCACGTCATGTGAGGCTCCAACGTTCCACTTTTTATCTCGACTTCAGAACATGAAAGTTCGTTGGAATCGGTATCGCGAGCGAAGCATCTCGTCGATGCGTACAGCTTCACGAGACTGTCCGATGGCGGTGCTCATTAAAATCTTGGTGTGGTTAGTGTTGGGCGCATTTGTGGTATGATTGTATGTGGCATTCGATGGTAGCACCTCGAACTGTACCGTCGAGTTGCCTTCTCGATAGGTGCTCTTAGAAGGGCCGGACGTCTTGTACGTACTGTTTGGAGAGATCTTCTCCTTTCCTGTGGCGAGGTCGGTGCTGTTCAGAGCCCTCTCAAACATTTCGAGTGCAGCAAGAGGCTGATAGAACGGCACCTCGTGACCGCTCTCGTAAATGCGCACGAACGAAAATTGGCCGCTCTGCTTGACTTGCCCGTGGGCAACTCCGTCCGAAGTCTGCAGGTCCTCGTAGCCAGCCTCTGCAAAGCCTTTGTGTCCCACTTGCTCAGCGATCACTTCACCACCAAGCCAATTGCAGTTGTAATCGGCATCACCGGCATACATAACGACCTGCACGCCTTGCTCCAAGAGGGAGCGCACATCCTCGATCGTGTCGGACTCGCGTCCGTCGTCTCCAGTGCTGCCGAATGCACTGGATGTCGTTGACGAACTCTCGCTGAAGTTCTGGAACGCTCCGATCGCTTTCTGAAAAGCAGGAGTGTTCAGATAATCGACGTAGAAAGTGTACGGGAAGGGATCTGGGGACAGCTCGCGAATGTCGTACTCGTCCCTGTTGGCGTAGTTGTCCAAGACCGATTCGACATTCGAAGCGCAGAATGTGTCAGCAGTGCTGCAAACTTGGTCGGTCCCAGTAGCGTAGCAATCTCGGATCTGATCTAAGCAGTTGCCCGGCCCGAACATGTTATTATACATCATCTCCTCGACCGACGAATTGAAGGGTCGGTAGTCGTAAGTGTTGCCCGGCGATACGGTGAAGTTGTAGTAGGCGGCATACTGCACTTCAGGCGAGTACCAACCGTTTCCGATCATGACCGACTTGAGCTTGATGTTGTGCGCTCCCGGCTCGCCCTGAGCATTCTGTTCCTCGATGTACTTGTTGAAGACCGGACCGTAGTGTCCACCGTACGACTCGGTGGCAAAGTGGAAATCTTCCCGCGAATACTGAGGGAATGCACCCATGAAGCCTTGCAGGGTGCGATAGAAGTTCTTGGCCGCAGCCTGTGTGGAGTTGGCCGTCAGAGTGACGTTGGGCGCCGAGTACGTTCCGCACGTACCGTACTTCTGAGCGTACTCGGGGCACGTTTCATCTGGAAGCACAATGATCGAGTCTGTAGCAGGCTCGACATAGCCAGGAACGAGCTTAGTGTAAGAGAACCCAGTCGTTGCCGGCTGATCGATGAAGATCATGTTGCTGACATTGTTCCACGCATAAGCATTGTTGACCACCGTTCCATTCGAATCAACATAACAGGGGCCAAGCTCCTGGAACAGTCCAATCATGGAGGACGAACCAGGTCCCCCGTTGATCCACACTGTGAGAGGGGCCTCCCTGGGATCCCCCTTACGTGCTTCAAAGAACCAGAAGAAGATATGCTGGTCCTCTGCAACGTCGACGTATCCAGAGAAGCTCTTCACGTTTGGATCCGTCTCGCACGTGCCAGTGGGCACCTCCTTGTAACGCACTGGGATGTTGAGATGACCGGTGGTTGTCTTGAGGTCACTGGGAGCCTGTACGAATTGCGACGCAGCATGGCTGACAAGAAGAAGTGCAGCCAGCACTAGGGATATGAGAGACTGCGCTGACATCTTCTTTCTACTCCTGCACGAGCAGGCTTGGGTGGAATTGAAGAACTGACACCTGTGGCTCTTACGAGGGCGTTCCTTGACAGCCAAACCTCATGTCTCACACTGTATTTATACCCAATCACTCTCTGAAGGCACTCACGATTTTTTGGTTCTCCTGAAACCACGGACCCTTGTGCATACAGGCGGCTTCGGCGCTAGACGAGGCCAGCCGTCGCTCTGTCCCAGCGAACCTGCGCAGGAGAAGCTCTGAGCTCGAGAAGAGCCGGCGGATGATGCGGACAACGTTGTTCCGAATCTGCACGGCTCTCGTCAGAAGACAAGTCATCGCCTCGCTTAGCTTTGTTCATGCTTCCCATCTTGATAAACTCATGACTAGTCATGAGTCTTGCATCTCCAATACGGGATTATGGAATTTCGTTTTCGGCGAATTCTATCGCGCCGGTAACAGGATCATCAAGAACCCATGCTTCCGCATCAGATCGGCTGTTAGCACAGCTCTTCAGGCTCGCGCAGCCTCCTCGTGCCTTTCTGTCTTATCACGTACCTCTGCCGGAAAAATATATCTTCTCCTTTCAGCTCGTCAGGTTCCGCATCCTTTCAGGTATGAGTCTTCGTGCTCACGGGTCATGAGCGGCTTGACTCACGATGTCTACACGTCTGTCACCATGAGTGAGTTACGAGTCTGGTCACCGCTTGTGTGCTTTGCGTTCCTGATTCAAGATTGAATGATTCATGTTTTAAAATTCATAACTTATCGTAAAAAAGTGGACTCTACATACTCGGGAACCACGGTAGCAATCAGGCGGCCTGGTTCCAACCTAATTCCCCTCCTGGTTCCCTGGGATGTATGGTACCCTCCCTGGTTTCCTTCTTGGAATATTGGCGATGAGGGATCATATCTCCTGATGTCAATAAGTCTAACCTCACTGGTAAGGAGACTCCCTGGTTCACTAACTGGATCTGCCAGGAGAGGAACATATTTGGAGTACTCTGCCAAGAGAATCAGGAAAGCTCACCTGGCAGATTAGACCAATGAGAAGGAAGTTCCATTGGTCAACCAATTATAACAGTACTGCCTTCGGATACATTAGAAGAAGGGTAAGGACCATCCAATCAGACAGTTGCTCACTCAAATGACCAGCAAGAATTTTCACTTGCACTCATGATGGTAAACTGCTTGCATGTATATCATTGTCCTGGGGGAATGCCTCTTTGGTCATTCTCCATTGTCCAATCAAATAGGTACAGCCAGTATACTCAAGATAATCTCACAAGTATCCAAGGTAACATCAAGTTATCCTAGAAGAACACTCTAGGTGACACAGCAGTCTACACTACCCGACCTAGAATCTAATAGATATTGCCCTCGATGTCAGAAGGGAAGTAAAATCGTGTTTCCAACGATATATCAAGAGACGGATCATCAATCGTGAATCATGTCGTGACAAATGAAAAATCGGTCCGAGTACCCACCCCCAAACCCACCCCGGGTGGCTACTTTTGAGCAACCACCCCGGCCCCAGCCCCGAAAGGGTGGGTCCTGGGTGTTAGACACAGCAAAGAATGCTCAGCACTGCCGTGTCGGCACACTTTTGCCTGAGCGACAAAAGCAACACTGGCTGGGTTCTCTGCGGACCACCCCGGCTGTTTTGCGCAAGAGAGCC